>VXAD01012235.1:174378-478320 GCA_013399195.1 Dicrurus megarhynchus
GGGGGGGGGGAGGGGGGGGAGGAGGAAAAGCGTGGATGAAATATTAGCAGCATATCGGTTAACCACTAAGTTCTTTTTTGTATCCATCTAGCCGTTTCTGGTAAGAAGGGCAGAGAGTCTAAAGGCTCGGGGATAGATGCTCCTTAATGCAGGCTAGCATTTCAAAAGATACAGGCAGCTCTCAGCAAATGACAAAATAAAGCTGAGACTGTACAGAGGCGGTGCTGAAAGACCGGAATAAAATTGCTCTGTGGCTTTCAGCATCGCTGAATTACACACTTTTAATCGCATCTAGCACACATCGCATTGGGGGGAAAAAAAATGCAAAAAAAAAGCAAGGGTTCTTTCAAACGAGGTAGCCTTGAAAACCGGCAGTCCTTGTCAAAGCAGCTCAATGCATCCATTTGTTAGTACCTCCAACTTGAACAGGGATCTATTTCTTAGACCCTGTCCCTTCTGTCTCACACCTTCCTTTACCTTCGTGCTTAGAAACCACAATGTCGACCCATATTTCATGCCTTAGAAGAAATCAATTCATCTGAGATGACAAGGCAATCCCCCCCACACACAGTCTCCAGGCCTCTCGATACATTCAGAGCCTCGGGTCGCTCCGGTAATGGAGCCCTTGTATTTTCGGAATTGTCCCAGTACCAATCAAACTGCCATAAGGGAAGACGGGGTAACTTGCAAAGGAAGGCTCTGCTTTTAGTTTGTTCTCTTGCAGAGGTGCGCTAAAGTTCAGTGCCCTACAGCCCAGCGTTGTTTCGCGAAGGGAGAGAAATAGGGGTAATTTAGACAGAATTGTTCGCTTAAAACTCGCTATCAGCTCCTTTGGGGGACCACCTGCTCCTTGGAAATAAATCCCAGGGGTAAGGGCGGGAGGGGAAGCAAATATTCACTCGTAACATACTGCAAAACCTGATAGCGAACTTCTTCACTTCTAAATTTTTCTTATAAGGCATCTGTTTCTGTGATATGAAGAACGGTGTTTGTCTTTTGCCTTGCAAATATAATTTGTTGGAAAGCTTGGCAGAGGGGGAGGGGGCGAGGATTTGGCTTCTGAAGAGACGCTCCGGCTGCAAGAGCCTGGGTCGGCCAAAGCCGCCAGAAGCTTTGTCCCCCGGTAAGGGCGGGGGGACAGCCGCCTTCTCCGGGGCTGCAGACAGAGCAGCTCTGTGCTTGCCTTACCTAAAGTCCCGAGTAGAAAGTCAGATCCCACTCTTAGTCGAAGTGCGGCGAGAGGGGAGTGGAGAGGAATAAATACGTGTATTGAACCTGAAGAAGCATCTTCAGGAGTAAATCTCTTCTTTCTGGTGGTGCCAAACTGCACGGGGCTTTGAGTCCCACTACCCAACTTTCAAATCCTTTCTAAACTTGATAAAGGGCTACAATAGCAGTCCGATGAAGCATAGATTAAATTCGTGTAGGATTTGTTTTTATAACACATATGTAAGTAGGATTCATTATAATTTGAACTAGATCAAGATAAGAGATTAATGCTTTTGTAGAGCATCTCTGCTGGGATTTCCTATGGGGCTATGATTAAATCAACACACTAAATATTATCTCATTCCATTTTGTGTTTAAAAAAAAAAAAAAAGGTTTAAGAGTCACTACCTGTTGTAAGAAGAAAATTGTCGAGGTTTGTCCAGCCCTGACAGCAATCCTGCTTTCCTAACGGGGCAACTTTCCCATTCACCAAATTTCTTGCCTGCCCCCTAGATATGCCTTTGAGGCACGTGGAATCTTCATTTTATCTGTGCAGGTGTCATACAGGAAATCTCCCAAACAGCTGAGGTACTGTCAAAGCGCCAAGCTGAAGGAACCGTGAAATGGTTGCTGTCGTTACGTTCGGGCTGTTTTGTGGACTAGACCTGGAAACGTCTGCGCCTCGAGCCTGGCTGGGAAAGTGGGAAAGTCTCCAGGCTCGGGCCCAGCCTAATGAGAGGTGACACCACTTTCCCTGTGCGAGGTGAGTGGGGCTCAATAGGCTCGTCCGCTGCCCACGCAGAATTAACATTAAATTACCGAGTAGAAGTGTAGTCGATTTGCTCCTACACTTTCACTGATCTCTGAAACTACAGATCCCAGGTTTCTGGTAAAGTCACTCCAAACAGTGTCAATTAAACATTTCCTCTCCGAACGGAAAACCTTAAAGTTATCCACGTACACCAGAAGCGACTTGTGTTTGTTTGCTCAGGTGAACAAAACCTGCCTGTTAGGAAGTAAGTTCGTTAAAGGGGGCTTGGACCGGGACCTTTTGCAGCCTGGGTGTGGAAATCCGAAACACAATCTTTGTTTTCAGGGATTAAAATAGTGATGCTTCACATACCTAAATATGTATATAAATAAAAGGAAATATAACAGTCCCCAAAACTCAATTTATTTCACTGTTCATTGAGAGGCAATGCATTTCTTTTTGCTGACAATAAGAATATTTCACATGATTCTTCTCACAAACAGGATGTCTGGAAAATTATTACTCAGCCAAGCTAGGTTTTGGATCTGTAATTTGCAGTTTGCCACATTCCACTGGGAGGGAGATACGGAGCGAGTCGCAGAGTGTCTTTTTACACCTTTTTTCACCTCTGCGGGTCAGGTCGGTTCCCAGGACCGAGTGGCAGAGACCGAGAGTCTGGTTTCTCAGAGCGTCTCTCTGGAGCCTGCGCCCATCTCAGGCAGTAAAATCTCCATGTCTGAAATTGAAATGAGCTCCTAGGTAAAGCCTCATCAAAGAAAACAGAAGGCTTGTGGAAATACTGAACCATTCCAGCACCTGCTTTTCTAGATAGACAGTTCTCTTCGTGTTTCATGCACCCGACCCCCGCCCCCCGGCGGTTATTGGGGTGCTTGACCCCATTCAAGGCAACGTATTGCTTCCCTTCTTCCCCTATAACCATCCCTCAGCCGCCCCTCACTGCGGGGCCACTCCTCCCGCGGGAGCACCCAGCCCTTGTCTTCATTGCTTCACCTTCCATTTACCAGACAACTGGTATGTACGTATGTGGAAGGAATTGAATACTACCCCCAAAATTCGTTTAGCCGAGTCCCAGGTAGCGGGAATTTGCTCCCATTCAATCCTTAAATAAATTTCGTGTCGTAACTTTTCTGGAGGGAAGAGAAGTGTTGGTGTAAAACAGATTAAAAAATAAAAATCTGCTATCTGTCCTGACATCCATAGTTAAAACCCGGTATTAGAAATGGAGAGGAGGGACGGGAGGGGATGGAGATTCCTGGACATTTGAAGGGGAGATCATCGCCCGCATTGCTGCCGTTCTCACTTTATTTAAATAAACGCAAGGGTGTGAGGAGATCCCTCCAACACGCAGTAGCCCTGTTTCGGCTGGAAACTGCCATCCCGAGCAGCAGCAGCGGCTGCGGACCCAGAAACTGAGCGTGCGGGTCCGGCACCGCAGTCGCGCATTTCTCTTCCTAAATTCTTTGACTGTTCGGCAGCGCGACGTTTGAAATTTATGCGGGATCCTCGTTCCTACTCTTGGTCTGTAACTTTCGATCTCAGGAAGGGAAGGAATGCGAGGACGGCGGGGGTGAGGCAGCCTGCCGTCCCCGCAGGAGAGCCCAGCGGTACCGCGGAGCGCCCCGCGGTGTGCACGCCCGGCTCGTCCCAGTGGACAGGCTTCCCCCAAGGAGCTCCTATGCACTGCAGGGGCGAGCTCCTTCACACCACCTCTGGTCACGAAACGTCTCTCCATCACACATAACACCCTCTCACAGAAGGTTTAGGAGATACTCCATCTCTGGAAACACAGCGGCACATCTGCATGCAGCTCTTAATAACGGGGCTGCCTGGCGGAGGGAGTAGGTCCCTGAAGAAAGATGCTTTTCAAAGCTATCTCACCTCAGCACAGAATTTTTTTCCCTTTGCCGCCTTCTCCCCCGGGATCTGTCCAACCCCTCTCAAATGGTTCTAGCCTGCTGAAGTCAGCTTTCTGTTTTCAAGCTTTTAAGGAGAACGAATGCCATACGTGGCGCCAATTCTCCCCTAGGTTACATCTCTCCTTCCCTTTGAAGTCCGATGGGTTGCACAGAGGTAAACGAGAGCAGAATTTGGTCCCTGGAGCTGACAGTGATGTGGAATCACTCTGATTTTTATTTATTTATTTGTTATTTCCTGTTGAGGAAAGGACGGATTTTAAGACCCTGTCATAGTTGCTATCGCGCTCTGTCTTTAATACTCAGATACTGTAAACGCATAAATATAAATGTCGGCGCTAATCTCGGCGGGGAGTGCTTCGCAAAGACGGGGCTGTAAGGGAGAGGAGTCCCCCGCTGGGGAAAAGAAGCTGCAGGACGGTCGTGTTTTCTCAGCGGGGCAGGGGTGAACAACACAGAGGACGCTGCAGCCCATCCCCAGCTCGGTCCCCGGACGAGGCCGGAGCGTCCACGACCCCGCGGGTCAGCCGCCGCCGGGGTTGCCCGATCCTCCCGGGAGGGAAAGGGTGGAGGGGCTGCCGGGGTGCGGAGCAGCTCGGTGGGGAGCGAGGCGGCTCCTCGCCGCCAGCCGGCCACGCGCATCCCCGCGGACAGGCACCCGCGCTTCCTCCGGCCTCCCTAGAAAGAGCCCTGCTGCTGCTGGCAGCTCTTGGGGGGTTTACAGTCATAGGAGATGCTCCTTGTCCTCGGCTTTCCTGGAGTTTAATAGTTGTCTTTAAAGAGGGACATTTATTGGGATAAAAGTGGATTGCAGGCTGCAAAAACGTTGCATGTGTCTTTCATTTAAAAGACATCCAGAGCTCCATTTTTTCCCTCTCCCCCTCTCTCTCTCTCTCTCTCTCTGTTACTCTCTGTCTCTCCCCCCCACTCCCCTTTTTTTTTAACCTTCCCCAAGGCATTTAGTGCTTTTAACGCACAGTTATAAACACGCTGCCGAAGTGCCAGCACACGGAGATGCGGGGGCAGGGAGAGGATCTATTTCCCCGGGTCCGGAGCAGGCGTTGTTCCAGAAGGTGCAAGGAGGAAACGTGTCGTTTTTCATGAGAAATCCGGGGAGGGGAACTGCCCCTGGAGCGGCTTCTGGGGCAGGGTCCAGCCTCTCTCCCGGGGCAGGCAGCTGACCTCGGCCGCACCTGGCCGCGCACCGCGGGCACCGCTCGTCCTCCGCGCCCCTTCCATTCCTCTTCTCCCGGGGGCTTACGGAAACCGCTTCCACCTCTCCCTCCCCAAAGCGACACCCCCATACCACAATAAAACCCTTCACACCCCAGGTCCCCGAGCACCAGCTCTGCGCTCTGTCACGACGGGGCTTGGCGCCTCCCGCAGCCCCAGGTCGGTGATGGCGGCAGGTAACGCTGGGAACTGGGACGGAGATGCGGGGGTAGCAGCCCGGTCCTCACAGATAGATGACAGGGAAGGGCAGATGGTGCGTGTGGCGGATGGTGCCCACAGCTACTCGACAGTGGTAGCTGAAAAAAGCATCCCTCAGCTACCGCTTTCTCCGGGAAAATACCAGATTAGAGACCAGCTGAAGAAGGAAGGGAAGCTGCTTGCCGGGAAACGTGCTGGACCCTAACTGGCCTTCCCTTCACCTTTGACTGGGTTCACGGGAAAGGTCTCTAAGCCTCTCCGCAGCCCCGGACGGCCAGTGTTGCACGGATTCTTCAGCCACTCATTAAAGCCTCGCTTCTTCTCCCCTCCCCGCCCCAGCGGAGGAAGGGCCCACCGAATTGAGTTCTAAAATAGCCTCAGTAGAAAAGACAAGCGCGGGCCCACGATGCTGAAATACTCATCTGAAGAGATTGCAATCTCGGGTTTACTTTACTTCACTTCACCGAGTACTACTTTCACGAGGAAGCACGGAAGCTCTTTTCTGTAATTCGTGCCTTTTCGAAATAGTCCACTATCTTTCTCGCCTGTGCTTTAAATCTTATCAATGTGCGAAAGGACCAAGGAATTCAACACTTCAAAACTCACACTTTGGGTGAAAACCACCCTCTTTTCCAATATCCATAGGAATGCATGCATATACAGCTCATTTTTTTTCTTTTTATTACCTAAGTCTTTCAAAAAATACTTTCATTTAGAAACAGTATTTTTTTTAAATGATAATATTTCAGGAGATTTAAAATAAAGGTCTGTTTTAACCACTTTGCACGGACGCACACACCCCCCCTCAACCCCAAACACACACACAGGGGCAGACTGGTTGAGATCTGTTTCATAGCAGACAAATTCTCTTTTAGGCCAGTTTCTGATGTGAGAGAGTCCTAGTTTTAAGTTTCTCTGTTTTCCATTCCCTCTACACAAACAACTGCCCATAATATTTCTTTCTCTGCTTAACTCTAGGACAAAACTTCTGAGCTGTTTAATAAAGAAGGAACACCAGTTCTTAATTTTACAGCTTCAGAGAACAGGACTGCAGTTACCGACATATCAGTCAAATCGATTAAAGAAGATCCTTTACTTGAGGGTATGTGCCCCTGAAATTACCTTGCTCTAAGCCTCTCAGGGCGCTGGGGGGAGAGGGAGGGAAGCGAGGGATTACTCTTTCCACGATCCCCGGGGAAATGAGAATAGGTTGCAGAGGGGAAATGTCCTTTTTATTTGTCCTCCCTCCCCTCCCTCCCTTTCTCCCCTCACCCTCCCCGAATGCTTGTGTGTGTGTGTCTGAAGCAGATCTGTCGAAAACGGGCCTGGAACTCCCTCCTGTGTTGGGATTAGGTCTTGGGGGACCTGGGGTGGAGTTAGACTGCTTGCTTATTTTCATATTCATTAGAAATGGGAGGTTGCACAAGAAGTCCTGCTGAGCTTCAAGATATAAGAGCAACTTCGGGTTCCCCTTTCAAGACAAGACAAATCAAAGGCTCAGAGGCAAAACAGCTCCCTAAGCACTGAACGCCTCTTCCTCCCTCCTTCCTTCCCTCCCATCCACTCACTCTCCCTCCCTTGCTCACACTCCAGCCTCTGTCTAGGGAAGAGGCTCTCAATCAGCCTTAGATGATTATGGATTTTCTGAGCGAGAAGTTTGCCCTGAAGAGCCAGCCGAGCAAGAACAGTGACTTTTACATGGGAGCAGGAGGCAGTTTGGAGCACGTTATGGAAACTTTGGACAATGAGTCCTTTTATAGCAAAACATCAGGCAGCAAATGTGTGCAGGCCTTCAACCCTCTGCAAAGAGCTGAGCATCATGTGAGGCTGGAGAGGACATCACCCTGCCAGGACAACAACGGTGAGTCGTCATCCCAGGGTTATTCTCCCTCCTGGAGATACACGGGGGAGAGCAGGGATTCTCCCGCCCAGGGACACTAAAGGCAGCCGTGCAGCCTTCGGCTGTGGGCATGCGAGGGGCTGTCAGGTCTTAATAAAATAACAATAACAGTAACAATACTACTGTTATAATACTACCACCACTGCTATTAAAAAAAAAAAAAAAAAATGCCGGGAGAAGGCAACCGCCTACTTTGAGGAGCTCTTTTCCTTTCAGTGCAAGCCCTCAGCTCCTGCCTTCCCTGCCGGCCCCGGCCCGGGTCCCCCGGCTGGTCGAGGAGCACAGCGCCGGGCACGCCGGCGCAGCTCGCCCGGCGAACCGAGGGCCGGCGGGTCCCGGAGGGTGCTGCAGGGCACGGCCGCCCCGCGGCACCTCTCGGCTCCCCCCGGCCCCCCTCCGGCAACCCCTGGCCGGCCCCTGGTCGCCTCCGGCCTCTCCCCGACCACCTTGGCCCCCGCTGCGAGCCGCGGCGTTTTCACCCAGCAAACTCCCGGGAAAAAGTATCCCCGGGTGTCGGTGTCGGAGAGACCCCGGACCCGGCCGGCTCTCCGGTGCCGATCCAGGGAGGGAAGAACGGAAGGTCGCTTGGTCATCTTTGGTTCCTTCAAATATCGTCCTGCGACGGTAGCGGGGTTGTCTCCGCCGTGTTATCGAATGATGCGGAGAGATGATTCTTCCGAAAACCACGTCGGTCATCCAAAGAATAGTGTTAAACCTTCTGTCAAGTATTAAAATTTTCTAGCCTATCGGCAAGGGAAATGTGGAATATTTTCTTTTTAAAACATTTAAAATTTTGCTCATTATTCCAACGTGATGAAAATCTCTATAGAAAAAAATATTTAAAAAATAATTTCCTAGAAGAATTGGGAAACATGGTTAAGATCATCTGCAATAAGAAGATTAACAATACGATACTTTTTTGACTTCACATAGTCATTGAAGTAGATATATTTTTGAGAAAATTCTTTTATTTTCTCAAAAATAAAAGACTAAAGTTCAAAAAAAATTGTAAGAAAAATTGATAGATTTCTTCAAGTGTAATTTAAAAAAGAATAACCTATAGAAAATTGATTTATACATTGGAGTTTTTCTTAATTAACTAATTTAATGTGTGCCTCGAGGGCTTTGGGGCATTCCCTATCTATGTATGTGTTGATGGTAAGTATCTAAAAAATGTATTTCATTACAATCAGCTTGAATTGAAAGAAAAGAAACTACTGAGAATGTGAGAAAATCTCAAAGTAAGCTTCTTATGTTACATGGCATCTTTGTAATTTTTAATTTCTACAGAGTTTGAATCTTTTTTTAATCTTTTTCTTAGAAAAGAAAAAAAAAAAGTTTTTTTAATTCCATAACTTATCTCATTACTTTTCCATTGATATGTGATAAGTAAAAAATATTGAAAAGTAAGAAAGGTTTTCATATCCTACTAAGAAGCTACTGCGGACTATTTCTTATCTCTATAACTGAGGTTTTACCTAAAGACAAATAGTTCCTGCAATCCTTATACAAAGTATATGAAATTATCTCTTTCAATAAGTTAACATTTTGCAGAAATGCCCTGTATTTCGTAACCATAACAAACCTAATTGGAAACAATTCTACCTCACAAATCCAAAAGAAGGTATATGGAATTTATTGAGTTTTTAAAGTGAATGCAATTTTTGGTTTAATTTGCTTCTTGATTTGTCAGTTTACAGCTATTTAGTTTACTCCATGGTTAGTTTGTATTTTCATAGAAATAGAAGTTTTTGCATTTGCTTCCAAGTTTAAAGGCATGTTTGTCAATAGCTTTGTGCCTCTTCTATGAAAATCTGTTTTGGGATAAGATTCCTTATCTTACAATTCTAGCTGATGCTGATTTCATGGATTGTTAACTACTTTAGCAGCAGTAGTGGCAGAGTGAGAATATCCAAGTCTCTTGCACAGTCTCCTTACTCTGTAAGTTTTCAGATGATATTTTCAGATATAATTCTCAGTTAGAATTCAGTGTGATTTAGCAGTTTTATTCTATCAGTAGTTAGTATTACAAATTCCTCTTCCATGATCTCATATAGAAACAACGCAGCCACGATAGAATCTTGTTCCTTGTGAAACTGTTTTATATGAACTCCTGAATCTAAACACCTCCCCTTCCCCCTTGATCATTTATTAACCAGCTGTTAACCCACCTTGTATGCAGTGAACTACGGGATTACTAAAGTGGAAGGTCAGCCTCTTCACACAGAGCTGAGCAGGCCCATGGACAATTGCAACAATCTCAGGACGTCTCCAGTGAAAGGGCTACAGGAGAAGGGGGACCTGGATGAACTTGGTGATAAGTGTGACAGCAATGTCTCCAGCAGTAAGAAGAGGAGACACAGAACAACTTTCACCAGTTTGCAGCTGGAGGAACTGGAGAAAGTATTTCAGAAAACTCACTACCCTGATGTCTATGTAAGAGAACAGCTAGCTCTGAGAACAGAGCTCACTGAGGCCAGAGTCCAGGTAAGAACCAAATTTCAGCGTTTCTATGACAAATTGTGAATTTTAGGAATGAGTAAATTACACTCTTGGGGATTGTACAAAAGCCTGTAAAGCTAAAGTAAACAGCTCATTTTGCTTCATTTCTTTATGGATATGAGCTGTTATGCTGAAGTGCTAAAATAACTTGTTATTTTTTAAAATAGCTTGTGTTGCAGTTCTGAACACTTGTTTAAAGGATGAGAAAACAACATTAATAGCAAAGCTGTCTTGATCTCTTGTAGAATTCCAGGCAATGAAAACATAAAGTGTTACATGTAAAGATCCCACTAAAGACTTGTTGCATGTAGTTCAGACTGATTACGGTGCAGAACTCAGATGCAGAGGATTCTCTGTGTGTTATGGCACGAAAGGTACTGTCTAAAAGTAACCAAATTCCTTGTTTCTATCCAAAGAGTGTGCAGTGAAACTGCGTATACATAAATGTGCATAAATATCTATATATCTATATACCTATACTTATTTAGATATGTGTGTGTGTTTGTGCCTGTGTAAAAAAAGGGACAGAATCCTTTCATCTTTGCTCTGTGGAATGATCTTATAAATCACAAAATTAGGAGGTACAATTGCCGGTTTTTAAACTTTCATAACTGATGAATAATGTTATTCTAGTTTTTGGAACGAAACATACTGTCCACCGCTTAGTACATTATTTGAGTATCATAACTGTGTAGAAATGTGATTCATTCAGTATGTGCTTGTGTAGTAATCTCAAGAGTATTTTTGGCTTTTGATGTGCAATGGTGAGAAAAGAAGCTAAATATTCAGGAAATGCAGTCTTTCCATTGTTTAGAGGTCTTCTGTTAGAAAAGGGTGTGAGCCACATTTTGCAAGTTTATCTTAATTTTAGGTATCTTCACTGTTCTGGTAATAATCATTATTTCAATTTAGAGAATTGCAGTCCTGTTGATTCTTATAGACTGGGATTAATTTTTTTTAATTTAGTGACTTGAATATGATAACAACTTCACAACTTGTAATTAAACACATACTCACACATGCATATAGAGAAATAGGCATCAGTGCACATGCATACAAACTGAAATTAAATAAGAAACACTTTCAGAAACAAAGTCAGCCAATTAGTTTTATAAAGAAGTGTTCTTTTCATGTCTATTCAACCAGACATCATATGCACTGTTGTCATCAGAAAACAGAGTCCAAGACTGTGTGTTCGGTTACATTGATGCGATATCAGCAATGCCGATGGAATTTGTTTCAGTAGCTTTTAACTCTTCAGGCTCTGCACCATCCCTCTCCTTCTGATTTTGGTACAGCTTTCCAAGTATGACTTCCATTCATTGGGATTTAGTCTTAACTTAAAAAAAAGAAGCTAACATAATGTTAAAACACTGTTCTAAAAAATGCATAATTCTGGAATACAGAGAAGTACTTCAAGAACAAATTAATAATGAGAGCAGGGAGGGGAAAATTGAACTAAAGTGTGTCAACTGACTTTTTATCACATTTATTTTCCTAAGATTTAGAGGCCTCATATGGTAAGAGTACTAAAAAGAAGACAGTAAATGAAGAATATATAAGTTTATACCAGACTTTCACAGAGTATCTACTTCTAGTTTATTTAGACATGTTCTTCCCTTTCTTAAAAGATAACCAACCTTTGCATTTCTCATACACTAAATATGAAAGGACATGTTGATCATTTCTATCCAGAGTAGCAAGAGTATTCCATCGCAAGATTAAGCAATTTGCAAGGCCTTACGTCATTAAAGGCAAGCATCTGGCAATTCAAGGATAACAAGCAGCAGATTTCTACATTGCTTTGTGGAGGCAAATGGTTACTTTATCTCTGCCAAGAGTGAGTTTCTAGTAAAGTGGTGTAAACAGAAACATTTTGGGGGATTGTCAAAGGAAAAAAAAATGTGCTTTTTCTCATTTAGTTCTATGAATTCAAGCAAATTTTTTGATTTAGTGTAGCAGAGTGATCAGCTGGATACCTTACCCACAGTTCCCTTCACCACCATTTCATCAACATCCAATTTAATATTTGTCCTGCACACATGCAGAGAGAGCCAACCTGAACCTAATTTATCTAAGTTGTTCTCTTTCCTGCTGCATGTCAGTCCAGTAATTGGTACCCATTTTAAGGAGATTGTCAGGGTCTTTCTTCAAGGAAAGAGCTTCATGACTAAATTTCCTTATCGTGTCTTTGATGCCTGCTGTTGAGACAGGAGTTAGGTTTTTTTTTTTTTCCATCCCTTTTCTTTTTGCTGAACCTGCGGCATCTTAAGTAACATAAATTTACCACCAAGGTCCCTGAGTTATATGCATGAGCCTTGCTTTGATTGCTGAATACATTTTAAAAGATTGCACATACTAAATCTGCAACAAGTACTTGGGAATCAAAATGAAAAAAATTATGCCCTGGTTGCTTAAGCAGTATCAAAAGACAGTTGAGTTCTCCAAAGACCAATGCAAGAACGGAATTATAAACCAAAGAGTGTTATTTTAAATATCCCACAATATAGAATCAGAAAATATCCCTCAAAATACAGGAAGTGTCTATACAAAAAAACACTATTTGTGTATGTATATATCAAAATGAATTAATGATCAATTTAGCAGGAAGACTAACCAATGCCCTGGTTTCCCTTAAAAAAAAGGTTCTGTTGGTAGTGTGACTTCTTAGAAAAGTCTCAGTGAGCTTGTTTACACCAAAACAATGAAGATTAGTCGTATATTACTCTTATAATTATAATTATAATTATAATTGTAATTATAATTATAATTACTCTTAGCAATTCCATTAATTCATCAGGATAATTCTTAACCAGTCCAAACTAAACTGTCTGAAAGAAAAAAATAAATTATTGAGACCATGGGACAATGACAGTTATCAGTAACAGAAGGAAATGGGCATATAGTAGATTTTTGATATAATACTTGACACTAAAAATATTACAGAACAGTCCAAGGGGTATGAAGAAATTTAAGCATAAAATCTAAATTATTTCATAGTCTAAAGTGCCATTATTTTGTTTTCCATTATAAGGAAGAGATATCACCTAACACCAATGTGAAAAAAATCACAAGAATTCAAAAACTGTCTGTGACACGGTGACTTTCTATTATCTTCCTGGCCTTTTAGCCTTCCTTAGAGGAACCTTTCCTGCTGTGCAGAGTACAGTCCTTGTGCCAGTTTTTCCTGCCTTTTTATTACTGCACTTGATAAAGATTATGGACACCTCTAGGAGGCAGATTATGGGGAGTCATAGCAAGTCAGTGGGAATGGGAATTTAAGAGAATGTTTCTTTATAATTTTAATTGCTACAGACTGATTTTTCTCAAGTTGTTTTTTTGTTTGTTTGTTTTGTTTTGTCTTTTTTTGAGATGATAGAAAGGAAACAATATGTATTTTTAAAATAGCCAGCAATAACTTAACCAGGTTGGACATCGACAAGATTGAAACTGTAAGAAATTAATTTTCAGGTGGAGAACTTCTCTTTTGTAGATAAACAGAAATTTTCAAAGCCACTGTCCAAAATATCTTATTTTTTCTTCCTAAAACTCTTTGCACAGTATATAATTTAATTTACCCTGATGACTGTTTCCTTGTATGCTACAGGTTTGGTTCCAGAATCGGAGAGCAAAATGGAGGAAAAGAGAACGCTATGGTCAGATCCAGCAAGCTAAGAGCCACTTTGCTGCCACCTATGATATATCTGTTCTTCCAAGGACTGACAGCTACCCTCAGGTATGGTAAAGACCAAGCAGTACTTTGGGTCTACATTTGGCAGCTGTCTTAACAACTCTGGTTTTGTATACTTTACTAATATGAGGTGTAAACTATATGATCTCTAGACAGCTTCCTTCTGGTGTATTAAACATGCACCATTTCTTTATGGACTTCAAAAACCTTAATATAGCCACGTAGAATCAGAATTTAATGTGTATCGCTGGGGGAGAGAGGCAGAGGGACAGGACAGCTCTCTCAGGCAGTTGTAGATGGTTTAATTTTAATTTTTTTTCCTATTTCAGTTCCCTGTTAGTATATAGTAAGGTATACTGGATAATAAGATTGTAATCTTCTGTCTCTGTTCTCCAGTCCTTTGGTTTACTGCTTTGCCTCACTCTCTGCTTTTGTTTGTCTGCTTGCTTGTTTTAGCACATTGAATACTTTTATTCTGAAGCCATTGTTTTTCATGTCTCTGGCTTCACATTGCTTTTACCACATAATTAATTAAAAAAAACCCACCATACAAAGCAAAAAGTCTTGCATGGTTTCCTTCACTACTGCTGTTCTGCTGCTCTTCAGCTTCATTAAGTAGCGGGGTCCCTGCCAACCTTAAGAATATACTCCTATTTTATGTGAGCTTGCTTTGGTCATGCTCTAAATTGGCTGAATGGAGAGTTCCTCAGCGTTGGGGAAGAGAGGCTGGAAACTGACCCAGCAGAGAAGGGCCTGTGGGTGCTGGTTGACAGCAGCTGAACATGAGCCAGCAAGTGCACAGGTGGCTAAGAAGGCCAGTGACATCCTGGCCTGTATCAGCAATAGTGTGGCCAGCAGGACCAGGGCAGTGATTACACCCCTGTACTCGGCACTGGTGAGGCTGCACATCAAATCCTGTGCTCGTTTCTGGGCCCCTCACTACGAGAAAGACATTGAGGTTGCTGGAGTGTGTTCAGAGAAGGCCAACGGGTCTGGAGCACAAGTCCTGTGAGGAGCAGCTGAGAGAGTTGGGGTTGTTTTGCCTGGAGAAAAGGAGGCTCAGGGGACACCTTATCACTGTCTTCAACTACCTGGAACGAGACTGTAGAAAGATGGGCCTTGGTCTCTTCTCCCAGGGAACAAGTGACAGGTCAGGAGTACATAACCTCAAGCTGAGCCAGGGGAGGTTCAGGTCAGACACCAGGAAGAATTTTTTTACTAAAATGGTGGAGTCACCATGCCTGGAATTGTTCAAGAAACGACTGTAAATGGTAATTAGTGCTATGCTTTAGTTGGCATGGCAGTGTTTGGTCAAATGCTTGACCTGATGATCAGGGAGGTCTTTTCCAACCTTGATGATTCTTAATGATTTGTTGTCAACCAGGGGTCTTTGGCTTATGTGTTCTCAACTCAGCTTAATGTGCTTTACTTCTGAAGAGGTTGCATGTGACTATGTTTTGTGCCTGGGACAGAGCTGGATTGTGTTCCAGCAGCTCAGAACATGGACACAACCATTACCTGTGGTGGCACTTGTAAGTCCATCTGTTTTTATTTTATAATGTAACAGGTCAATAACCCAGCTGCATGAGCAACCACTGCATGGCAGACTCTGTGTTTAAGTAGGTGGACACAACCTTAGGTAGTCCCAGGTAGATTCACAAAGATATTTGCTCACAGATCTCACTAAAGGTGGTCAGTTCTCTTTTGAAGGTCTTTCTGACTTACCTATAATATAACAACAAATCATACAAGGAACAGTGCTGAAGCTTTGGGATTTCTAGACTAAATTTTTTCTGCAAACTCCTCTTGTATTTTTAGTAGGATTCCACCTACAGATTTTCCCAACTGACCAAAGTTTCATTGGTATAAGATAATGGAATAATACAAGTCATTGGCAAGCACTGAAAATTATTGTCCTAAAATTAATGTTTTTCAAAAATCCCACATTTTTAAATTATATGATAATATGATCTATAAAATTCTAAACACAATAAAATATCTATTCTTAAAAAGAATAATTCACTGCATTTCTGTTTACATTTTTGTCAAAAAATATCTCCTAGACAGATAACACAACTAAGTTTCAGCCTGACAAATGTTTCCATCATTAATTAATAGATTCTTAAAAACAGAAGATTGAAATGCAAATGCTGATCCCATAATCTTAGATCAAGCACCTCTAAAATGTGTAGAAATATAAAATGTGTACTCATTCACAAACACTAATATGATGCACTCACCTACAACCACAGACTAACAGACTGCAGGAAAACAGAGAGCCACAAATGTGTAATTGAGTCTGGTCACCTGCATGAGAAAGCTGTGTCGTGCTGTTCTGTACTCCAAGAACAGGAACAAGGAGCTGATTGAAGGTGTGAGTGCACTTTACTTCAGCTATTTCATCTGAGTGCTTGCATGGATAGCTTGGCTACATGATAAAAACAAGGTAGCCCACTCCTCAGAGAAGAAGTTGGCTACCTTTCTGTACACTGGAATATGAATGGGTATCCAAGTAATTAGCACAGGACGTGTAATAAAAATTCATGTTCTTGCTAACCTGGTGGTAATTCTTCACAGTTTTCACATTCTTAAATCCTCACCTTCAGTAAAACCACATCCCTATCATATATATAATATTTCCAGTGAGAATGCTCGAGACAGGGAAAATCTGTTTTAAAAACACAATAATCACTAACATCACTGCATTCAAATCTTTTGAACTGGATGTTCATTTCTAAGTGCCTCACTTATGGAAAATAAATATACAGTGCCTGACTTGTTATGAATTCATCAATCTATCCCACAATTCAGGCAGAAAAGGCATTCAAAATTGTTATCTGCATGTTTTGTTCTAATGTTATAAATTGATTTCCCAAACAATTCCATTATTTCATTGTAGCTAATGTAAGAAAAGAAAAAAAATATCCTTTTTTTCTTTACTTCTATTCCTGCACCACTACCCGTGTACGAGCACTTCTCCCGTGACAAAGAAATAAGCAAATATTATACAAACTTTGCCATACTTTTAAGTAAATAATTTTTCTTGAGGGTTGTGGAACACAGATCACTAAAGCTTATTTAAGAATCAACAAGGGGAAAAACAGACTCCCTGTTGCTGGAAAAAAAATAGGTTGAATGTTGAAAAAGGATGAAATCAAGCTGAGATGTTTACAGCTGTATGGGAGAAAGAGCAGGAACAAATGTGAATTTCTGGTGTGCATTATAAGGATTTGCAGCCTGCAGATTTTCTGTTTTGAGTCCAGCCACGGATTTGTTGAGAAAACACATCTCAGTTGCATTCCAGCAGAAGCCTCAGTCTCTTGCAGTTAACAGAGGGTGTTGTGGAGACTTCTGCTTAGTCTCTTCACCAATTATATTCATCAAATATGAATTAAGAACAAAATACTGCTATGCATTCTGTGACTATATAAACCTGAAAAGTTTTTCCTGTGAGAAAATTATTCTTTCAACTCATTTCAGGCAGAAGGCTGGCTCTGAATCAGAGAAAGGTAGAGATTGGAAGTGACACCTGGAGGTGGTCTGGTCCAACACCTGTCTCTACAATCCAGTCCAATTTTGCTATTAAATTCCACATCTTTATCTTCACAATAATAACAGTTTAGGGTTTTTTTTTGGTAGATCATAATTCTTTGCTTTTGTCTTTCAGTCTAACCTTAATTATTTTTACAGTGAATTGACTATAGATGTTGCTTTTTTTCTTTAAAAACATTGCTCATCTACCTGCCAAGAAGTTGAATATCTCCTAAAATGGCCAAATTCTGTATGCATATATCTTCTATTAATTATACTGTCACAAGCTGGATTACAGAGGAGTAGAGTTTGTACAATATTCCAGCACAATTATCTGTTATTCACATGTTTTTTCAACATTTTTTTTAACATTATGCTAAAAATCAGATTTTTCTAGGAAAATGTTATGCACAGTGGTTTTCATTCATTTTAGTGTAAGGTTTCAGTTTCATTAGTTTCAGTATTTGAACTTCAAGCTTCTCTTGCAGATACAACACATTGTGGTCTAAGTCATCTTAAGTGATCTCAGAAATAAACCTATCCTCTTCAGTTTTAGCTTAACCAGCAATATCCTACTGATGATGTGAAAGTGAAGATGGAGCATCTTACCATCAGTGGGGAAATAATTGCAGATTCACTTCATGGGGAAGTTTTCTTCATTTCACCTGAGTGAATGTTAGTAAACAAGCCATACTTAATTCAGTTACCTAAGTACAGTGTTGAGTGTCATTAAAGATATCTCAGGATATCTGAGACACTCTTGAAGTGCTGATGAACAGGATTTAAAAGAAAAATCTGTCCTTCATTGTCGGCAGCTGTGGTCAGATAAGTATTAGACATTTGTGTTCAGGAAACTTAACCAAAGGGACTTCTATGCCAGACATGGGTTCCCTTTAAAGCTGTCAAAAATCTGATCAATCAAATTTTTTATTCCTGAGACATAAGGTGTAAAATAGGTATGATGATGTCTAAAAGTATTTTTATTCTCATACCTGGTTCAGCTGCAGTCCTCTGTAGTTATCTTACATGGATCTATAAATGATATATGTTGGAAGAAGAACAATGAAAAGCCTCTTTAGCTTTGTTCTCTTACCTTATTGGTCTTTATTTGACTCCCTCTGCCACCCTATGTTAGTAGGAAGGCTACTGTTACAAAGGGCACTTGATCTCATCAGATTCAATGCTTACCTATGAGAAGTAGCAAGAAAACCTGAGACAAAATTTCATATTACCCCCTCCTTATTTATGCACACAAGAGCATATACTATTATCACATAGACTTGGAGGTTTCCCTGTATGAATCAAGTTTATAAAGGTCTTTATAAATATTTATATCTTTATAAATAAGTGCATCAGTATGTAAATAAACATTAAATCATATCACTGAAAAGCAGATAAAAAAGGGCAACATTTTTCTCCCACCTAGGCTCTTTCCTAACTTTGCATCTTTCCTCACTTTGCATCTTTCCTCACTTTGCATCTTTCCTCCTTCTTACTTGTTCTTTGAATCATGTTCATTTGTTGTAATTTTTCTTCTAAGTCCTTTTAAAAGGATTCATTTTGCTACACCATTCTACTTTCCCTCTTAGTGTCATGTGTAAAATGTTCGGGTTTTTTAAAATTTTGTTGAAACTGCAGGCAAGAGTTGGATAGGATAGAACTTAATTTTTTTGTTTTAGTTGAAAAAACCCAGTTTAGTGCAGGTGGGAATCTTAAGACGACAAAAGCTTTTCAAAAGTGTGGGAACAGGAGTGATATAGAAGGTGTAGAAAGAAAGGAAAATGTTGAAATCTCAGAAATAGAAGGAAGATACTGAAGTTTGTATTCCATCCACCAGAATGATAAATCAAATTAATATGTTGAACATCATGACATAACATGATGTGTTGGCAAAGAGTGTAGAAGTGGTATCAGCATACATGTGTTAAGTACTAAGTCCTTGGATCATCATTATAGTCTGCTCTAGCCTTAGTGCATATGGCTAATCCTCATTAGCAATAATCAAAGATACATGCTCCAATTAAATGTTCATATGGAATATATTAGACACCACATGTTATAAGACTTAAAATTTCTTTTAACTGTAGTAGACATATAAGTGACAGTTAATCACAATAGTTCATTAAGGCTATGGGTACACTGATTAAGCAGGAGTCGATGTGGCAGACATATCTGAGCTAGCTTCAAAGGAGTTTTATCACACACTCACGCTGTCTAGCTGTGACAGCATGGAGCTCAGGCTGAGCCACCACCTGGATGGTGTGTGTCTTGCTGCATGTGTGCTCACTTGCCTTGCTGTGCCTGATCTTCCAACAAGAGTGACACTTCTAGTCTTTCTGGGTGCTGTCTGCTCCTCACAAAGTAGCTCATGCACTGCACTTTTATTTTTTCTTGGTAATAAACCACCACTGTATGTGGTCCTTGTTGCTCTATCTCTTTTTTTTGTGAAACACATTTATTTAAGTGTGTGAGTGACTTTACTGGTGCTTAATTATAAGGCAAATTAATTTTTTTGCTGAGATACACAAATTTTTAAATAGTATTTTTCAAAGTATGAAATTTTGCCTTTAACTGTATTTAACTGTTGTTAAACTGTTGTTTATTTAATTGTTGAAATATAACTAATCCTTATGGTAACTGGCCCCAGGATTGCAGTAGGGAGAATTTACAGTTTACAAAACACCCCATACAAGAATGAAAGCTTGATGACTTTTCAAATCCTCATTATTTTGAAGCTTAGCAAACTTGTTTAAGTGTGGAATCTAATGATCAGATTTTTATTTTGTTCACCATGTGTGAGCCCAAATGTGGACTGAAGGGGTCTATCATATATTTTAGAGCATATTTTAAGCATCTCACTACCATGGCCCAGGTAGCATTTCATTTCTTTCTAAAAATTGTGTGCTGCATCTCTCTCATATGTACCTAAGCCCAATACAGTACAGGTGATCTTCACATGTGCACTTGGTCCAACAGCTCCCACAAAATGTTCACAAATTGCACTGAGAAGTGTTCTGTCTAGATATAAATATAAAAATACAATGAGAATGGTGAAGCTTTGGGACAAGTTGCCCATAGAAATTAAAGAACCCCTGTAGCTGGAACTACTCAAAACACCAATGAATGGGGCTTGAATAACCTTATCTAAATTTAAGAGTAGTTGTGAGCAAGGGCTTGGAAAAATAATCCCAGAGGCTCTTTTCAGTTTAAATTATTCTGAGAATCTACAAACTTGGGAAAAACAGGCAATTTTCTGAGTGTATTTTGGATGTTCTAAACAGGCACCCAGAAAAAAAATGCTGAAAGTGACAGACCAAATTAATTGTGCTAGGAATGACCAACAGACGAGAGTTGTGAACTAGAAGTTTTGAGCAGTTTAACAGCTATTGCATTTAATCTGCCTGAAGCAGTTCCTTGTGCTAGCACAGATTTGATATTTTCTGGCAGTGCAAGGACTGCTGTTTCACACAAGGAGAGGAGTGACAAAAGTTTAGCAAATCAGTCTGACACTCACATGTTTTCTATAATTGCATAAATTCTTAACTGTTCAGTTAGTGCCACTCTTGTTTCCCATGCAGTGACCAGGAACACCCTGAAAACAGAGTAAATGTGTAGTTCCTAACTAATTACTTGAGTAATTATAATAACATTCAACATATGTAACATTTATTACATAATATAATAATAACATCTCTTAATATCTAGAGATCTTAAAAGAGATTAGAATTTTGTTTCTCATGTGAAGCACTAAAACACGTGCACTCAAATAGAAGTGCTCACACGTGTGTCTGCTGGAGACAGACTCTAGTCTGGATAGGCAGGTGACTGCAATGAGTCAAGAGATTTGGTGATGGGAGAACCAAAGCTAGGGAAGTGATAGTAAAACTCCCAGAAATTTTTGATATTTAAGTTTGTGTGATTTCTCCAGGGGCTGCATAAAAAGGCTGAAGCTCAGGTATAACAGAAAAAAAGCAGTGACCCCAAGTGGAATGACCAATTACCTCAGCTCATTTTCCTCTGCAGTGTCTAACAGAAGGTCATGTGCTTAGGAAATTATATCATAACCATGTTAACAACCATAACTCTCCTGTTATGTTCTTGTCACAGCTATGAAATCCTATTTCTTTTTCTATCAGGAAGGGTGTGTGTGCATGTGTATGTGTGTATAAAACATACAGTAGGTAAATATATTGAAGGGTTCTGGTAATTTCATGGTAACCACAAGAGCAAAGCTCAAGTTGTTTGTGATGTTAACAGAAACCAGAGATGTGCTGTATGTATAGCCTCATTCACAGTCTCTGAATTGCCTTTTATATAGTTCATGGATCACACAAGATTTTAAGAGGAAAAATATTTTCTTTAAATTCATGTACATAATGTCTCTTTTCCTTCTGACATACCAGAAGAAGGTCTGATAATTTTGACTTATTGTGAAACATTACTGTATTTATTTTTAATATAGGAATACCTTCTGCACCTAAATTTTGCTACAAGATATTTATGTTGTATATCCTCATAAAGAAATGAAAATTTAATAGCAAATGTGAAGTCACTCAACCAACTAAAATGAATAGAAAATTGATATGACTGACACATTCGTTTGGAAAGCATAACTGCCTCATGAGAGAAGATGTAAAGCTTTCCTAGAATCTTGTGGCATTCCTGGAGTTAAGTTTACTAATTCGGATTCCTTTCTCTAAGAAAGAAACCTAGGGCACGCCTTTGAAATTTTTAGGAATTAATAGCTTGTTCACATATTGCTTTAAAAAGACATTGGCATATTTTAGGATTTGCAGCTGAATTCTGTTCTCATTTACACCTGTGCAATCTCACTGAAGCTAAACTGAAAGACATTTGTCTAGGGTAAAAATATCAGGAAAATTGGTGGTACTAAACTTAGTTTACTGCAAACTAAATTACTCAAAATATGGAAAGACAGAGTGATGTTGTAATTCCTCCAGACCACATGGGTTATCGGGCACTTTCAAACTGAGCCTCTGAACCTTTTGAAGACTTCCCACCATGACTGTTTTAAAGGCAAACTTGTGCATGTTTGTATTTAAACAGATTTTTTTTTTGAAAATTCTTCCCATAATTATATCTGCACAGCCTGGGTAACTGAAACATTTGGCATAGCATTTCTTAGAAAGAAATTTCAGTAATTCAGATAAATAAGGCTTTGTCACATGTGAGTTAGCTTTGGAGATTATGAGCTCCTTCAGAAATAGCTCCTGTATTAGACACCACACAGATTAACTAGTTTCTCCCTGGGGAAATTCGTCTGATTATAAGTCAAAACTGGCTCAGGTAGGTTAATTAAGGAGTAATAAGGCAGCTGGCGCTGATGTCAAACTGTGGAGAGTCTCCCATGGGCTGATGTTTGAGTCTTCTAAAAACTGATTATGGGAGGAGGGAACTGGAAAGTTCTGAAGCTTTTTATAGATTTCCTCATGTAGACTTCAGGATGCCCACAAGAAGGAGGAAAAATCTTCCATATCCTTCCTCAGGCACCTTACTCACTCCACGGCCTCTCAGCCTGCCACCTAAGATATACAGGAGCAGAAGCCTGAGGTGTGCCCAGCTATGTGTTTGTACGTGTGTGTGTGGAAAGGCAAGCTGTGTCCACGAGTGTGTGTGGAACTGTGTGTGGAGCTGCACGTGTGCATGTCTGTGTAAACAACCTGAGCAGACCCAGAGTTTGGGGAGATGTGTTGCTACCATGACTTTTCCCCAGGCTTTTGTACGAAACCTAAATGGAGCATTTACTGGATCTGTTTTTGCTGCTGTAATTCCCAAGGAGCCCAGATCAGTTTGTCAGCTCCTGATGACCTCTCTAATATAACTGTTTAAAATACTAACTTTTAAAATAAGACTATTTCATCCTTCCTATCTGCACTAGATCTCAGCTAGATGAGTTCATAACTTATAACTTTAGCTTGTTGGTGGTTTGGTGAGTATGTGCTGTTGCAAAGTGATAGGAAAATGGGAGAAAACACAACTCATCAGCATTAGAAATATGTTTTCATTCTGTGTATGCCTATGTGTGTGTCTGTCATAATTCATGACTTCCCCTGACCTCTGCTTTGACAGAAGAAAATCACTCAGCTAGAGAGATAACCTTTATATCTTAAGTCAAAATTCCTTTGTCTATGGACTTGGAATGTGAATGTAAAATGAAGTTTGAAGTGGGAATTCACTTTTCAGTGCTAACCAAGGAGTAATTGAGTTAGTCTAACATATCGCAGAGAACAAAGACACGTGGGCTCAATCGCAGCGCATCAGGGCAAGGGTACACTGAACAGACAACAGATTTTTAGAATGAGGACAAATTTAGCAAAGGAAAACAAATAGGAGAGGATATAGTTACTGGCTGACAAGATCCATACTGTGAATGGGGGCTAAAAATGTCTTCCCTGATGTTATTTGTACATTAAAAAAAAAAAAAAAAAATCAGCGTTCGGGAAAGATATATAGGTAAAAGTGGAGAAGGCGTACAAAGCTGTATATTGTATAATGGTGTGTGCAAATGAGGAATGACTGAGGAAGCTTGAGTATGTCAGAAATTATATCATATACACGTAGTACTAATAGACAGAGAGTAGAGAGTTTGAAAAAACAGAAGGGCAGCTGCTGAGTGTGAAGTTTGATCAAATTAAACTGAATAGAGCAGGAATGAAAGACGATGCAGTCTGAGATAATAACAAGAGCTGAATTAGGTCTTGAAAATCTTCCTGTCTGTTCATCTAGTAACAAACAAGTGAAAAATACCTATCCATAAATAGCATCTATACATAGATGGTAGAAGGTCTGGGAGTCAGAATGAAGCTTTAAGTGACTGCCAAGTATAGAAAAGATTATACATCAAAGCTTGAATACATGGTTACTCCAGACCGCTGGTAACCACAAAGTTTGTGTCCTAGTCTGTCATGCAATGTTTTCCAGGGATGCACAGTGCAGCCTGCTAAGGCTGAACGCTGGAACAGTAATATCCTCAAAGTATCGTTTCACATAAAAACACCATGAAAAGAAGTTTTATCTTAAATCTGTCTTTGAAACAAATTTAAGAAAAAGTCTTGAATGTATTATCAGTAATTCCTGTGTTTTATGGTTTCATTTGTTTTGAAGTGATTATGCAAGGCTTCTCATTATCAAATTTTTCAAATACTTGTTGGGCTTTGTCACTTGAGAAATCTGAATTGGTTTGTTTTGTTCACCCTTTTCCTACAATTACAGTAGGAATTCTAATGACTAGAGGCATTTGTGGTGAAAATATCTATGATCTTTTATACTCTTTTGACACCTTTTCTCTGATGTCACTTGTGTGTTTCCATTAATTTCATTGACTGGCTGGGCTGATGGCATCCTGAGGTTCAACACTAGGCATCATATATGGAGCCACAGAGCAAATGGATGACAAAGTAAGGAACATGAATCATCAGCCCTTGCTCTTAAGTGAACAATCTCATGTTTTGACTTATGTAATCTCTTTGTACTATTTTCTAACATGATTGCAGAGAACCTGTTAAATACTTGTTGCTTGTTTCAGAGGAGAACTAATTATGTGTGAAGGAAAGCAAACCAAGCACTGGAGAAAACAAAAGATGAACTATTTAAATTTAATTGTATTCATTTTATATGTTCCAGATTCAGAACAATCTGTGGGCAGGGAATGCGGCTAGCGGCTCTGTGGTTACCTCCTGCATGCTGCCACGAGATACGTCCTCCTGTATGACACCTTACTCCCATTCACCCCGGACAGATTCTGGCTACACGGGCTTCTCAAACCACCAGAATCAGTTCAGCCACATGCCCCTCAATAATTTTTTCACTGACTCATTGCTTTCTGGGGCAACCAATGGACATGCTTTTGAAACCAAACCAGAGTTTGAAAGGAGGTCCTCCAGCATTGCAGTTCTACGGATGAAAGCCAAAGAGCATGCTGCCAATATTTCGTGGGCCATGTAATATAGAAGTACCCTCTCACAATTTCTTTTTTTTTAATAGCAAACTAAAACCTTTTTATTTCCCATATTTAAAGGGAACAACAATAAGCTGCTGTGTGTGGAATGCTAGAAATCATAATATACACGATGTCTGCTTAAAGAAATGCAATATAATATTTAACAATAAACCAAGAATAAACCAAATAGATTTACCATGCATCAAGCTCAACAAGCCCTCTTTGTTTTGATTTTTATATATGTTTTGTTGTACCAGTTGATGAAATATGATTATAGAACATGCGAAAAAAAAAAATAAAACTACTAAGCAAATATGTCTACTTCATGGTTTTTAGCAGTCCTGTATAAAAATTCTTGCTTTACAAATGAATACTTCATAAGAGAACAGCTCTGTAAAGGATAATAAATTTATTATACTAAACCCATGATGTAAATCTCTAAGCACACCACTCAAAGAAGGAAATATATGACCATTCATGTTGTAGCTAGAATTTGTAGACTGAGTTCTCTCAGCACTGGGCTGCTGCTCTAAGCCAGCTCTGCTATTTTACTAAATGCACGTTGAGCTTGTTGAATTTATACCAGTGAACAACTAATGTAATAAGAATAGAAGGCACTATTTTATCTTACGGACCTGAGTGTATTTCTATTAAAGATAATGAAATTTTTTTTTTGGTCAAATATAACACTAAAAGTAGGATCAAAGTGTTTAATAGAGATTTCAAAGATGTGCACAGATTATATGTCAACTAGTACATTTAAATTAAATCTTAAATGCTACAGACAGGGTGTCATGAAGCTTAGGTGACTAAAAGACAGCATAGAATAGTACTCCTATGCTTTTAACAGAATACAGATTAGGGAAAAATCCCCAAACAACACAACAGTGAGGTCTTACTTCCAGTACAGTCCATCTTACTTGGTTTTGCTACTCTCTGGTCAAATTGAAACAAAAAAAGTCCAACAAGGCTTGCCACTTTCAGTTAGTAACTGATTTTAAGACATTATTAGAGTACAGTTCATTTAGTTTTAGTTATATTTTGTTGATAAGTTGCTTATATGCTTTCCAGAGTGTAAGACTAGTTTGCTACCTTTAAAGCATATAGGAAAAATCTTTTTGAGTGCAATGGCAGCAGGATTTGGCTCTCAGCTCCCAGCCTATCACAAAGGAATTAAAATGTCAGCAGACTTTCTGACATTTCTGTTGGAAAAAAAAATAGAGGAGAAGAAAAATACTTTACATCTGGAGAATTGCTATCTGCTTTGATTTACTTCTCCTCCCTTTCCCCTGTCACATTCCAAGCTCCTTCAGATGAGTGAAATGTCAGCCTCTTTGAAAGCAACAGTCAGTCTCTCAGGTTCATAAAGGCAAAGTAAATTAATTGAAATAAAGGACTTGCATGACTGTGACTAGAACAGGATACAGCTCTCGGGGCACCCCCTGCTCATTCTTTCTTTTCTCTCTGCCATTAGTTAGGAACAGAGGGTGGATGGGGGAAGAAGGGAAGATCCGGGAAGCAGATTTCATCACAGCAACTGCAGAACTACCAGTACTCACAAAAACAAACACACAGGAATCCCCAGATTTTCTCTGCTCCCACTAAGGGGGGCTAAACTTGAAACAAAAATAGGAGATGGACTCATTCTGTAGCCTTTCAAGGGAATAAACTTAACTTAACTTTGAAACCGTCAGGATCAACTGAAAATGGGATTTTTACACCAGATTGTTACACAGCTGAAAGGAAGCTTGTCCTATTTTCCACTAGTAATAAACTCAAATTTTGACACATACATGTACTCCAATTTGTGGTTTCCTGATTCGATTCTCCTTCTAAAAATTAGCTTCAACTTTGGCCTGAGGAGCTGGAAAAGAGTATTCTGGCTAGAAGTTCTTTTTTCCATTTTTTATGGTCTGTTTAGGCAGCAGTAAAACTAGACTTACAATTTAAAGCAAAAAAAAAGAATTTTATTGGTACAGGTAGAGACATTAGTTTTGTATAGAGACTTTTGCCACATGCAGAAGGACGAAAGCAGTGAAAATGCAAGGGATTTTTTAGAAAACTCTTTTCAGTTCAAAAAATTATTTTTCCTTTTTTTTTTTTTTTAATATATTTTATTCAGTTCCCACATAATCATTTTCTAAGGTATAGTATTTAGAACATGCCAAAGTGATTTCCAGAAATTTCTTAGGGCAGCATTAGTGGACAAAGAAGGAAAAGTTTAGTTGGCAATCTCCAATCCATTTTTGTTGTTGCCTCTTTCAATTTAGTTATTTATGTTCGTAGCAGAAGTTGCTACTGTTTTCTTCGGAAATCCCCCTCAAAATAATTTGTAGAAGATTTTTTATGTCAGGAGTAAAATTCAACAATTCCTAGGAATTTACTGCAGTTGCAGGTTACTTGGAATTTATTCTCCAATAAATATCCATTTTCAAAATATTACAATTTTAGATGCTTCCAAAATCAAAGGGCAAAATAAAAGACCACGGCATCCTCCTGCTGATTTTAATTAATTGAAAAGATGCAATTCTAATTAATTCTTCATCCTCAAATCTAGCAATAGAAATTTTTTGTTACATGTTGCTAGCATAACTTTGTACATTAAATAAATAGGTAGTCAATCCTTCATTAAACCTGAGGTGTGATACATTGCAGGCCTGCATTAAGCTTGTCATGCTCTTGCATCAGCCTCGTCTCGAAGAATGAATGATAGCCTGTTGGTTGCAGCGTTTCATTTAGCTAATGAAAAAGTATCTTCGTGTTAGATGTCAAGTACTACAACAGGGTCACATTCTGCCAGTTTTATTTAGTAGTGCTTTACTCCGTGAGTAGCTGCATTGATGGGAGTGAGGCTACTCACATAGGCCAAATTGTGAATCACTTGTAAATGTTTATTCACAATGGCCCCATTCATGCATAAAAAAGCGCAACATGAGTAATTGGTTCATAATCAGGCCCAGCTTAAGGTACTATTCAGCTCTGGTAAGGATGGCAGAATCTGGCCCACGCTGGCTTAAGGCCAGACTCAGATTTTTTAACCAAGATGAGTAGCTCCTTATTCCACAAATAGTGCAAAGAGACTCAACAGGGCTATTTGTAGTGTTCTCTTTTTCTAAGAAAATTCTAGGAAAGAGACATTTCAATATATGCAAATAATTTAAGCAAATTTCTATTAAAGGTAAATGATTTTATTTTCGACTGGATTATAATCATATGTCATACATAATATATATATAATTTGACACGATTTGTGTCTTGTGCTTTGATTTTATCACTTAATGATTTCTTCTCATGAACAACTAATCTTTTCACTGCTTCTTGAACATGTGGAAAATGCACTAAAAACAAAAGGAGGTGATTTACATAGCCTTCCTGTCAAGTATGTTAACTAATGTTTGAGATATGTGATCATGATGCTATGCTGAGAAGTAAATTTGTAGAACTTTTGGGCAAAGAGATCCTGTTAAAAGAGAAAGTGAAATATTGTTCTAATTATTGATGCACTGTTTCTTCTCCTATGATTGGTTCATCAACATTTTGAATATCTTAAGCAGGTATATTAACAAATTTTTGAACAAATGTAAATTTACCTATGAAATGTAAATTTATATATATAATGGCTTTTACAGACTCATAAGTGATGGGCAACACTGCATTTAGCAGCTAAAGATACAGTCTTTTTGTGACCAAGATGGTCAGAAAAGTTTGACAAAACTTATTTCTACCTAGAGTTTAACAGTGTTACGTACCACAGGAACATATCAATGAAAGCATCTTTTGTTGTTGAGAATAAGTTGAAATTACCTATATTTCTCACTTCACTTCTTTACTGCCATAACATTTTGTAGAGTGAAGTGTTGAAAAATTACAGTTCAGTATGTTAAAGGCATTTTATTTTGTCTGTGAACTTTATGGTAAGGCCCTGAAGAATAAAATTTAACAAATATAACCTATATTGTGCATTTAATAATGAGATAGTTCAGCATGACAGAAGTAAATTATCTTGTTTGCAAACAATATAATATTGCAGGGTTTTTTTCAAAATGATAAAGATTGTTTTTTGATAAAATTTTAAATATCAGTGCTATTTTGAAGTCAGAGTTAAATCAGGCTGATCAGAGTTAGAACCCATTAAAACCACTTATATTTCTAGTTTCAAAATATTTTCAGGGGAAGTTCTTTCTGTAACTAGTATTTCTTCCCTGTAGTGGTTTAACCCCTACCAGCAGCCAAGCCCCATGCAGCTGCTTGCTCAATCCCACACCAGAGAGACTGGGGAGAGAATCAGAAAGGTGAAAGCTGGGAAACTCACGGACTGAGATAAAGACAGTTTAATAGGGAAAGCAAATGCCAGGCACACAAGCAGAGCAAAACAAGGAATTAATTCACTGCTTCCCATGGGCAGGCAGGTGTTCAGCCATCTCCAGGAGAGCAGGGCCTGATCACATGTAACGGTGACTTTAGAAGACAAAGACCATCTCTCCAAAATGTCCCCCCTTTCTTCTTCCAACTTTACATACTGAGCATGATGCCAAGTTTTATGGTATATCTGTTTGGCCAGTTGGGGTCACCTATGCAGGCTGTGTCTCCCCTCAGCCTCCCAGGCACGCCCAAATTCCATGCCAGTGTAGCAGTACGAAAAGCCTTAAAGGCCTTGGCTCTGTGTAGGCCCTGCTTGGCAATAACAAAAACGTCTCTGTATTATCAACTCTGT
The DNA here is from genome assembly GCA_013399195.1 of Dicrurus megarhynchus. Classification (NCBI taxonomy): domain Eukaryota; kingdom Metazoa; phylum Chordata; class Aves; order Passeriformes; family Dicruridae; genus Dicrurus; species Dicrurus megarhynchus. The sequence continues at coordinate 204,002 of VXAD01012235.1, forward strand.
TCAGCACAAATCCAAAACACAGCCCTGTAGCAGCCACTGTGAAGGAAGTTAAGTCTACCCCAGCCAAAACCCAGCTCATTTGCCCAGCACTTTCATACCCAAGTAACAAGTGGCCCACTCATTCCCAGAATGCATACTTCTTATTCATCTGCGGTGATCTTTTGAGATTTGGCTGGCATTAGAATGATGAAGGAGTGTGCAGTGAATATGGGAGTATGATGGCTGGGGACAGAATAATCTTCTGGGAGGCGAGTCAGAGTATAGTGCTGGAGTAAGGGGAAAACCTAAACCCAATGCAACCCTCCCTTCCCTCTATGCCTAAACAACTTGTCCTGAATGTCACCAGGACCCAGCAATGTGAGATTTATTCTATTGCCACCTTTCCAGTATGGATTTAAGGAGGGATATAAAGAATCAAGAGTAAGTCTTGAAGAGGTAGGGTTGGTAGGTGTTTGACTGCCATTGGCAATAAATACATACTGGGAAATTAAAAGTAGTTTTGTGGAGAAGCACCTCTAATCATGAATTTCAAGACTTTTTTATCTCTGCATTTTTGAGGCAACAGAAGGACAGAACATTAAAGCAAAAGCACAGTAACTTGAAACAGGGAGCTCACTAAATTCCTGAAACATAACCATTCTCCTTTGCACCACAGGCTCATTAAACCAATATGGCTGTGGCATGCAAATGAAAGAATATATCACAACTCTACCACATAAAATATATTTGAGATATTGTCCTGTTCCTTCCAGTTATTTTTACTCTATTTAAATGACAGCATAAAAATTATATAGTTCCTCATCAAATCTTTTCAAACAGTCCACACAAGATACATAATATAAGGAAAAAAAGCCAAAATCAAGTAGGTGAATCTTCAAAATTCATTATCATCACAAAGAATAGGTGTTTGTGAGCCCTTATACTTTTCTAGGCCTTACACTCAACAGCTCAACTTTAGCTTGACTCATGCTGCCCAACTTCATAACGGTGATTATTCCCGTAGGAACTAGACTAATAAATACATCAATATATAGGAAATAATATTGGCTAAAGTAATTGATGTTAGCATGGAAAACATAATTTCAAAAAGTGTCGGTTACAGGATCAGGTGAAAATTTGTAATTTCTGACTGGCTTATAGTGTGGAACTTGATAGTTTACAAGATGCAGGAATGCTTTTCCATGCTCTAGTTCTACATATAGCAACCCCCCATAATCTAATAGCTGTCTGCTTCATCTCTCAGAATCTGGGTTCTGCATTCTTTAATTATGAAGAATAATTGAAATAGACTTGATCCTTCCTGTCTCATACTCCTGTGAGAGAATCCATCTATGTGTACTAACTGCAGTTTACTTTAGTCTCACTGTCATTACAGTGAGGCAAAGTCTTCTGCTATAATCCAGTAGCTGCAAAAGATTTGATTTTTGATACCATTACTGCTCTGTGAGTGAGCAATTTATTGATATGGAGAGGGATGACTAAATGTGTAAAGCCGTTTTTTGATTAAAACCCAAAACCTTAATTTGCTTGGTTTTGGTTGAATACAGTCTGATTATAATTAACAAACTGTTTGTAGGCCGGATAAAGTCCTGGTTAACACTTTCATAATATTTTTGTCCATCTGAGAAGAAAAGGGCATCATTAAAATGAAGCTTTGTCAAACAGCATGCTCAAAGACAGACAGAAGTATCTGAATGTTTTTAAGACTCTATTTACTCAGGTGTATTTACTGAAATGATTTTGGTTTAATCATTAAAAATGGAAAACAGGTGAGATCTTTAATGGACAAAACAATATAAAACATGTAAGTTGTGTTTTTCTTTCAAAGTGATATTAGGGGAACAACTCTGCTTCTAGTGTACTAAGAATGATTTTGCTCATTACTTGTTATAAACATTTTAGTATATAATGAAATACATATTTATATATGGAAAAACCTGTCAGATATTACTTAAAAACATAGGGTAAATAAAATACTAAATTATTTTGGAGGTCTTTTAGAAAAAGCTCTGGGATAGAGATCAGAGTTAGTGAGTATTATTTAGCAAATGCTTAAGTAGTATATACAATGAGAAAAGAGGAAAATATACTCGTTGGCTGGGAGTTTATTGAATATTTAGAGCCAGAAAACTCAGTGTTGGCAAGGAGGGATGAAATTTTCTTTACTCAAAAATCTCCTTATTATCAAATCCTAATTGAAGTTAACAGGAATCTTGCCAGTGATCTCATTTGAGAGTAGGATATGGTCCCTACTAAATACATAATAGATTTATTATGCTAAATTGAATTGTCCTGGAACAACCTTACTTAGTTTATATGAATGGTTTTTTATTAAGGTACCCCATTCAGCTATTTTTAAAGCACAGAAATTTATTAAATCAGTGGTTTACGTCTGATTTACTACAATGGTTTCCGTATTTGTGGCTGATTTTTTTTTTATAGAATTAGACAGACAAGGAGATGTGTTCTAAGAGGACTGTTAGTGTGAAAACAATTCTGTGCATATGCTAAATCACTAGGGCAGAGGCATTAATGCTTGTATAAACTAATTGGACTAATTCTCTTCTGGAATTTAGGCAAATAATGTAACTGAGATAAACAGAGTTGCTTACATGTCCACATTTATCTACACTTTCTATTTATACTGTTAAATGCTTAAAACAACACTGGCCCATAAATTTGCCTTTTTGTTCTCATTCTTTTGGCAGTGTTTCCTACATGCTGCACTTTTAGAGTGCAGTTTGGTCTCATCTCAAATAAATAAGAGCCATGGAAGGAAAAAACTGCAGCTACAAAGTAGTTCTAACCCATTAAATGCAGATGGCCCACAGGGGGTTTAATCATAAGAGAGAGAACACACATCATGCTGAAATATAGAGCTGTTTTCTATCACTTGTTACCATTTGAATGTCTGTCCCAGGAAAGTGAATTCAATATATCTTCCTGGCCATCAGTTGCCCTCTGAATACTCCTTCTCTCTCTGATGTAGCTAGATTTCCCTTTAGAACATACAGAGATGAATGAGCTCTTACCACACGTAGAAGTGAAAGAAAACATTTCTTTCTGCACCAGAACAGATGAGATTCATCATTAAGAGAATGGATTTGACCTTGTCAAGTGGACCAAAGCAATTTATAAACAAACTCCTACAGGGGAGGCTACTTTTGGCCAAGTACTATATTAGCAGTGTTTTACTTATGCCCGCTGCTACCTTACAATAACTTCACAAGCAGGCTGACTTCCTGAAATATAGAGTGCTGAGAGATATCACAGATGTACCTAGAAACACTGGGATAGCATAGGGTTACTTCCCTCCCTAGAGGCTGCATAGAAATATGTCCAGCCACCTTTCTTTCTCATTCTTGGCAAAAGCTGCTGATCACTACCCAAATTAAATCTTCATTTTAAGTTTAGATATGTATCAAAGAACACATTTATACTTCAATTTGCCATTGTTATACTTTTGTTCACGTAAGCAGCACCCATATGTTCAATATGAAACTGAATGGCATCTGCCTATCAGAGCACTAGGAGAACAACAGAAGCAATTCAACATGGATCTATTTTATTTCCAGCATCAGAAAAGGAATATAAAGAGGCAACAGTTTGCTACAAAGTTATTTAGATCAGATGATACTCCTACTAATACCAATACATTTTCTCCCTTTAACTGGATATTTGAACTGCAGGTAAGAATTTTTACTCTCCTCCTCCCAAGTCTGTACCACATATGCTTTTTAAGTGAGAGCAGTGTTTTAGTGGTAACAAAAGCAGAATGGCTCAAATTTTTCTGTTCTGTCCAACAATCATAAGAAAGGAAGAAAAAATGAGGACATTCAGTGGCTCAAAGATAACCCTGTTGTATGGAAAGAGAATACTATGTGCCAGTCCAAGGGGATGGTTGCATGATAAAGTGGAGAAAAGTCTCACTAGATATGTAAACTACATGTACAATTAATAAAAAAGTTTTTACTCTGACTTCCAGGACATACCTGCCCATCTATATCAATGTTAGTCATGCCGGCAGAGCTGATAGTGTTACAATCTCTTCTATGTCTACAAAAAGAGAATCATGGAACATTTGCAGAAGGGGTCTGACCAGAATATTCAGTTTTCTTTGACTCATTTTCCTGTGGCATGTATCCAAACAGAGACGCAGTTGCAGATGCAGTTACTTCCTCGAAGACTACAGTAATAAGCCTGTATAAATGAGAGTGTGTTACTTTACTTTTTGTTGATATTGCCTTAGAATCATAGTTAGGCTTGATGGCAGTGAGAAGGAGCTCTTCTCATATTAGAAATTTAATAGACTATAGGTGGAATTCTTCAAACCATGAAATTTCCCAAAGCTTCCAGGAGTCTCCATCATTAATGAGCTTTATGTGAATAGCCAAGAGTTTGATACATATTTTAGCTCAGGAGAGCACTATGCTGTCCAAGTCTTGTCTGTGTCATCATAGAAGCTCTTTATTGTTCAAAACCCACAGTGTTGTTCCATTGCCAGCCTTTGCTTCGTTGCCAGGAGATAATAGTTCTGACCCTCTTAAGGTCAGAAAAATGAAAAGAATTTCCCAAATCCTTAAAAGGCACTAGATTGCATATATTCATAGCTGCCTAGCAGATTTATGCCTTATTCTTCCGTAGGTCAGGTTCTCAACGTCTTCTGCTATTAGGCTAAGAGGAAAGGCTTTGCTTGCTTCTTATAGCAATTATTCATTATTCACACACCTCTGTGTGTGTGTGTATGCGAGGTGTTTCTGAGCCAAAGATGGAGATGAGGCACTCAGTTCTGATGTTAGTTCTCTGGTTTTATCATCACTTCTCCACTCTGATTTACAGAAGTGTAAGGAAGGACCTTGGGCCCTGCACCCAGAATACTTAAAGTGAAAATATACAATTTTCAGAAAAAAAAAAACAGAAGAACCGGTGACAGAGTACTACTGTATCACTCTTTATCTTAACTCACATTTTTATAAGCATGCATCTGTTTACACTCTCTAAGAGGAAGATCAAAGTTCACAGAGAATTTTTATTGCCCTGGGAAGAAATTTATATCTTTTTAAAAGAAGAAAACATGGTTTATGGTCTGCTTTAAATGAAAACAAATCCATCCCTCACTCTACTTCAGCACCAGACAGTAAGCATCCAAGATGGGTGACACTTAGTGAAAGGTCTCAAAATTTCTCCAAAACCACTAATTCATCCTGAAATCAACCCTCACAGTTTTGATCTGCCTGAAAATTCATTAGAATGTTTACAGAGAGGATATTTGGCTGTTGAATTTGGTCCTGTGGATTAATGGGGTAATCACATTTCTATTGTCCTTCAGCTTTATTGATTCTGCTGGAAACCACAGTCCAGGATAATAAGGGCTATTTTCCATTTATTCTGTGTGTCAGTATTCAGATGGGGGTCCTTGGGAAGTTGTCAGAGGCAAGAATTCTATAAACTGCAATAGCTTGCTACAGAAGACATTTTATTTATTTTAACTTCTCCACCTCCATTCCTTTTTGGCATCCAATGTGCATATTTAAAGTGTTGCTGCTACTTTCCAGTTTGACTTTAGAGCTCTTTGTTTTTATATAAAATAGTTCTGTTGCATTCCTCTAGTATGTCAAAGCAAAACCAAGCTTGCTTTAACTCTTCAAGGCTTTATACATCTCTGCTTTCCTTTTGTTAATATGCAAGCTGGCTGTCAACTATTGTCTTTGTTTCATCAATGTTAACAAAGCTGTTGCATGGCAACATAAATGCTCCTTTTATATAGCCCTGCTATAGTATTAGAGCCCTCCCATGCAATAATTTGTCTAACCCAAAAATGAGTTCTTTAAATTGTCTTCTTTGGTTTTGTAGGATGTTATGGATTTGTACAGAAGTGATCTAGTGTTATTTATTTTCCTGAATGTTCAGCTTGTGACATCTCGAAGCAGAAACTGTCCATAATTTTAGGCAGAATGATTGGCAAAAACAACTATGTAAAATGATTTTTATAGGTCAACAGATTTATGACTTCCTCTCAGTTTCCTCACTTTTAGTTCTCATTCTGAAGAAAACTTCCATATTTATTTTCCATTTGATATCCTCCATCTGTTCAATTACCTGCCTGTTATGAGTTAATCTTCTTTAACACTATGTTGAATCAATTTTCTCAGCTACAACCTTTTTTTCATTGGTCTACACCTTTTTCTGCTTGCAGCCTTGATACAGTTTTCATGTATTGGGAAACATATTTTTCCACTGAAGTGTGTACATTTTTTGTTGTTGCTGATGCTGTCTTGTATGGGATTCATGCTCAAAGACTTCTTCCATTCAGTGTTTGCCACAGAAGTGCTGTTAGCATCTAGCTTTTACTAGTACCAAACTGTGGTGGCAAATATATTGGTAGAGGGAAAATCACGGTAGAAGCAAATTAACTACAGGTTATATATTTTCCCCTGTGAATCCTGGAGGAGAAAATATTGAAATCTCTCTGGATCTGGTGAGTTATTTATCTATCAACTGCCCTTCTGCAAAGTTCAGGGGGCATGGGGAAACAACACTTGTATCCTGCATCATGGCAGAAGTACCTCCTGAGGAGATCCTTTGTATGCAGCTTTGACTGAATAACACACGAAAATGTTTATATGCTAAATATGGTGGAAAGGGAAGAACTAAATGAAATATATGCCATCAGATGGCTAAGTTTTTTTTATTTTTAAATATGTTATTCATATAGAACAGATTGCTTTTGCATGTCACAGAACGCAACAGATATTCTGTTAGCTTTAGGAATCACGTTGTATAATTTTAGCTTTTCTTTGAATTTTAAGTAAAGTTCCCATTTATCACATTTCTTCTGACTTATGTATCCACAGATACATAATCTGTACTGTCTTCTCACCTTTCTAAATTGATAATACAAATAAGGTTTTCCACTGTGGAATTAGAAACGGTCCTCTCTACAGTTGTCTTATTTTTGTTCCTTCTTCCTTGAGAATTTGCCCAATGAGTTTAACTTTCTTGGATCATAGGAGGTAGGAAGTGGCTTTCTACTTGGCACAGGACTTAAACTGAAGCAGACGAACCTTTCTTTAATACTGAAAACCTCATTAGGAGACATGACAGAGTTATCATTTATCTCAAGGCCATGAAAGGGAATTCTGCTACATGAAGTATTACAAGACTCCAATTTTTGTTCCAATGAATGCTTGAAGAATCTGGCAAATATTGCTGGAACAGGATGGGGACTTCTTAAGATGTGAGTCTGCTTACTAGATGATAAAAATAATTCTCACTCTTGTTTGCTCTCCTTTTACCCTTGCATGGTGATTTCTTAAGCTTCAGCAGAAGGTGATAGAAGGACGTCTCCCTAAAATACCTGACAGCTTGTTGCAAGGATGTTTGGGTAAAAATTATTATAACTTTTCAAGTAGAAGATGAAGCTGAGCCTGCTCTCAGGAAAAGCAGAGTTTAGTGATAATTCACCTGTGTGAGATGATTTGCAAAGCAGAAAGGACCCTGCATGTCTCAGAAAGCCTGTATTTTTCATATGTATATTACACAGGATTTAATATTCATTACCATATTTATAAAGCAGTGTTACCATTATTAAGGATATCCAGGCTGCATTTCCATATCACACTATTCAAAGAGAACATGACACAGTATGTTGTTGATATATTCCAAATATACAAACATATATTTTAACTGTCATGAAATGTTTGTGTTTGAATTTCTCTAGGTATATTTTAAATAGTAAGTCAAATTCTCTGCAGAAAGTTTTACGAAAGATATTAAAATGCAGAAATTGAAGCTATGTGGCTTTTTCAAGATAGGTGATATTTACAGTAAATTGTTGTTCAGACAAAACCACATGAATCTGAAACATTTACAAGCCTTAAAGTGGGATTTGTATTCAATTTCAGAGACTAATTTTCATTTTTCAATTTGTCTTCCATAAAAATATGGTTTCTATTTTTCAGAAGAGGCTTCAGATCAGTGGTGCAAGTAGTTGCAAGTTCTGGGTGGAAGCGGTGACTCATTGGTAGTTGGAACTTGCTTTGATGAGAGCATTTGGTGCCTATTATTAACAAAGACAAAATTTTAGTGTCATAGTGTTGATTCTCGGACTTGAGTACCAGCCATTGGATTTTGATTTTTCCCTCTTCTTGTGTTAAAAACTGTGTTGTGTGTAGACATGCAGTTGCTGGCAGTGGGGGGCTGCAGAGGAGGGCTCTGTGGGAGGAGGGCAGAGTCTGCCTTCTGCCAAACTCTTTGCACAGCACAACTGAGCCCAGCAGTGGAACTGGTGGTGCCTCTGGGAAAACACCTGGGAAATGGCAAAATTCCTGGGAAGAGAGAGGGGGAGATAACAAAAGACTGAGGAACAATTGAGGGAACACCAAGATCAGAGGAAGAGGAGAAAGAGGGTATGGGTGTGGAGATTCTCTGGGCACAAGAGCACCTATCCATTGCAATCTGTGCAGTGAACCGGGCAGAGTTACTGAAGGAACTAAAACTCATGTGGAGAGTCAATGCTGGGGAAGGGTAGAGGTGTGATAGGGAAGGAGCAGAAGAGAAGAATTATTACATATTGACCCTCATCTTGTCACCCATCCTGTGTCACTGTTGAGGTGTGTAGAGGAGTTGGGAGTGAAGGAGCAAAGCTGAGCCTGGGAGAATGGGGAGGAAAGTTGTTTTAATTTTTACTTTACTTCTCACTACCCTAATGTATTTTAACTGGAAAAATTTTAAATTTAAATTAGTCTTTCCCAAGCTGCGTCAGTTTTGCCCAGCACAGTAATTGGTAAGTGATCTACCTGTCTTTATCTCCATGTACAAGCTTTCTGATTCTGGTTTTTCCTCACTTTGTGTTGGGATGGGGAGTCACTGATCATGTGGGTGGGAATTCAGCCCTTAGCTGATATTAACACACTACAAAAATCAAATTGTTTCTGGGTCCGAAAAAATTTGGTCAAAGACATGTTGTGCAGTCATCAAACTGAAGATTTCAAGCGATTAAAAGTCTGCCATTGCCCATGACAAATCTGTTTCCCTTGTCAGTCTTGCCCACTGTGAAATATTTTTTCATTTTTTCTCAAAGAAGTTCACCAGTCCCAGTTTGAAAGAAAATACCCACCAATTTCATAAGGTAGTTTACGCTTCCATTATTACTTTGATGACCACATCTAACACCCATTTGTGGTGTGTTGGATGGAAAACAGGTTTCAAAACTCTGAGTCAGAGTCTGAAGAAAAGGGCCTTCTTATTTTGTTTAATGCCACATCTTTGGAAAATCATCTCCCAGTTTTACTCTTTCACCTTTGTTTACAAAACACTGGAAACCATTGAAAGCAGTTATGAGTGAGAAGGTTATTGCAAAAGTGAGAAATTAAATTAGAACAAAAATTTACAGAGGTGAGAATACTACAGAACCAGGTCTTTGATGAATAAACTGCACTACTTTAAATATTGCATTAGTCATACATAGAAGTATAATATTATCTCAGTAGCAGTTGAACAAAAATATAGCCAAGTAAATATTATAAGCAGCAAAAAATGCACTGTAAAAACATATCCATCATGCAAGAGGGAGTGCTAAGAACTATTCCTTTCATGGATGTTATTTTCTGCCCTATTTCTACCTGCTAAACATTTTCCGTGTATCCTAACTCCTTGTGTGTGAGAACACATGTAAAGGATGTTTTCCTGATGCATTACCAGGTGCAAAAGGTAAAAGATGAGTTATGTAATGCCTTCTAACTCCCGTGATGATTAGTCCATGGAGATGTACCAATCTACGGCTGCCAACCTCTTCTGCAGGAAATGAGTGTGGCAAGATAAGGAAGCAGCAATATTCTATATTGATAAAAAAGAATATTTCTCACAGGAAACTTTCATATTAATGGAAAGTGATAGCCTCCTCAGACACTAAACACAGATAGATATTAAAGATATTACATTTTTCACATTGTCACTGGCTATAGAGGAAGCCTAGGAAAGTTTGCCCTGCCGATCTGAAGTTAGTTTTATGAAAGCAATGGCTTTTTTGAAGTCTTTCCACTGATTTACTAGGCAGAAGGTATCTTTCTGGCTTTAAGTCATGAGAATGAAAGGTGGTGGCAGAAGTGACTACTGGTATCAATTAAAGTGCCCCCAGGTTTGCAGTGGCTTTCTGCAGCCCATCCCAAGATGATTATGGGCAGTAAAGCAATAAGGTGAACTCTGTGCTGCCTCTGTCTGAGTGCTTGGTCATTGCCCAGGTTGGGGCTTATTACTCCAAACCTCTGCCAGGAGTCAGAGCAAGTCTGGTGCTGTTTGACCCACATGAATCTGCCTTCTCTGGATCTTTCTTTTGTAGTCCTGCCCCCTCTATTTTGTGAAGCCACACACAGAGATTGAGATGAGAAACTAGAAAGGAAATAAGGACACATTCACAGCTCTTCACATATATAATATATCCCACAAAAGTTATGGGAGTTAGGTGTTTAAAACTCCTAAGGGTCTTTATATTCTTCTGTGTTGAGCAAGTTCTCTTCCCACTATCCATAAAGGGGAAGGGAAACCTCTCTGGAGAGGTCATCTGTGATGTTCATTATCTCTGAAATGCAACTGTTTTAACTGTTTTATAAATCAGGTTCAAACAATTTGGAGTACACAAATGTATGCAAACCTCTGAGGGCAAGTATGTGGAAAGGTTCCTCCCTCTTCCTACTTCCTTCTCCCTCCCCACAAGCAAGGCTTGCAGATGTTTTCTTCTGCTCTTTATTCTTTTGTTCCTGTTTGGCTGTGACCCTTACTCCCAACTGATTCTTTTTTGTCAAACTTTGTTTTTTCCTGAGCCTTTGATCCTGTACTTTGACTCTTGCAATAATGAACACGACACTATTATTTTGTTAGATTCATTTTATGATTCCTTACCTCTCAGAGTCCCCACGAAAAAAAACATACACTTGTTTTGTCAGTGTCTTGCAGAAAAAGTGGGGGTCTTACAAAAACTACCACCTTGCCTAAGGACAGGTGAAAGATAACCTTTCATATATAGACTGAATACTCAATATTATGCACTATAATTATACATTTAGTTATCCAGTCCATCTTTTTTTCTATATCTTCAGTTTCCCAGCTAGGGGACAGTAGTCAAAGGTTAAAAAATGTGCTAGTATAGCCAAGTATAGAAGACACATAGTAGACAAGAGCCTAGGGTTCCAGCACTGGGTCAGGAACAAGAGTTTGCTGTTCTCAGAAAGAAATGTTGCCTTCTGCCCAAACTGTAGATACTCTTAGGTTTTCTGATGACTTTTTTCCTCTGTTTTCTGTGCTCAGACATCTCAGTTTGATCAGGAAAGGTGGGAGAAAGAGGATCTCTGTCTGCTTCAAGGAAAATAAGTGTACCTACACAAAAAAGTTCTAGTTGTAGTTGAATATGTCATGTAGTAGAAGACATATGCTGTGAGAAAATCATAAACCAGGAATCCAGATCAACAAATCTAGACATTACTAGCAAGCTAGAAAGGTTTTCCTCCCTGAAACTATGATTCAGATACATATATTGAGTAGCATACATGTGTAACAATAATTACAGAAGGTACGGCTTAAGAAAATTTGCAAGTATGTCTTTTCATACACCTCCTTTCAGCTGCTCCAGTGATTTACTACAATCCTACCATGCCTCGCCTTTGAAGTAAAGTGACTCTCTAGTCAACACAACGCTGATCAAGGAGGCTGACTCTCCTTTACAACAACAGTGGAGGAAGTTATTTAAGGTTACTACTGTCAGCTCCACACAGATCTTCAGACTATTTTAATTTATGTCATAGGCAGGCAGGCCCCAAGCTGTGCTCAGACGATCAGAAGCAGCAGTAATAACTTGGAAACAACATTTTTTTCTCAAGTCTATGTGTTAAATACACCTCAGCTGGAACAGAGGGAAGCAAATGCAACTTTTCTAATTTGAGTGAGTGAAATCAGCAATCTATGTGAAGAGAGGTAAGGGAAATGATACAGGCTTAGACAGTAAATAATTGCCCAAAGATTCCTTTTCCTACTTTTTTTTTCTTAAATAAGTATTTATTTAGAAGCAAAAATCTAGTTAATATGTAATAAAACCCCTCAGAAAAAGGATCAATAAAGAAAGTTAAGGATAAAGGAAAGAAGGGAACAAGAGACTAGGGAACAAGAGTCTTTTGATTCTATCCATCTTTGCAAAATACCTTCTCATGAAAGACCTCCCAAAATGTGAAAGAAACACTAAAAGGAAAAACAAATGTCCCATAGGATCAAGTCCATATAAAGAAACATATCTTTGGCAGACTACAAAGTTGCCTGGAATCAAGGGAAATGCTGGAGAGATCTGTACTTTCAGAGTTCACATTGATGCATCCAGCTGAGTCCCAGACAATGCTGTTCCTGTGTCTCTGACCCATAACCATGGCAAGACATGTGCCCAGCTACCAGTGTTAGGAAAGATATCTAGTGCTTCATTCTATAGTGATTATCTTTGTGCAATTTCATATTTTTGTTTCCCAGATATAGGCAACAGAAAACCCAGTAGTACTTGTTACAGAGCTGCTGGCAGAAAACATGGATTTATTTACAGACATTAGATATATAACATTTATATATAAGTATATACAAAAATATATATATTTGACAATATAAAAGAACAAAGAACCAAAAACCTCCTTGCTGGTAAACTGGCTGAAATCTGGCAATCCTGGGTAGGATTACTGGAAGGGTTTTGCTGGGTAACAAATTCAAGAGGCAAGAGGCAATCATGATATTGAACCATTTCCATACGATAGGACAAATACACATCTTTCTGTTAAATTTTAAATCCTAGAATAGCCAAGATATGCATATAGTTCAGCATTTCTCCAAAATTTAGAAATATTCTGAAACTTTGTGTAGAAAGTGACACAAAGCAATTAGAGACAAGAGCAATTAAAGCCTAAGATTTGTAAAAAAACTTCATGAAAATGTAGGCATGTTCTAGTTTGTGATTACCTTTTTTAAGAAGAAATTGTCTAAGTACTAACATAGGTTAGTGACAGATATTAAGTAGGCCACAGGTTTATTCTTCTATTGCACCCTAGAAACAAATTTTAAAGGCCTTAAATTCAAGAATATGGAATAGAATATCCTTGAAGTTTTCAATGTTCCTTAATGGAGATATAAGTTGTATACAGAACAGAGAAGATTAAATCTTGAAATCAAGGAAAAACCTCCCCCAAATCCTAATATATTTATTCTTGTTCTGTGTCATTTCTGCTATTCTATATGCTTAAATTGTTTTCCACAGGCCAAATGCAAAAGGTTTTGCATTTCTCCTCTACTTAGGATGATTTGTTGTCAAGCACCAAAATTAATTGTCGTGTTATTAGCTGCAGATTTATAGCTCAATCAGCTTTGTAGTAGCCTCTTCTTTTATGGGTGTTTTTTCTTTGAACATTATGAAATATCTGTTACCTCTTTCCTTTTCTTTGTTAGAACATTTTTCAGAGCTCACTAACTTTTCTTTGAGACCAACAGAACATGGATTGCATTTCACTGCTTAACTTAGATGATGTACAAACCCCTTGGCAAAATACTCTGTTGAAACAGTTTCTCAAGGTATGACCACACATTTAGTGCTCAGAAGAGAAACAACTATCATTATTTGAAGTGCTTTGGTTCAGAAATAAGAGCTGATGAAGAGCCATGTCTGTTTCTCAGACAGTTCTCTCCTCAAGTTCTACAGTTCAATGATATAATAGATCCAGCTTTCTGAGCTCTTGGATAAAAAGCATCATGGTCACACGATGCAAAATATTTCTTTGATGAAAAGTTAGTTTCTTACTTTAAACTTAATCAATCACTCAAAAAAAAGAGGGTTTTTTCTACTTTTTTTTCTTTACAGGTACCCATTAAGGTTACTTTGTAATGTCTGGTTCATACCAGCAGTGGAAAGCATACCAGCTTTGCCTGTGTGAATGCAGAAAACACTACACCATACTTATTCTGTGATAAGGTCACAACAAGGTAAATGACGCATAATAAAGCCACATTCTAGATTTTTTTTCAAACTTATTTTCATGAATATGTCATAAATATTGCCATTGTTTCTAATTAGTCTTATCTAGATAGAAGAATTTGTTCAGACACTTCCTGTGTGACAACAAGCACATTTATTAGTATCCTGGAATTATGCTGGATCACTTAGTGTTAGATTTTGAAGTCCCCAATTCTTGGTCTGAGCTTCGACAGACTCAAGTCATTTGGTAGAGACCAGACAATCTTGTAGCACTTGTTCATCTCTAATTTACACTTACTTTCTCTGAGTTCTGATTTAAAAAAAAAAAAAAATCTTATATTCCTCTATTTAAGACTGTGATCCATGATTTTCCTATTTTGGAGAGAGCATTTGAGGCCCAGTATGTAAGTTTAAAACATCAAGATGCTTTGACAATCTAATTTCTAAATGGAGTGCTTATGAAATCGGCACCTTTGTGAGAAGAGGTGAAAAAAAGCTCATCTAGTACTGAACTAAACTTGAAATTCCATCCCTAGAAAAACAATCTGGAACTTACACTTCCCTTGACTTGTGTCTGGTACACCCATTAAGCTCCCCACAAATTATTAGATAAAAAAGTAACTTAAGACGATTTTTCTTTTTCTTTTTTCATTTTTTTTTTTTAATTATGCTATCATTGCAATTATCTCAAATGTTGAAAATTATATTTTTCAATTCTGTATTGTTAACTGATCAGACTTTTTAGTTTCTGTTTATTTTTTTCTTTCTCACTACTAATGTAAACCTAGGGTAGAAAGAGAAGAAGAAATATAGGCAAAATTTTGCCTTTTTCTTCATATGGAAGCATGCAGGCATGAAAAATAGTGTTCCCTGTGGGATGTTTCTAGGCTAATTTTAATATCTGATAACCTCAGTGGACAGAATTTAGCTCTGTCTTCTCACAGTGATAGCATGTATTTGGTACCACATATATATGCACTCTTAAAACTTCGCAAAGGTGAACGGATACTTTCGTGAATTGCCATTTTAGATATAAACTAAAGCTGTAGCTCCTGATCAGCATAAAGCAGGAGTTGATAAAAGTAAACCAGTCACAGACATCACTCTGGACAGACTTAGCTGGCTTGTCAAGCAGCAAATGGAAATAACTGATAATATATATTTTTTATGAAATATCTGATTCTAACATTTAACCAGAGACATAGTCTTGTATATTAAACAAAACCAGTTTATATGTTAGCAGAAACTCTTACCTTTGTAACAGTTAGGAACAATAAGTTAGAGTAAAGAAAAATATTTTGTACCGAAGATGACACCTGAAACAGTGCCTGTATGTGACCTGCAGTGTATATGAAGTGGTGTTATTTCAGCCTGAGACTCTGGTTTCACTACAGCATAAGTAAGCGTTAGTATTTCTGATCTTTGACATATTCTGGAAGATGGGAGAAACCACAACATTCATCCCAGGAATGCGCTGCTGGTGACACACTGATGCTCCAGGTCCAGCCAAGCCACCTCATGAAAGGCAAAAGGCTGTGCCAGTCAGGCTGCATTTTGAATTCTTGCTGTATCTGAGCAGAGAGTGATGGATGAGCTGTGTGCAAGAAATGGCATAAACACCTCTTAAAAAACCACAGCTGCACTTACATCAGTCCTAAAAGGCATACCAAGGGGGGAGAAATCATGAAAAACTGAAGAAAAATTGATTAATATATATTTACAGAGGAAACACTCAATTTTCAAGCATATATAGAATGCTAAGTTAAAGTACAAAGTAGTTGGTGTCCCTCTTTATTTTTGCAACATTGCTGAAGTATTTCAATGCCTCTTTCTCATTATTCCTTGTTGTGAATGTATTTTTTATTTGGATTTCCATGGAACAGTGAAGCTGGGGTCAGGATTCTTTTCTTCTTGGTCCCATATAGAAGAGGAATGTTCTTGTTCTAAAGCTTTTACATTCAAAGAGCTCAATGTTACGACTGGTAATACACAAGCAAAGAGATGTAGCTGCTGAGGATAGGTAACACAATCTCAAATATCATGTTTTTTTAACTGACACCCATTAAATTTCATTGCCTCAAGCACAATCACAAGTTGCAGCCATCACTATTTCACACATTCTATTTCACCAGCTAGGAAAAAAAAAAAGTTTTTAACAAGACAAATAGGAACTGGAACAATTTTCTCATGGATGTGATGGATTCTTGAACGCGCTCCTAAAAGCTGCTATGACTCAGATAGAGGTTACAGGTTTTGAACCAGTCAGTAGATGAGTTTCTATTACCTGTCTTTTTGTGATCATGCTAATCAACAGAGGCGATATCTGACTTTAGGATATACACATCTGTTTACCAGAAGAAGAAATGAAAGGAGAAGTGGCAATTCCAGAGTTTAATTCATTAATATATTTGTATGTATTTCTAAATATTTGGAAGCATAATTTTGAAAGCTGTCGGACAAATTTAAAAAATCTTTTGATATTTTTTAAATTTGTCTAATGGTTCTTGTCATTGAGTTGGTGCCAGAGATGAAAACACATTTTTTAATATACATTTCTAGTTGCCCAAGATACTTGGACCATCAAACCACAAAATAATAACCTAGAAATTCCCCCACAATTTTTGTTTTGGTCCTTGGTGGAGATTGGATTGCTGTAGAAAAGTTCATGCACTTCTGCTTCTAGGTTTAAGTGGGTTTCTGACAACAACACTGGCTTATGATGGCTTCCTCTGGATTGCTGCTGCCTGCTTTAGACTAAAGAAAACTATAATTATTCTGAGTTACTTTTTCCATTAAATGATCCAGCAGCTATTCCCACTGATTGTCATCAGAATCCCATGCAAAGCTGCAGGAAACCCAAGGAGAAGCATATAATATCTCAGGAGAATGTTGAAGGATGGATGAAATGTCTAACTTTTTTTTCAGTATGTTCATATTTATGAACTCTGATTGTTTCTTGAGCATAGTTGGTCCATTTGTGCCTCACAGATTGAGAGGGATATAAAGATAATTTGTAATTATTATCAAGCTTTTCTTCTTTCTATCACTCTTGGGTTATTTTTACACAATCTAGTATTTATATAGGTGCAACTAAAGAAAAATGGGTTGCTTCAATACCCATATAGTCAATGCTCTGAATATCCCACATCTGTGATGCTTATTTTTAGTAAAAAAATTTCCTGAAATTGTCTTATTTTACAGGTTAAATATATCTATTGGATGAGTTTCTTCTGTGGAACATCTTGTTTACTTAGTTTAAATTCATTGCTTTTTAACCCACTTGTTTCTGCACCAGGAATTGAGGTACACCCACCCACACCCAAACATACATGCACTACACAAAGATTTCATTTTATGTGCAGAAACATCCCTCTCACTAGTTGTGGAAGGGAAGGGAACTCTCTCCAGAGTTCATTCCAAATGCAATGTCAAGTTTACAATAAACAGAATAACTGCACTCTTTACAGGATTTATTTTATTACTATCCTTGTGATTGCTGCAATTGTAAATAAATCTGCTCCTTGCCACAACTTTATTTTGTTTTCCAGAAAGAAGGACAGATTTGCTTCCTTTGCCTGCAATTATAATAATGGACAATATATGTTTGTATTTAGTTTTCTTTAGCCAATGTAAGCCAGACAGCCAGGCAGCTGTTGATCTTAAAGGATTATCACAGAACAAGTTCACTTAGCTATAGATAGTAATTTATCATTTGTGGCACAATCCTGATTGTGTTTTTAAAACAGTTGCATTTTTAAAATGGTAACTCCAAAGTATATACAATATCTGAAAAATGATACAGTCTTCCATGAGAAACAGCACTAATTCATGGTGTTCATGTCTGAACATTCAGTGAGGCTGTCAAGATAACCTCACGCTCACATCAGCTGTGCAGCAGCTGAACACAAAAGATCAAAATGTGCTGGCAAGAAAGCAAATTTTCTCCTGTCTGGCTGCCTTGACTTAGTGAGATTGGTTTTGCACCATCTCTTCCCCCAAAACCAGGAGGTAAGATTAAGGCTGTGTAGTGCCTGAAGGACCTCCCCAGCACCCTTGGTGGTTTTTGGATATCAGCAATGTAATTTTATTTTTTAGAGAGTCTGATCCAAATTTGAGTTAACCTACTTGTAAGTGGGCCATTAATGTAAGTAGACATACAATCTACTTAATGAACTGATATACTAGGTTCATTTTGTGGTCAGTTCTTTAGGTGGTAGTTGCTCAGGTGCGATTTATTGTTGCTTCATCCTATAGCATCAGCAGATTGCACAGTAGTACTGAAAAACCATCTCAGGGCAGGACAGCCTGCCAAAGCAGAAAGAGAATGTCAGCTGCATCCTGCTTACCTCTGTCCTCCTGGTGGAACAGAGGGACAACAAGGAAATGTTCCTGTCTTGTGTGAGGCTTGGCTACACCTTTGACTTCCTGATACCTTTAGCAATTAGTGTATTCTGAAGCAGTATGAGCATTTCCAAGTATAGACCAGGGGCAAAAGCCTCAGATTAGTTCATTGAAAACACACAAAGATGCCATGTCATGGCAGTGATATATCCAAACAGAAAAATGAAAATAAAATTGGATATGGAAGATTGTATTAGTTTCAAGATGCAGACAGATGCTTCTTATTTCAACTTATGTAAAGACTAGAGATCTTAAGAGTTTCTTTCCCCAGAGAAAAATTTTTACTTGAAAATTCAGTAGCGATCACATGCCCATTTTAATTACACTCTTGAGAAATATAACACTCTTCAAACATTTTTTGTCATTAATATTTTTTAACTTGAACCAAAAATATTTTATTATTAAATATTATTCTCACTTTATCAGTCCATAAGAAAATAGACACTTGTTGGAACATAGTCTGGCATGAAATCGAGTGTTTTTAAATGGTGTATATCTAGTCATAAAATAGGAATGAGTGTAAAAAGGCAGGAAAAAATAAAAAAAAGTAGCTAGATTTTTTATATTTTAAATTGAAATTACTATATATAAAGAATACAAAATATTTTGTTTTTAATAATTGATCTCTCTTGTGTACAGAAAATGTGAGTCCTGTTCTTATTCTGCCACATCTACATATCCGTTAATCCGTGTGTCTCAAGGAGTTATAAGTATTTGTCACCACTTTCTTCTGAAAAACCTTTACAAATAAACCATTTGGTTTTTCACTATTAGATAATGGGTAAATCCCTGTGACATTTTATTAGTATGCAACACAGGACATCATTAGCAGAGGAAAAGAGTCAGCAATAAAATCAACTGGACATTAAGCTCATTCACAAAACTTAAATCCCTGTTGAGTGTAGTGTTAAACATTCTTGATTGTTTCATTCAATAGTACAGCCGTTGATGGGGTCCCAGAACCCTAGTTAAGTTTTTATAAGGCTTTTCACTAGAGAACTTCACTAGAGAACATAATTGTTATTTCCACATACCTACATTCAATTTTCAGGGATTACTTTTAAGTGTGAATTCTCAGGTATTTCTTCCAGCTGCCTCCTGTCAACCCATAATCCCATATACTGAGCTCAGTCCCTGCAGGGTAGGCACTTGATCCTAGGGTCAAAGGTCCTTTAGCTCTTGACTAATGCACCTCATTAGAAGAGGAAAGCAGAATGTCTCCAGTAATTCAAATGTCATGAGAAGTAACAGAACTATATATTTTTAATTGTGTTAAACAGGATTGTTTTATTTTAGACACAACCAAAAAAAAAAAAAAGCTGAAGGTTTCCCATTTATAACCACTGGAAATACTGTCTAATTTTTTATGCATCCATGTGAGGTGCAGGAGTGTTCAACTAAACTGGAAGGAAATTAATTAATAGTTTAATCATGTGCAGTATCCTTTTTTGTTGTGGTAGGAGGCTGGTCATAAATTCAAAACTATTCATTACTCAAGTATTTGGACTAAAATGAACATATCAGTCAAATGAAATGCTATTTTTCTTAGTACTTTATGTATGGTAGATATGTTAGGTAATGGTTTTATCCTGTGCTGAAAAAATAATCACCTCATAAAAAGCAGGTTTTGATTAAGCAATGAAACTGGAACTTAAGTTCACCTGAATCCCTAAGCAAACGTAAGCTACTGCGTTTTCTACATAAGCTTTTCTATGGGATCACTGCAGTTACAAAAAAATTCCCTTTGCTTCAGTAGTTGAATGCATTTATTTGCATTTTAATGTTTGTATTTTGAATGCTTTTTTAATTTAAGTGGAAATCAGCAATTCTAGTTATTTTTCATCCTTGCATTCTGAAGGAGCTCTACAAGGTAATTATGTAAGTTAACTTTTTTGTAAAATTTGAACTGCAATTATTCAGCTAAAGAGCTTCATTTATTGCAGTAAAACAACTTACTCCTTGGCATCCAAATAAGTTAAAAGAAAGAAATGCCAGTTACAGTTTTGCACCAACTATTTTTTAAAAAAAGCAAAACATTTTGTATATTAGTTGAATGGAGATACACGACATGAAATCTTGATGTCATCAAAGCCAAAAGCACTTTTACACTGGTTTCAAAATGTGAATTGTCCCTAAAGTTTGTTTCATCAGACTTCTGCCTGACAAGTATTTTGGGACTATATGTAGGATTTTCTGACATTTCCAGACATTTTCTGGAAAACAGGTAAGGTATGTGATTTTAATCATAAGAGGAAACAATAAAACAGGAGTAGATGTGATGACATGAACTCTGGTTTTATATCATAATTAAAAGTGGATTTATCATAATATTTTGATGTCAGAAAAATCCTGACACTTTTTCTATGGGTATTTACTTTTAATGTAATGATGAAATATAAATATGAGAGAGGGAATTTTCTTTTATTGGATTAACAGATAAATTTGGAAAAAGTTGAACAGTTCAGGCTCACAACTCTTTCTTTGTCTTGGGACTGTCACAGTTATAACAGTACATCTATGCCTTATTTAATGTCTCTCATTTTGAATAAAATGGGATTTCACACTGTCTTAGAGATGGGTTAGTAAATATTTTTATTATCACTTCATGGAAAATCTTGCAGATTTGTTTGCAACAGGTTAGGTTGGCTACCATTATGAATAATACATGTATTATTTTACCTTCTCCTAAGTTTAAAAGACTACACAACTGGATGTTTTATTCCATTTGGAGACAGAGAAATTACACAGTGAATTATCTTTTTTTTTTTTTTTCATTTGTAAACAAAATAACACCAAAAAAGACGCCACCTCCTCAAAAAATATGTTTCTTTCCTAAACAGAATGGGTGCTGTCTAAGCTGGTATTTTCCCTACCTACATCTCTTTCAGCTAGCACCCCTTTTGAAAAATGTTTACTGTTAAGGTCACTCTCAAGCCAAAACCCAGGTGTTTAAGCTGTGCAACATTTTATTTCATTCTTTATTTCAGCATGTACGGCTATGATTTTCTATCCAAGTTCAAACCCCAGCTCATAAACAGTGTGTACACTGACTATTTTCTGCTAAAAACACTTGGCTCACGCTATTCACTTCTCTTAAGCAATCTTCCACTTGTGTCTTTCTCCTAGCAACTTCTTTAAATGAAAACCAGTAACAGCTCTCCAGATCAGGGAGGCTAAATCATCCTGTAACAATAACATGGTTTAATTTAGGCTGTAGCAGTGAGAGCAGTTACTGGACAAACTCATGTTTGTCTCACCAGTACATATTATTTCAAAGTGTCATTTACTACAGCTGTAAACTCTAGCCTTCTGGTTTGTAAAAGTTGTATTAAACCCATCCTGCTTATTGAAGAAAAACAGTTACATCTGAGGTAGCTTTCACTACTGAATTGTTTTGTGCATCTATTTTCCTGCTGGCTGTTGTTAGCTTCAATGATTCCCTCGATAAATCAACAAAACAGCCTTGTTGGCTCTCGGCCGTTTCCTAACTCTCTTACCTGTCCTAGCCTTCTATTTAGTTTTACACAGTAATCTATGCATAAAAAAATCTCAAAGCTGCCAGGAAAGGAAATTTTCTCAAAGGATTTTATTGATGGTTATTTATTACAGCTAGAGATGTATGTTTGGAGAGATTTACCTAGGTATACTTAATAAGTCCATTTGTAAATCATAGAATCATAGAAAGGTTTGGTTTGGAAGGGACCTTAAAGACCATCCAGTTCCAATCCCCCTACACAGGCAGGGGCACCTTCCACTACACCAGGTTGCTCAAATATTCCACACAACTACTTGCTTCCTCAAGATTTAGTAATGTTACATCTCTAATGGGGCCCAAAGATAATTGAAATTTTTAGCCTTAATTTCACTGGGCTTGCCATCAAATTCACTCTGCTGCTGGTCTTGCTCCTTAGCTGGAGCACTGTTGAGAAGCTGACAGCTGACTGCATACAGCAAAAAGCTGAAGGGCCACTTGGGGACTGACAGTGCTTTTCTGTGTCTCCCATGGTGCTGGCAGGTCAACTCTGTTTATGATGAGTGTGTGTTTCTGTTGTCTGTTCCTCAGGAAGCACCAAAGATTTCCCATAGAGATGATATTCTGTTCTGTTCAAGTTATTCACACAGGAAAAAGAAAGTGTCTTTCTATGGAGGCTAAAGATGCGAATGCAGAGGACAATTTGACAGAAGAATAGATTGGAAACATACTTAGGTTAACAGAATACTTTCCCTCCCTCAAAGATGTTGAAAGGCACACATGTCTACTTCATTTTCATTATTGTATGTATCTAGAAAAGGTTTATAGAAATAATGGTTAAGAAGCTAAAATCTCAATATTAATGCAAAACCTATATATTTCATATTGCTACTGTTCTGCATCTGCAGGTTTCCTCTTATGTGTCCTGTCTTATGAACAACAGGTATGCTTTTGATTTAGGAACCAATAATATTTTAAACTCTGACACTAAATGAGGCAAAAAAAAAAAGGATAAAAGGGAAAAGAAAGAAGTGGGGAAATGATTGAATTACATAGAACATATTTTTCTTTTAAAATGCAGTAAAAGATTCAATAGTTGAAATTGCTCAGGGGTGATCACATTTCTTTCAGAAGGTGCTCTGTATTGGGGCCAGTGTATGTATCAAATACTGCTGATAATTCAGCAGACACTTTTTTTTTATTGAAAGTCACAGAAAAGAGTTGTAATAAAACCTGCATTAACAGCCAGAGCTGAAACTGAGGCTGCCTCATGATTTATGCACTTTCCTTTGGTTTTGGTCTTTTATAGAACGGGACTTGCCACATTATATACTCTTCTGGGATTTTCCCCCTCACCACCCATTACTATACTCTCACTGTCAATCTGATCATGCAGTTTCATATGATTCAGGAAAAAGAAAATCTACTAGCAGTCATCTCTGAATGATTTTTCACTTCTTTTGGCTAGGGCTCTGATTCAAAATGCAATCAGATGAGTGAGAGGACACTAGTTGTTTTTAAAGGGCTTTGGATTGAGTTACAAATGTCTTTTCAGGGCACATAATTTTAGGTTACTCTGTGCATGTAATTTTTCTTTTAAAATGCCCTTCATCTCTACATAAAGCTAGTCTCAGCAAATAAAATAAAACAAAACCACAATTCATCTATTGTTTAGAATGGACGAGAGGATTTTTTTTCTTAATTTTAGGTAATATTGTTCCTTAGGAACTATCTTATTCCAGAGGCTGCAACATATGGAGGGTTCTTCAAGTACAACCCATAGTTCCTATTTGCATTTGAGACTCTGTGCAAGTTTTTACATTTTCAGTTTTGCCTCATGAAAATAACTTGGGATAAGAATAATTTTTCAAATGTTATTAATAGATAAAAAGTAATCCAAGGATAAATACTTCCAGACTGCTGCTACTGTGTGTATCTAGGCTAGACATACATATCTCAGTATTTTGTTTTTTCAGTCTGACTAATTGTCTTTGTCTTTAATGACTCTCCTTTAAATGTCTGCTTTATGTTTCACAAATGCTTAGTCATTGCTTTTCTTCATCTGTTTATTGACAGAGTTTAAATGCGCACATATGAACCAAAATGACATTTGCTGAAGAAAGGTTGGGCAGAAATCTGTTTTTCTTTCCATCATTCAAATAAAATCTTTTCTCTTACCTGAAACAGACAAAACCAATCATGTCTTTTTTCCTTTGCTGTAAATACATGAAGAAAATGGCGTGGAAATGGGAATTGTTACAGCATGCATAAAATATACTTAAAAGGTACCCACAGGAGAAAACATCACACTGCTCAGGGCCCCTTCCTGGCCTGTATGAATTGTACCAAGAAGACCAGTAAGCCTACTCATGCAAGTAAACATTGCACACGTGTTTAAAACTAGGAAAATAGTGTCTCATAGATGGAAGCTCTTACACTCTAATGAAACACCTTCGAGTATGATATAATGTCAATGGAACAGCATGTGGCTTTGGTACGTATAAAAGCAATTATGGCAGTAGTATTACAGGCTGACTTGCCTTTTTCCTTTGGTTTCAGGGTTTCAGACTCCATAAGGACTGAGTCACAATGATAGCACTTTCCTTCTTGTCCTCATCTCACAATAAAACTTTTCATTCTTTTAATTGCTCAGAAGCCCTTCAGATATGCCATTGGTACTTATATTACAAGCATATACATTAGCTAATATTTTACAGTTTACTCTGCGTTGTTTTGTTTTGTGTTCTAGAAATTTTAGATAGTCTGGGATAGTTTAAATAATAGTGATTCGGTTTCTGGTTATTTAATGACTTTTCCCACATGATGTGTCCTGAAACTATGGTATAGGATATGTCCACATTTCAGAGAAATCCAAAAATACAGTGTCAGATGATGTACACAAAGAGTATGTTATGTTGACCGTACTGGCCACTGATAACCTGCCCCATCTGTCTTGCCTCTGACATGTTAGCTGGACAGGGTAGAGATGAGGCAGCCTCTAAAAACAGAAGTCATTATGAGAAGAAACAGCAGCCCAGCAGCAATCAGGTATTTTGCTGAAAAGTTCAAAAGATCATATTTGTTTTTTTCTTCTTTTACCTCCTTTAATGTCCATTATCACTGCAAACATGGTATTTCCTTAGTGAGTTATTGAGGATGACTCAATCTTTCTAAGCTTCAACAATGCAGTGTTGTTGGTTAAGAATCTTGAAGCCCAGTTGTGCTTGTCTCTTCCTTCTGTTTTTTGTAGCTCAGGACTTGAACCCTGATAAACTCTGGCAGAGTTACACTTCAACACTTCATACCTATCCTCCTGATAGATCTTTAGGGCGAGTTCTTCTGCAACTAATGAAAGTTTTTTCCCTTCCTTTTCCTTTTAAACAACTTTGAATATCCAAGCCCATTAATATAAAAATAGTCTGGTTTGTATACCATATATTGTGTTGTTAAATTATCCTGTATGTCAGCTACATGCTCACATATGCACTTATGGATATAGTCAGTTAAGGAGTAATATCATTTGTGCCTTCATACACAGGAAGTATTAATTTTTTAAATGCTTTTTGATGTAGATGATATATAGATCTTTGCACATGGCATACTAAACTGCCTAAGAAAATACAAGCTTCTCTATCACAAATACTTACAAAAATGCATTTTACCTCTAGTGCTCTAATAGAGATGGAAACACAGTCCAAACTCATTGTTTTATTTGAAATTTTCATATTCATAGTTCACATCATGCTTTTTGGCTACTGACTAGATGAAGTGAGAATTTGAAACAGCCGAGTAAATCTTTGAGTGCTTCAGAACTTAGCAAAAAAATCCAGGCTGGGGGGAAGGGAGAAATGTTGAAAGAAAAATTAAATATGTTATACATGCCAACTGTTGACCACTTATTCATATCATGCTGGGTTTTTAAGTGGTTCTCTCTTTTGGTTACACAATAAAACCACTCCATGTGTAAAAGGAGTATAACCTTCCATTTCGTACCGAAAAGTCCCCAGTGAATAGTGAATTTTACCCCTTCCCAGACCTAATTTAAAATTTTTACTTCCTTCTTCAAATGATATTGAATTTTAATACAATAATTGGTAGCCTGTGACGCTTTTACTGAGCTGAATACAATTCCTGCTCTGCTATTGTGTTTTTGTAGCTCTCCTAGAGCATTCTGTGAAAAGAGCAGGAAGATTTGGGCTAGTGGCTTCTATTTATTCAGATGTATTTGGTTTAGTTCCTCATCCTTCTGGTTTGAAAGCTAGCACTAACACAGTAGATGGAAGCTTTCTGGAAAATTATTGTAAGCTCCTAAAAGCCATAATTACAGCCTTACAATATACCTATCTGTGGGAAACACCAGACACAACTACTGTAAAGTAGTCGTTATGATGCCACTTTTTTTATCAGAAGCATGACAATTCATTTGCTAATATATAGTTCTGTTCACAGCCAAGGTCCCTGGTATAGGCCCTCCCAAAGGTCTGGGGATGCCCATGGAGTCCCCAGAAGTGAAATGTAACAGGTTTAAGAACACAGAGCAAACAGTGCTTCTTATACCCATAGAGAAAATGTAGTAACTGCCCAGCCTTAATCATCTCTGCCACTTTTATCTGTGGTCTCACGAAGACCTCAGTAAGGTCTTAATAATGGTGCAAGTATTGTATAACCACTTTTACTGGCCCCCTGTGCTGTATTTCTTTCTTAGAATGAGCTCTGTTTTCTTAAGGACTGCCTACCCATGAATGTTAATCATTTGTGATCACATAACACCATCCCCCAAAATGTGTGTCTAAAATTAAACTACAGATGGTGTTCACAAAGGTTAACCTTAGCCTGGGGTGCCAAATCCCCTCAAAATCCCTCCACAGTCAATGGGAAAAGGAAATGTCTCCTTTAACATGGTATTCCTCAATCTGTGCTCTGAGAACCAGTAGTGATCTGGAAGACATCTGATGGTAGTTCATGAAAATGTTGGAAACATTTAATCTTCCCCTGCAGAAAACACCTCCAAACTATATACAGAAATTCCTACGTATGCACACAAGCAAACAATCAATTTGGGACATTTTAAAAGTAATAAACAAAGCTTGAAAGGGCATTTGGCTGTAAATGAAAACCATTATGACAACACTTCATAACAGTACTTTGATTTTTTTTTTTAAGGTTGAGTAGATTTTCAATTTGAAAAAGAAAAGAACTGAAGCTAATTTTTGAATCTTTCTCTCCCAGATGACTTCACAAAATTGTTAAGGAAACACACTTGACTTGGAAAAGTCTTGGTTCTTCTAAAAGCCCCTACATTTTGAAAAAACAAAATACGAAAAGTGATGTCCATGGGGTAGTGCATCCAGCATGGTACACTCAGTCATCATTTCTTGAAGGTTCATCCATTGGATATTAGCATTATATCATATCTTTCCAAAGTATGGTTGAAGGAGGTATTAAACCCTAAAAGAATTCAACAAATTAACTTTAAACTGAGCGATTTGAGTCTTTACTCTTTTTAATACGCCTAGTGATGTTAGTTTTCAATGGAAAGAATTAAAATCAGAAGCATTATTGACTTATTGAAGTCAAAGTCTTATGCTATGTCATAGAAAATTATTCTAGATTACATCTTGTAAAAATACAATCTAGTAAGTGAATGTTTCCACTTTTTAATTTGACTAAAGGTTTTGCTAATTACAACAGCTTTACGCTTATTTGTATCAAGTAGAATTTATTCCCATGTGGAGGGCACCATAAGGATTTCTGTCTAACAGATGGGCTTCTCATGCTTTTAATTCCTTAGAGGAATCTTAGCTTTTTTGTGCATGAAACAAAGAAGAAGAAACCATTGTGAAGGTCTTTTTTTGTGCAATCTTTTTCTTTTTTGAGCTGCATGAAGGAACAAGTCTGATGCTGTATTCAGTGAAGAGACTAGGTTAAAAAACCCAAACCCTTTTATTCCACCCCTTTGGGGGTCCATCATATTTTCTAATTTTATGATTACGTACACTTACTCTTTTTTGCTCAAGTTTGTACTCTGACAATAAATTACAGTAATTTATACTGTGATGAATCAAAAATCCCATCGTAGTTAAGAGTTTGTTCCAAATAACCTGTGGTTGGATTCTGATACTATTCCAAAAGTTTCTCCTCGGGACATTTGTTTCTCTTCATTTGAACTATGCCAATTCATCTCATAAAGTGTATTGCTTACATGTCTCAAGAGATCTTCTGCCATAAACTTTCTGAATATTTATAGATCCAGGAAAAAAAAAATGGTAGAAAGATAATCTATGTTTGAACAAAATAGTATCTAATAGAAGGCTTGGCATCTCCAAATGTCGAGATTTTCTCAAAGATGGGTAAAGTTCTTAAATAATGGACTAAACACCAATTCTAGGGAATAGAGAATTGGTGTTATAACAAACTGATAAAATTTTTGCATGCTGATTTTTAGGGACTGTCTGATCAGAACTTTAGCCTAGAAATAAATTAACAATTGTAGCATAAAATTAATTGAATCAAACGATAAAAATCACATCCCAGGATGCCGGATTTTCCAGATCACTCACATTTTGGAATACTCTGTGGATGTTTGCTAGACAGCAGGTTCAGAAAGGGCATTTAAGGGAAATTCTAGTGTGTAAGGGCAATGACTTCACAACTGACTTTTTCCCAGCATGGAGTGTTGCCATTAGCTGAGGACTGCACCAGAACCAGGAGTTATAAACGTGTTCACTGCTTATGGGTAACTGCAGAAAATGAGATACAAAATACAGACTTGTGAAGTCCCACCTGTGAAGTCGCTTCCATTCAGAGGTGTTTAAATGCCCAACTTCTGTCTAGGTTACTAGTAAAAGACCCTGATATTTTTTGTCCACCTAAAACAAGATAATCTTGTAAGTGGTGAAAAGGGAATCCTTTCAAAAAAGAGTATAGAAAGCAAACATTTGAAACCAGGGAGTTATTTTTTTAAGGGTTAACCAAAACTCAGTAATTTCTTAATTTGATTTCATGAATGTGTTTGGGAACTGAATATGAAAACAAAATTTTAATGGACATTTCTTCAAGCCATGAGATAAAAATCAAATATAGCCTCATCTAGTTTCTTCATATAATTTACAAAAAATTTACATTTAAAAAAAAATCACAATTAAATGGTTATGAGTTCATATCTATAACAGAAATGCATATGGAAATGCATATGCATATACACCTTACTGAATGTTTGCAGGAGAATGAAAACCCCATTTGGAAAATGATGACTGTTCTAACAACAAACTCTCAGTGATTCTATATACTCCACAAATAAAATGGCTGGGATTGGGTAAGTTTTGTTTTTGTTCAGTCAAAACATTTTATTTGGATTTTTCTTGCATGTTCCATCGCAAGATACAAAGTTTCAACATGAAGATGACTCAAACAGAAAAAAATGGTCCTGAAAAAAGTGTAGATTATTTCGGCAAAACTATTTTTATATTTTGCTTCATTTTGGTATGTATTTTCTACAAAATTAACACAATTCTGTGAAGCATTTTCATTCCAAAGATGCATTTTTTAAATGTGAAAAGGTCTACTCAATTCTTAACTTATGGCTTTTTAGATAGAATTACTACTTTCCTCAAAGATTTTACACTTAATAATTACAGAAAATAATTATCATGAGAAAAAATTACCTCCTAAATAAGAATTTGCTTCCAAATACACTGAACATGACTGCTGGGCAAGTGAGCCACTATGGAATAAAAGGGTATTATTAGAAATATGAGATGAAGAGATTTTACAGATTCACCCACATGACAGAGTGAAGCACTGTGTAGAATTATGTGATTTAGTTCTCAATGAGAAGCAGGGATATGAAAAAATGTTTCTTTGAAAAATTCCCGACTGGTTCTACAATGAAGTCAAACAGTTCACTTATCATAGTGCTATTGTAGTACCCGTTTTTAAATAAAGATTAATAGCAACATGTTGCATTTTTTTCCCAAAGATAAAGATTTCCATTTAATAAGCTTACTGTGAATTATATCCTCAATGCAACCATTTTCCCCATCTCTTGTAAAAATATCCATCCATATTGGCCTTTAGTTGTAATCCAGGGCAATGTCTCTCTTGCATACTGCGTGCATTTTTCACGAACATGTCAACATAACACTCCTCGAGAAGGACATTGTTTACTTTGGATAAACCTGCCTCATGGAGGATAAAACCATTCTTTGTGAACACTTATGAAGGACAAGAGTGTGTATGCTATTTATGAAATGTTTCATTATGCAGTATGTGGTTTCCATTATATAAATAATTCTTTCCCCCTCATCTACTTCTCTGTGGGAATATTGAATAAATAATTAAAGGGGAAAAAAAGAGTAGGAAGAAATAAGTATAAACAACTTGAAAGATGATTCATAAGTTGAGTTATGTTAATTGCATTTCCTACTGAGACATCAAAGTACATTTGCTAACATGAAATATATGCACCTTTCCAAGATTTTATATTTTGGCTCTCTTAAGGGTGCTGATAATTATCCACAATAACTTCATGGAAAATATCTCCAAAAGCTTTGTTTAGTGTTTATTTTCCCAGAGCAAGACATTACTTATAATCTCATTTTTTAAAGGGTTAGTTCTTTGCTTTTTGTTATAGTGAGACATGCTGCCTAGTCCACAGTCAGAGTATAGAAGTGCTTATCACAGTCACATAACTTTTCTTCTTATTGCCTTTAAGAAACTCATTAGCCACAAGAGAGAGCGAAAACCACCCTAAACCACTAAAAAACCCCCACAAGACTGGCAGAGCACTATTTAAAATGACTGCATTTTGGCTACCTTCTTTAAGAATTATTATACCCCCAAATAATTGGGATTTATTTATATTTTAGTTATATCTGGAGACTCTGACTGGAGATTCAGGGTACTATTTTCTAAAGTGAGTAAGTAATGCAGCAGCTACAGCCATAAAAGAGCAAAGGCAACAATTTCACAGTTTAGTTCCATAAGTCCAAATTTCAGGTACTTGAAGTCTAGCTCAGTTGTTTTGTTGCCATCTCGGACTTTGGTTGCCTGTGTTTCTGCTGCTGCTTGTTTGCAGAACTTCTCCAGCCTTTCCAACATAGAGGTGATCATGCACACAGAGATACACCAGGAGTCATGATACAGAATTTCTGCTACCTATGCATGCTGGTGGGCCTGCTCTAGAAGACAGTTCTTATGATAGGAGGAGCACTCCTATCAAATTTGGATAGACTAGAACCGAAACTCAGAAAGCAGTATCCTCCCACAGCTTCCTACAATAGTGAAAAGATGGAAAAGACAGGAAATTGACATCTTATTGTCTTTATCTGAAAATAATTTGAATGACAGAAGCTGCTGAAAAATCATAAAAAGAATGGAAGAATACACTTTCTGATATTTTGCCAGTCTTCCCCTAGAACAGGGAATGAATTTGGATTGCATTTGCTGCAGCTGGCTGGAAAAGAATGACAGAAATATTCTGAGGTTTTAACCATAGGTATTTTGTGGCTTTTGATGTTGTTGTTTGTGTTTTGTTTTTGTTTTTTTGGGTTTTTTTTTGTTTTTTCTACCTAAAGACATCTTAAAAGAGAGAATTTCCTAAGTAAGGAAGGGAAGAGAAAGCCAGTAAACAGCCACCTGAGTTGTAGCACATTCGTTAATGTTCATGGCCTAAAACTATGTGGTTCAGAGCAATGAATATGTCTGCTGTGTGGCATGGAGTTCTCCAAAAACCAGTTAATGAATATTTAATGAGGGCAAAATAGTTTCAATGGGAGTACTTTAAAGACCAAGCACCTCACTAAGCCAGGGTGAAGTAATATGCTAGGGAAGAGGGAAAGGTTTCACATCAAAGTCATCACTGAGTCTGTGTTTCTCTCTAGAATATTAAGTTTCAAAAAATGCATGAACCTGGCTCTTCAGGAAAATTTCTCTAACCTCAAGGAGTACTGGCTATTCTAAGATCTCATTCATGCTTTCTGGCTTCCATTTAAATTTACAAGTGACATTGCTGAGAAATGCATTATAAGCCATGGTTTCTCTAAGAAAAGCTCTTAGTTGGCTAAACTGTGGAATTCCTACTTACTCAGAACTTTTGTTGGCAAGAGTATTTCTTTAAAGATGGAGGAATTTGTTTTAATAGAAATTGGCTAAGGTGGTTATTTTTTCTGTGAATAACATAAAACTGGTATCGTCAACACCAACTTTAGACACACACATACACAATAGTCTATCTTCTACTAGCTGACAATGATGGGTTTGGAAATAATTGGGCATGCTGTACTGTATTTTATTTTTCACCATGTTTCAGGATATATTTGATTGTTTCCTCCACTGATGATGTTTAAAATGTAATTTGTTTATTTGAATAAGGCAGTTTGAAATAAGGCCACAAGTAACAGATTGCTTTGTTTAAACTGGTTTTGCTTGCTTGGTCTTATCTCGTTTTATGTGTTCCATATCATTAGCATGATACACAAGAGATGCCTTATACTGTATGCATTCAGAATGGCTGCTGTGGAGGGATTACCAGCCCAGCTCTTGCATAAAGCCCCCTTTAGAATTTGTTGACTACAGCACTGTATCCCAAGCCCAATGGCAATAACTAGGAAACACAAAATTGTGAAATCTTGCTACAGGGCCTTGTAGTTAGTTCAATGGAAACTTTAGATAATTTTCACCAAATTTGCTCTTTTCTCCCCACACCCCTCGCCCCAGATTTTTACCTAATTATTGCTTATTTTTATTGCACTGCATTCTATTGTTAAAAAAAGGATATATTATTAAAATATTGTGATTTTTTTGGAACTGTTTTCCTTACTTGGGCCTTATTTCCTTTTGTACTTGGCTTGGTTAAAATCCATTTCTTTTAGTTGTAAGGTTCTTGCTGCATAGTGGTTCCTGTGCCTGCCACGAGAGGTCTCTTCCTGTGTGACAAATCTGAAAACTAAGAGCCAAACATACTTTCCCTGACTGCTCTTTCAGGCTCAAGTTCCCCTTTCACTTCCATGGAAATTTCAGACGTACTTGACAACAAATCTGTGTTTGCAAAAGTGATCAGAATATGATCTGTGGATTCAGAATTGAGAGAGCTCTGAACACAAGAAACAGAAATTATATTCATTTGCTGAACTTAAGATATACTCCAGCTACCTTTCCAATTTTTCCTTTTCCCTTCTGTGTGCTACATCAATTTCCTTGTTTCTTCACAAGCTGGTGAGTGTGGTGAGCATATGCTGTACTCACCAGCCCAGAGCTCCCATGATAGGGTTTCATGCTTCTGATCGAAGATTGTCTTAAAGAGCTTATAATTTGAGTTGCTGCATTTTGAGACACCATAAATAAAAAATGTTCCCTTGCAGACCCTTTTCATTTGCTCTTTCCTTTAATCTAGGATTTTCAGAGCTTGTTTATGACATATAAAAAGATGTGAGACTTATGAAAAACATTGTCTACTGGGATGCCCTGCAATAGTTTTTAAAGGGTAAGATGCTTATTTTTGTCTCTCTAGAGTTTGGAACTTATGTCACAGTTTTATCCTCCAGCTGCAAGGACAAAAGAAATAGACAACAGAAAAAGAAATGGAAATGTGTGAAAGGCCAGTATGTAGTTGATAGGACCTAAGAAGATTCTATCTATCACAACTCTAGATTTTTCTGTCAAGTGACAAACAAGTTCTTCAGATTTTAGTATGGACAGTGAACGTTCTAGATAGATCATGAAGTCACTTAAGTCTTATGAAAATTTTGCTGTGCCCAGATGGGTAAAAGACATTTTTATTAAATTTGTGTAGACTATTAGTGATGTGAGCACTATAGCTTGGAACAGCAGCTCTTAGCATCCAACAGCAAGTGGATGGCCACATTTTATAAAAAAAATAAAGTTATAATCTCTTTTCTATAAATTTATCTTACACCTTATGTATGGTAAATGAAGTGGTATTTACTATCAGTAATATAAAAGAAAATTATCCTATGTCAAGCATATCCATGTTTCCTTTCTTTGTTTTTTCCCCATGGTAGGCTAAGGCAAAGTCTAATGGCTGCCAAAATCATCACAAAAAGTTAATATGCCAAGTACGATCAGCAAACGTTTTAGATGGAGAGAAGCCAAAATATTTTTCAAGAAAAATAGTGGCGCTGAAGGTTTGGGGTGAACTCATAAAGAACCATCCTCTGGCAGGCTCGGAGTCAATCTTATTTAAATTCCTTCTGCTTTTAATGTCAATACTTGGCAAAATTCCGTTAGTCAGATAAAGGCACCATGATTTCAAAACACTGTAAACTATATATGTTACCTGATATCATGCCTCATTTGACTCCCCTTTCCACACCCATTCCAAAAAGAATCACACAGGACTTTATGGAGAGAGAAGTTGGACTATTTTGGCAGTTCTTCAAAACACAAATTAAGTTCAAACAAAAAATACATGGAAGGAAACGGTTTGGTTATGCCTTCTTATTCCAGAATTACTGTATTTTGTTCTATATTATTTAGTTACTCTTACCTCTGGGGAAGTATTTTCCATCCATGAAAAACTAATTTCTGCTGTTGTTCACGCACATAATCCTGTTGTTTCCCCATAACATTTAAAGGATTCTGGTCACTTTACAGCTTATTGTACATTTTACCTCGAGTTCTGCAGGTCCTCAAAGAACCAATATGGAACTTCTGTCACCAGTTGCATTCCTGACAGTAAGGGCACCTTGCATAAAGGGTAGATTATGCAGGTCTGCATCCTTAATAAGGAATGAGAATGGTCTGAAAGAGAGGGCTCAGTGTAAATGATGCGCTTTTTTAGCTTTTCTGTTTCTGGATCGTGATCAAGACAATTGCATCAGTTCTTCCTACCCAACAGCAGAACATACCTGAGTTTGTCTTGGTTTGTTTTGAAACAAGTAATATTGTTCACCAAATTAAAAACATTACTTGAGTGGATATTTATAAGAATTCTGCAAAAGCTTTCCATTGCCATAGTACAATTGCTTAATTATACAAAAGCCTGGAATACTGCTTACAGATTTAACCGGTCTCTAATTTTACCAACAGGAGGATGAAAACAAAAGTACAGTCATCCAACAGTGCAATATGTTGATGAATAGTAAATATCTGGGACACTGCCAGACTGATCCTAAAGAAGTATGTACCACATATGTGGTCAAGAAATAAATTTCATTTATCATCCACCTTTTCTTGCCTCATTCATCCATCTCTGCCTGGACTACCTCAAGCATTCCAAAGACTGAGTTACATCAAAGCCTCTGTCTAAAAAAGAAAAGAAGGAGTAGTAAGCAAACAATTTTCCCCTTCCCCTTGGCTGGTACAACATTAATCTTTCCCTAAAAAATATTGACAGCTGTTGCGGGTCAGTTTTGAAATGTGCAGCAGCAAAGCATTTTCTTACTGTCTGGATAGACAACTCATAGAGCGCTTGACCTAAAACGATATTGACTAGTTCCCTGAATTTTCATTCTTTAAAAGCATTTTTCTGTTTACCAGGTGAAGAAATCAGACAGAATAAACTAGATCTGGGAGGGGCTTGCTTGATAGGTTATCTAATTCATCCCCCTTTATGGTTTTCTAAAACTTTTCCCTTATATAATTTTCTAGCTTTATTATTATTATTATTATTATTATTAATATTATTATTATTATTATTGTTGTTGTTGTTGTTGTTGTTTTGTTGTTGTTGTTGTTGTTGTTATTAATTATTATTTTTATAATACTTTCAGTCTTCATGGACTAAATATTTCTGAGAATGTTACACGGTCTGGGATAAAAAGCTGCAGACCAACATTAGCTCTGGAAAACTACAGATCATTGATTCTTAGCTTTATCTTTGTATTTGCTCTTTAACACTTAGTTCAGTTTGTTATCAGGTATTTATTATGTCGGAAAAAATCTCCCATCTTCTGCCTTGCCTTACCTCACCTCACCTTGTATTTCCTTGTTCCCTTTTTTCATATCTGAGCAATGATATAAAAGTGGCACAGGATTCATGAATAC
Organism: Dicrurus megarhynchus; assembly: GCA_013399195.1. Lineage (NCBI taxonomy): Eukaryota > Metazoa > Chordata > Aves > Passeriformes > Dicruridae > Dicrurus > Dicrurus megarhynchus. The sequence goes on from VXAD01012235.1 coordinate 239,869, forward strand.
CTCCCAACTTCTATCATGGGACCAAAGTTTCAGTGATCCAGAACCTCTGGAGATGAGGAAGGACTTAATCTGAGGTCCTACATTAAAAGTAAAAGATTTTGATCATCATGTGGGTTGCTGGCTCAGGTTAAAAGATGAATTGCATTGACAGAATCATCCCGTCCAAGTTTTGAAGAGAGACAAAACAAAGAACATAACTAGAATGGGAGGAATGCGAAAATACAGCAGGTCATTTCACCATGCCAACATCACATCCTCCCCATGTCTGTGAAACTAGAAGGAATACATAAGACAGCAGCTTATGAAGGAAACTGAGGAGCAGAAATAGTTTAATAGGGTAGTTAAGAAGAGTAGATGGAGATTTAAATTGTTTGCTCAACTTACAACAATTGACATTTGAGAAGCGTTCAGACTTTGTGTAAAACTTCTTTTGAAGATGATAGATTAAATATTGAGGAGCCACAGCACAAAGTATAATCTTTATAGAAGACATATTCACTGCCAACTCACTGCCTTTCCCACCTTTTCCTTCACACTTTAGGCTTGCTTCCGGCATCCTGCTGACATGCTTACCTCTTTGACATGCTTTCTTCTTGTCCTTCCAAGGCAGAAGTGACTTGGGATGGGGAGTGCAAGTGCCTTGTGCTCTCTCTGTGCTCCCAAGAAGTCGAATACACACATAAAGACCACTATGGACACTCCCCAGCACTGAGGTCTGTGCTCTGATACTTCAAGATTAAAAATTAAGAGAAGAATTCTGGACCTCACCAAAGAAGGGGAAACAGTTTAATTCCAAAACTAGGATAAAATACAACATTAGCTAAATCATTAAATTTAGAGAACCATTAAATCATTAATTACTACAGCTAAAATCCCAGGCCATGACAGATTTCAGCATTCTTTAGTAAAACAATCCTGGACTCAAACTCAGAATTGTTTCTTAAGGCATTTTGCACAGGAAAGCGGGGTAGGGACTCAACAATAAACAGAGGTGCTGTTATCAAATTAGCATAACAATCATATCACAAAACCTCAAATAGTGGTTTTTTGCAATTCAAACCAAGAAATAAATGGTGAAGAGCTTAAAACAAAAGCATCAGGAGTTTATAACCACCCCTTAAAACAGTTTAGAAAAATGCAGTGAGACTGCTTTTATGGATAATCTGAAAATTTAAATTAGTCACTTGAGTAATTAATTTGCCCAGTTTTCAAAGGCAAATCACCTATCCAAGACTATGTGAATTTTGCCCATGTAAGGCCTCAGTAAAGCTTGAGAAGACACAGCCCATAATGTTGCTATTAGCATAAAATATCCTTTGGATTTTTTACAAGCCAAACCCAGAATTTATAAAAAAATGGACTCCATGTGCTGTTATTTGTGGTACTGAAGACACAGCAGTGGGTTAAAGGAGATGTTTCTAATAAAACTCTGTCTCTAGTCTGCTATGAGGCTTTAGCATCTCCTGCTACGAGGCTGGAGGATGTTCAGGCTGTATCCCACTGGGAACTTCCACGTGGACCTAGAATCCCTCTGGGGAGACTTCTAATTTTGCCTGAAGCTAATTAGAATTCATGTTTTTTTAGCGAATTGAAGACAGTGATAGCTACTCACACTCTAATCGCAGTTAAGCCTAATGGACAGCCTGGGATAGGTAGATACCCAAAGTATCTACCCAGCAAATATTTTGACGTTTTTCTCCATTTCACATTTACCACTGAGCACTCAGCAGGTGCTCCCACTTTGGAAAGGAAGTGCTAATGCCTTAAATTGTCCTCTTATTCTGACTAGAATGCATCTAATTGATGTCTCACCTCTGGGAAAACAAAGGCAGCAAATTCAGGTTAATGCTCCTGAAGATTGGGAAGCATGGCTAAGTGCATTAACCCAGCCAAGACCAAAACACTGACACCTACAATAATATAAGGAGAAATTACAAGATTCCTTAGAAATACCATCATACATCAAAAGCAGCCTACAAATGGTGTCAGAAAGAAACCAAGAATAATGTTTGGAATTACTCTTCTCATGTTTAAAGAATATTTACTTGTAAAACCAAAATGCATTTTGTAGGAGAAGCTTGAGTAAAAGAATGAATGTTAAGGCCAGAGGACTGAGGCAAAGAAAAATGATTCTTCTTGTTCCTCCCCCTGCTTCCATCGAAGAGTTACACTTTTTCAATACTGAGCTGAGGCTCAACACAAACTGAGAAATTAACATTATCTAACTGTAGCTGGCCACATTTCAGGCCCTGGTGTAGGTCTGAACTAGTCATTCTTGTCTCTTACCATCTGAAGAATGAAAAAGGGTTCCACAGCAGGATTTATCAGCTTGTTTCAAGTACTGCCCCTGCAAAGAAATGTTTCACAGTTTGGATGTGGTTGTTTTTCTCTACTGATTATAAAAGTCTGGACAACTCTTTCAGTTGTGGTCTTTCACTTGCTATTTATTTCTCATTTATTATCATGTTTCTTTAGGAAATCTTGTATGTAATTAATGGTATGAGGGTATAGAGAGAACTGATATTCAAAACACAGCTGTAGAGCTAAATGTCAACTGTGGAAACATGGTTCTCCGTAGTTACTGTGGGCATTTATATTTACACCAGCTAGAAACATTGTCGGGATGATGTACAGCACAACTCAGAGCCTCAAAAATTTGTTGGTCCCCATGAGAAAAATACATCAATACTTCTGTAAGGTAGAAGTCTATTATTCAGAAATAGCTCTTGCATTTAGTAGCTTATTCCCTTACAATGGGTTTCAAGAGTTACTAATTCATTACACTCTAGAACCTAGAAACAGCTGAAAAGTAAAAGGCATGAAATCATATTTCTTAGCTATGCTGAATTACCTCTTTATAAAATAAATTTACAGTTTTTCTAAAGACAGATGTTCAACATTGCGTTACTAAATGGTTCAGTTCTCAGAAAGTTTTACTGATTTATGTGGTTCAGGGTTAAAGAAATCAGCAAGTAGTAATCAAGCATCCATAAAAAAAGGTAATGGACTAAGGCTGACCTTTGTGCCATGTGTAAGAAAAACAACTCTGCCACATTTATATCCAGTAAACCCACATGAAAGTTGTTTAGAAACATGCTTTTTTAATATGTGAAAAAGGGAAGTACAGGTAACCTCAAAAGAAGATAAACTCTCTGAAAGTTCAGAGATGTTCACTCTCCTTGCTTTTTGTCTCTTAGTAAAGTCAGGTATTGTCCCTAATGAACAAACTATTGGCTTTTTGTGTCAATTCTAGACAAGATTATGGCATATTGGAATATACTTTTCATGAACTGAATCTCAGTTGCTTTCAGTGTTTGGGAAGTGGAAAATGAAATGGAAATAGTACTTCAACTTAGGGAAGCAATGAAATTCTGTGGTCTCACTCCTTTCCACAATCCCTCATTAAAAAAGATGAAGATGTTGTGAATGACAACCCTACTGCTCCATATTCACAAAGTCATCTCTGTATTTCCAGTGCTTTGGCTAAAGAGGCATTATTACATCCTTCCAGGTGAGGTATGGAGTGTGTGTGGGGGGGGGGGGGGTTGTTGGTTTTTTTTTTTTTTTCCTTTTTTTTTTTTTGTTTGTTTTTTGTTTTGTTGTTTTGGTTGGTTGGTTTTCTTTTAGGTTTTTGGGGGGGGTGTTTATTTGGTTTTCTTTGTTTGTTTTTCTCATTTTACAGATGCTATTGTTTAAACTCATTTGGATGAAAAAGAGTTCATGAATACACCATAATATTATCCTTTTTATTTGGACCTGCTGTAATACAGCTTTATGAAAAAAAGCTGCAATTTAAAGATAACCAAGAAAAAAAAACCTTCCATGACCTCTTATTTAGGCTTTGATTTTACTCAATAAATACTCAATACAAGTTTGGGTTAAATCCAGCCTGGAGACCCAGGAAGGCTTTTTGTCATCTTTGTCATCTAAAAGACTCAAAGATATCCCTGTAGAATTCAGAAAGAATAAAACAGTGATTAAGGACAATCCATGAATAATCAAAATCATTTCTTACAGCATAGCTGGATAACAATACAGAAAACAGGTTCATATCCACTTTGTCAATTAGAATGTACATCAGCCTTTGGCCTTGTTTATGCAACACCTCATGCACAAGGGTCCACACAAATGCAAAGCACCATCATGTTTGCATGCACACTGGGGTGTGTTACTCAGCCCACAGGGATGTAACTGTGATGACAAATAAATAGTGATTGATGAATTTCGGTCTTGTTATGGCAGCTTATATGGTTTCATATGAGTTGGTATTTGACATTAAAATGATGTTGAGCACTTTGGTACCAAGGCAAATACAATCAAAAAGGCAATCATGGGTAGAAATATAAGATACAAAGAAATGGCCTCCTGTGTGGTGAATTAGTCAAAAAATGTAAGAGGAAAATGTTTCTTTGGATAAAATGGAAAGACAGTTTTCTGGTTTTTTTGACAAAATTAACAAAAATGAAAAATGAAAAAAAAACCCCTAACCTACTCCAAGCCCCCCATCTCCCTTCAAAAATTCCTAGTTTTCAAATGAAAAATGATATTTTTGACTTAGAAACAATTTATTATTTACCTTAAGAACTTTTTGAAATTCCAGAAAGAAACAGTGGAGACAAAGTGACAGTCTTAGACTTTCAAGTATTTCCCATCCCTGTTTTAGCCACCCAGTTAGTCAGTTCCTCAATGCATCCATGAACATTCCGAGCTCCCCAGAAACTCAGCTTTCACAAACAGATTTCTTATTGAAAAACCAAAGTCTGCTGTTGAATCTGGATCACATCTGAGGATCTCATCATAATCAGTTTGATGCTGTAACCCTGAAAGATGTTTTTTATCTTCATTCGTTCAGTAAGAAGGGACAGTTTGAGCCAAAAACTCTATGTATTTTAGTTAAAAAAAAAATGTTACATAGATAAGATAAAATGATGATCTGGTTTTTTTTTGCATTTCATCCCTCTTGTTAGGAGTGGTATAACTATTTTATTGATAACATATTATTGGCTGCTTTTTCCAAATATAGCCATGTATATCTTACAAATCTGGCAATTTATCTATTATATCAAATGATTTACACTACCTTGACAAGATGTTATTATACAAACTGATTTAGTAGTAGATCATATAGTTCATTGACTACTTCAGTGCATAAAGACAATCCCAAAAGGTGAGTTAGATAGAGAACAGTGAGTGGATGTGTAGAGCACTGGTGTCTATGGGACCTGCTGGGTGCTGAGTTGAGAGTGTTGAGGTCTCTGTTTTTGGCTGATGGGGCAGGAAAATTTAATTTGTGGAAATGTCTCTGAGGCTTTTCCCTACATCTTTCTCAAAACTGATTCAGATCATTTCACCCCTTTGTTGATGACTTCGAGTGACTGCCGTCTCCATTCCACCCACTTACTCTGCAAAGCAGTACACTGCATTCTCTAGCTGTCCGAAGTGTGGAGAAATCTTTCACTGAATAAATCTATCCTAGTACAAAGTGGTATCACTCTGAAAGTGCAATCCTGGTTGTTCTGAAATCAGTGTTAAGCCTCACATGTCCTTCATAGAGGCTGAATTTCCCCCTGCAGACTACACTGAGGCTAGTTGTTCCTCCCTTTGTCTAGGACAACATGATCTGTAACTGTAGGCAAGTTATAGGCTTCTCTTTCTTGCTTATCAGACACAAGAGTAGCATATATTATACATGCATTATACATTCCCTTTCTTATTGTCAGTTTGCATGCACATTGACAACATACTCCTAACTCATCATAGCATTTTAAGCACATGTTTAAACTTAAGCCAGAGTGAAGCCTATTCTCAAACACTTTGCTGAACTAACATCTTCAAACACATCATCATGGCTATTTTTTCTTTCCAGCTTGGCACATGCTGTGTTGGAGAGGTCCAAATTTCAACTGTACTATTACATTTCCCTCCTTTTAGAGCAAAATTATTTTCCTGAGGTTTTAACGTGCAGATGAACTAAGACTGTATTTCCAGACAAAAGTGATTCAAATTTTAAGGTAATCAGATTTTGCAGAATTTGGCTTGATGCGAAAATCTGGACAGTTAGATAGGACAGTAATATTTAGAGGAATTTGTAGTCCAATTTTGTTTCTGACAATTTTCTAAACCCCATACAACACAGGACTGGCAGTGGATTTGGGAAGGAAGTAAGAAAGTTAATATTGCAACAGCATGATTTTTATCTGTCATTTCTTGTATAGACACTTATTTATGTTCCTAGGTGTAGTTTAACTGAATCCATCCCAGCAGGGGGAATAACAAAATCTATTCACAGATGTCATCTGTTGTTGAACTGCTGTTGCAGAATAGCCATTCTAGTCTATTTTGTTTTGCATAAAAAACAATCTTAGTTTTTATATACTGGAATAAAAACGGTTTTGCTTCACATTTCCTTTGCTGCTTTCCTTTTCTGTGCAGAGGGAAGTTATCTATGTGAATCTACAACACAGAAATCTTCAATGCTTCAGAAAGGTTTGAGACTAGGAAGTCTGTGTGTCTTTTATCCTCTGAATATGATTAATGATGCTTTGTGTTTTCCAAGACATTATTAAAAACAGAAGCCTATGACTTCATTGTCTCTGACAACGACTTTGAACGTGGGGTCAGCTATTCCACTTTTACATTTCTCTGCAAGATTAAAAGAAAGTAAAAACTATTGCATTGAGGGGGGGACCTTTACACAGATGTAACAAAGCAGAATACACACACGTTTTCAATATGCTTCTTCCAATGAAAATTCGCCTCATTCATATGATACTGCTGGTAAGCAAACACTAGTGACAGGCAAATCTAGCCATCAGGAAAACATACTGAGTTCAGGATTATCTCAAGTGCCACATGCTAGAATTGTTGAAAATGTTAAGGAAAGAGTTCAGAGTTTGATTGAGAAAATTACATGTAACAGATGCAATTTTTTGGTTGCATTCCGAGACATCAGTGATGAACAAGAAAGTTATCAAGCAGAACTGAAACAAAGTGTGCAACAGCATGAATTTATTTGAAAATATTAGTGAGCACTTACATGTCAGCACTTTTTTATTTTCACATATAGCACAGTACTTTCACAAGCTGAATGTGCTTATACCTTTATAAAGTTTATATGCAGTATTGTTTAAAGTGCTGGAAATGCTAGATCTTCCTTTAATATCTAAACAGGAAATTATTCGCTCTTTTTAAGCTATTCTGTTCATCTGTGATGCATTATTTTATTGAATTTCTGCAATGTAAGGGTTATTTTTTTTTTTTACTGATATCTTCACCTTTCATGAATGTCAACAACATTCCCACTGTACTAAAAGCCTAAAGGGGGAACTGAAAACCTCACAGAAATTAATGGTAAAATTCAAAATTATTTCAGCAACGTTGAGGTTTTGCTAAGTCAAGCTGGGAATATGGTTGCAATAAAACCACTATTGCTTTGACCATTGACAGAGGAATGAATGTTATCTAGCACTGGCAGTTTTCTGCCTTCAGAACACTCATTTAGAGAAGTCATTAGGAAATCATGGTACTTTGTCAGCTGGTTATGTTTTCCACTGTCTTTAACTTTGTTGTAAAATTTTGTCTGTCAAATGAACCTCACTGCATATGGCTAGAATAAATATGAGACTCTATTACTCAGTTATAAATTTATCTTGTATATTATCAAGGTCCCTTTTATGAGGTCTGCTCTGACCTTTTAGGGTTTCATGTGCCTTAAATGATATTGTAAACCAGCAGCAATGTAAAATTAATTTTATTCAAGATATGGTCAATGGAGGGGTGGAAAAATCAGTAAATAATGCATTGGAGATTCTTCTATTTGGATGTTCTCTGCCTTAATCTAAGATTTTTCTGTACTGATTTAACAGAAATCAAAAATGTCTCCTGTAATATAATCTGATAGGTCTTGAAAATGAATCAAAACTGTGCAGAATAATAGGACCCTTTTTCTTTCTGTGCAGTAAAATAACAAAGAATTGACTACTATTTGGAAGGGTGACTTTACCAGATGGACTTTTGGAAAATGGTAGTACGGTTCTCACATTTGCAGAAATTTTGGTCTGTCTGATGCAAGGATAAAAGAATAACATAACATTAAAAAAAAAAAAAAGTAAATTTCACCGCTTTTGATTTCCCACTAGAATGTGCATCATGAATCTTAATATTACTGCTGTAAACATCCCTACAATTTAAGCTCAGAATTGCTCTATGCACTGCAATAAAACTAGATAGAAGGTAGACTTAGTAAATTCTGTTACATTTTTCTAAGTATACAGAAAAGTCTGAAAAAACCCTCACAAGATTATTTTGCCCTGACATATATGTATTTTCTTCAATAGGAGAGATGTAAATGTTTTCACAAAGAACAAGGACAAGGAGATGCTCTCTTTACCAAATAAAAGTAAAAAACAATGGCAGCTTTTTAAGTGTTGCTCTACTGATTCTTTTGTTTGTGTAAATAACAAGTCTTCTACCATAAGCAATGATTTTATTATCTAGTCAGAAACATGCAGCAGCTGTTGTCATACTGAGATGCTCTGATACACGAAGATATGTCTTTTATACACACAACTTATATATAATATGTAAAGTATGCGGAACACATACACATGATCATAAAAGATCCTTTTCTTGAAAGCATAACGTAACTATGTCACTGTTATCTACTGATGTATTCTACATTTTCTTATCAATAGTATAAATCTGAAGAGGTCCATTACTTCATACAGTAATAGAGCTGATCTAGTTTTAGTTTAACCAAGAGCAGGCTCCAGTCCGTTCTTCCTGGTTTCTCATCATAATCAGTTTCAGAGTATTACTGTTCTAATGTTACATACACCTCACTGGTTACTAGGCCACAACCTGACCTTAAATTTGTATGAAAAATTAAGTGGAAGGCAGACGATTGAGCTGTGGTTTCTTTCAGTTTCATATCATTGCCCTTGCATCTGGCAGGGAGGAAAAAAAAAAAGGCAAAAAAAAAAAAAGCAGCTGCCTGATACCATAATGTCACTTTCAAGTTTTACACTGAAAAAGCACTAAGCGGAGCTTACTCAGAGTCATTTTTCAGCCAATTCTTCTTCCTGGAAATGTGATGATGTGAAGACAGACAGAGCTGAGGGAAGAAACAGTCCAAAAGCCATCTCCCTCACTCTATTATTACGAATCACTCCTGTTATAGAAGGAAAACTACACATACTCAGCATGCTTCAAAGAAGGAAAATGACGTGACAAAGCCATGAAGTTAAATTAAACAGATCTGATCTACACAATCAATATCATGTCTGCATATTTTTCCATTTAATTAAAAAATAGTTCAAGACAGTTCTTACAGTATGTGACATCAAGTTAATACAGTAAATCAGAATGTAATTAAGTAGCATATCTGTCCAAAAGAACTTCATAGCTTGAGTTTGGTTGATCAAGTTAATTGAATTAAGAATTTTTTGTAGGGCTAAGGTAAAGCTAGCTTATAAGTTCCAAGCACTTTGAATTAAAGTTTGTACAATATTTCAAACCCATTGTCTTAAAACCCATTTCTTTAGGATTTTAAAATATTTGTGTACCAGTAAGCACATTTTAAGGTTAGATAGATATTCATACTGACTTGTACGTTCCAGAATTAGACAATATGTGACTTTAAAAATGAGACTTCACAATTCTCAGTTCATATTTTTGTTTCTCTTTTGTAATGAGCAAATTTTACACATCAGAAATGAATGCAGCAAACTTATTAAATAACACATTTCCTCTAAGCCCTCAGTGAGGCAGATGATCTGTCAAATAAGTCATGTGGTGGTTATAAAAATGTGGGCAATTAACAGTGGACAAAATATTTACTGCTGCATTACTGATGAATTAAAAATTCCTTTGAAATTTATGGAGAAGCATGGCAGGAGACTACCTATTGAGAGTACCTATTTTGGCCCAAAGCCACTTTCCAAGAGTAATAGAAAAGTTCTCCTATAAGCATTTAAAGAGAATTACTAGCAAAACTACAGCAAAGTTATAGAGATTTAGAATGTTGACAATAAGATATGGGAACCCAATTTACCTAGAAAACTATTGTGGCCTTCTAAAAGAGAATGTGTTGTTGGCTGTGGACACTTAGCTGACTTCTATACCTGAGTTAATAATATTTAGCACCACACTAATTAACACACTAAAACTAGAACTTGTAAGGCAGGGCTTGCCTGACCTATCTGAGATTACACCTCTACTTTATGATGGAATGAGTTTGGCCTAGCTGTTCCTGCCTGTCTTCACTGATTTGCATAGTGAAATAGATCTTAATCAGATGAATCAAGTTTCTACAGAAACAGCTTAATATAGTTTTCGAGGAGACAGTAGATAATGTCAGCAGCTCTTTTCATGTTGTTATTAACATCTCTGCCCAAATTATAGTGTTACACTCGAAAATTTGAAGAAAAAATGCTTTTTCAAGGTTTATTCTCCATGGTTTTCTACCATTCCAATGAATTAACTTCAGTGAGGTCATCTCAGTCTTCAGAGGGTGATAAAGCAATTAGGTCCATTTTTTCCTGCTGACTGTTCTCCAGCTTCAAAGGACTCTGGACAAAAGATATTTTTGTTAAAACGTCAGCACTCTTTCCATTCAACTATGATGCAAGACTTCACAATACATTTTTCTGATCTTTCCTTCCTTGTCCCCTCAAGCAAAATTAGGATACGTGTACCCAACAGTTGACCAGTTAATTTTAAAAGAGCTGGGTTGGGAAGATAAGGTGTGATGTAACAGAGTTGTAAAGACACAGCTGTTTGCATACAGTTTCTATGCAGTACTAGAGCACTACTGTGAGCCACATCAATCAAAGGATTTATTGTCTCTGGTTGTGCTACAAGTCTCCAGGCCTTTCCTAGTAAAATTTTAACTCAGATTTTTTTCTTCTTCCCAGCTATTGTCTAGTACATTGACTTCCAAAACACTGCTGACCTTCACACTTTCTCACATATCAGCTTGTATGACATTTAACTGATCCGGCTGAAAACAATATTAGTGCTCTGCTCTACAGATTCATGGGCGAGCACTGACAGTGACCTCAGTGATCACCCATTGTCAGATCACAGTGCAGAATCAGTGATTTGCCTCTTTTTGTTCTCTTGTTCACTCGGGGCAACCAACATTGTCCTATGACCTACTTTAGCTTGTAATACAACAGTAATTAAGATGACTCAAAGTGAAAACACTAAAGCAACAGAACTTCTTGTTTCAATAAACATCCACATTCCTTTCCAATGTATGTGTTACTGAAATTTGAAGAATAGAAAAGTAGATAAAGTGTGGCTTTGATTAAAACCAATATTTGTTGTTTTTTTATAGCTTGGTTATGAAAAACCTACATAATCAATAAGTTCCAGAGCAATGGTTAGTTATTAAATTCATTCAGATGGAAAAAAAAAAGCCCAAACCCTGGGAATATTAATCATGACTGGGCAAGAAATCCTATTTATTTGCTAGAAAACCAATTTTTAACATTATGGATTTGGTTTGTGGTAGTGTTCTTGTTAATGAGAGATTCAAATTAATTTCAGCTGATGCCAGGAAAAGAACATGTTCAGCACTGTTGGGTCATACATATGTAAGGAATACCATTGCTGTTTTATTAGACTGTGAAATTACTACTCATTCTTACAGAATAATAAAAAATATATTATGGAAAGGGTCTTTATGTAATTTCTAGCTATAAATGATAGATACGTTTTGTACTCTAGGCAGTAATATTTGCTCTAAATGCATACCATATAGCACTTCAATTTGAAACAAGGGAATAGTCTACCCAGACTCAAAACCATATGCTATGGCTAATGCCCTGTGGAATTTGCAAACAGTCTTTTAGTATAATTATTCCTGCTTAACAGCATCATGGAGGAGAATGCAGCAATGGATGACAGGAATTGAAGTCTTGTAATCTTATTTGGATATAGAATTCTAATTATTGATTGTTTTTTGGTCTAATGAGAAAGTAAATGTTGTTCAGAGGAGGATAGAGATCTTAATTACTTCACTTATCTAACCATTTCTCAAGAAAGAGTCATGATATTGGTTCATTTAAAAAAATAAAAGAAAAATAAAAATAATTTAGTTTTACCTGGGGAAATAAACCTGTGGAAACACAATTTAAAGAAGATTTTATTATCCTCCGTAAACTCAATATCCTGTATTACAAAGAAAATTGAGTAAGCTTTTGGTAATTATAAAGTGCTAAATTTTGTATTTCTGTTAGTGTAAAGGAATAAATTAAGTATTGTATAAATATATTTTAACATTCAGAACTGATAAATTGCTAAAATGACAATGTTATTTCTAAAATTTTACTGGGAAGATATGGAAAAATAATATTTTAACTTTTTTTTAGTTTCAATGAAAATAAAATTTAATAAAACTTACATGTTTAATGAATGACCACTTGTATTTCAAAACCACTCATTAGCTTTATTGCATTCAAAGACAGGATAAGGAAAGTTGCTCTAGCAAAATTTCTTAATTTATGCAAAGTGCTGTATCTTCAGAGCTCATAGAAAAGCTGGTTTAAAGTTTTTATAAAAAAATTTATACAATTTCTGTTTTAAATAAGATTTTATAGATTGTATAAAGAAAGCTCACAGAAATGTTAGTGCCCTTCTGCTCTATTTATGACGAATTTTACTTCAGGTCATTGCTTTCCTTTATTTAGTTAGTCATAGTTAGAACAACTCACTGCTGAAGTACAGAGGCATAGATGATAAAAATGGAAAATGTGACAATGTCAAGCATCTACTGGTGTTTTGTGTCATGTGGACCCACTCTCTGAAAGGTTAGATGATGACACATATATATATATATCTCTGTAAAAAAGCTGAAAAAAAAATCCATCATAAGCCAGTTTGTGTCCTTCTTTTTATGACCTGAATTATATCAATGGGAAATTTTTGTGAACAGAAAGTTGTGTCAAAATATATAAAAAAAAAAAGACAAGCAAAAGAACAAATGTTAATCTCAGTGGAAAGTGTCTTATTTTCAATTTGGTGACTAAATATGACAAATGTAAATTAAATGTGTAGTTTTGAAATTAATATACTCATTTTCTTCCCTAGAATTTACTTAACTATAGCATTTGAAACATTTTGATTTTTAAATTCAGTTGTTATTATTAGAGCTAATTTTGGTTTTTAATTTACATTAAGCAATAGTTTCGTACTAAGAGTTCCAAGCTTTCCTTGAAAAAACACAATCCACATTCAGAAATTCCTTTAAAAGACCTTTGTTACAATCCAGAAACACTGAGGGGAAACGTTAGATAATTCATACAATTTTTAAGATTAAACAACAAAAAAATCCAAAAGATGTTCAGTGGATGAAGGAAAATAGATGTAAGAACATCCAATAACCAAGGCAGGTTACAATACAGAGCAAAAAAGGGAACCATGAAAGTTCAAGGCTCACTTGGAAAATAATTTAATAAACTTAATTGCTTTCCTGGCCTTGTGGACATGCTGTCATCTTACATGTAACATCTTTTCCCTACAATTCCATTCGGTAACAGGATTTGAGATCCATTCACATCAATAAACAGCCCAACATTTTCTTTCATTCTTTTCTTTTTTTTCTTCTCTCCCAAGAAACATAGGTAGAAGAACTGCTCTCTCCTTCTGGATTTTTTTCTGCAGACTTCTCTTTCCTGGAAAGCCACTTCTGAAAGTTAAACCAAAACAAAAATTGTGTGGGTGTCTGTATATTATTAAAATTTGGTTACAAAAAATTTCAGTGATCTATTCAGACTTAAATTTGAGGCATGGGTTAATGGACTGAAATGTTTCTTTACAAACACTTATTTAAAAGATTAATTAAAAAAAATGCTTCCTTCCCACCAGATTAAACCATATATCTGAATAGTCTGGCTATCCCCCGGAGCTATTTGTGTACTAGTTAGCAGTGACTGACAGGACTACCCAGTGTGTCAATGTGTCTCTTGTTTTGGTTTATCAGATAACTGGTGAAATGTAACACTGATGGTGTCAGATTCCTATTTACAGTATTGTTGGATAAACAAAAACTGCATAGGATTGTTTGGGATTTTTCACTCATTTGAATTCTTAATTTGTCCTTTCTTGTAATGTCCCTGTTTCTAATTAACAGCACTTAAGAGGGGCTTAACTTCCTTTTTGCTTTTTCCAAATAAACCATGCCCAGTTTTACATGCAAGGAGAGCTTTCTACAGTTACTACGATTTATACCACTGAAACACACAAATAAAAACATACAATGATATTTTTTCCTTTCTTCCAAGCTTAGGTTGGCCACCCCGATAGAAATAATTTGTATATGAAAACAATTTTATACTGTGTTGAATGAAGTTTATACTGTGTGGAAAGATGTTTTTGGTAGTATAGAATAATATAAAAGCTTCATCTCAATAACCCAAATAGCTATACTGACTGAAAATTCCAGCATGTGTTGGGAATTCTCAGTTTTGACTCTATGAAACTAGGAGGGTTTATAAATTAGTTCATTTTGTTAATGAAATTAGTTCACCTTACTTTAGGTGAAAGCAAGACAAATAACCCAAAGAAACCTGACCTTAGATTTGCTGCTCTGGATATCCAGCCTTAGCAGATAGAAACAAGAAGTACCAGAGAACTTCCATCTCAGAAATGTCTTTCCAAGCTCTTCTTATTTAGGCCAACAGTTTGTTACATGTTCTTCATTATTTATCATTTATGATGTCATTATTAAAATATAATATTTATTATTGTGTATGTCCATGATAGTACTAAAGTTGTACTTCTGTCAGAATAAGCAATTAATCACCAAAATTATTCATACATAAAATTATTTTTCAACACATCACTAAAGTTTACAGGGGAGTAAGATTTGAGACTACTAAAATTTTCTGATGTTGTCAGACTTGTCTCCTTTGTTGTTTTGTCATTTCTTCCATTTCCATCAACTATCCTTCACTAAAAATACAGTTAAAAGCCTTAATTATTACAGAAATGGAATCTGACAGATATAATATCTTTTACCATGAATTACTGAAAATTTACTTTCATGCAATCTAAATAGGATACGTAAATTGTTAACAATCTAATACTTCAAATTATATTTACCCATCAATAATAAAATATCTAGAAGTTATAGAAAGGTCAAGTGCTTTCTTCGCAAATCAACAACCTGGTGACCTTAAAAAAATTCTACAACTTTCATTCATTTGCATTATCTTCACCTGAAATCTGAGTCTGAATATAATTAAAGTATGACTCTAGAATGTAATGCAGAGTGACATGATTTGAAAAGCAGTCCCTTTGTATTGTAAATACTGCAATGGTTAACATGCTGATGAACGAAATAAATAAAGAGGACTACTGCTGACCTATTGCAGGCAGACAGGGTGGAGTTAGGATTAGTTTTCCAAAGACCACACTGAATTCATAGTTACATTTTTCTTACAAGTTAAGCCATTGATTGACATTCATCTGGAATTTAATGTGCTCCAAAACTGTGGAGAGGTGTTCCGCCTCCTTTTGTGATGCAGGAGCAACAGCAATTACAACTTTATTAAAGTATGTAGAATCCTCACATGGAACATCTTAGAGCACTCAGTTCAATGTACTTGAATAATACCTGGTACATGAACTACATGAATCTTTCATGACAGAGACTGTGCCCTTGACTGTGCTCTGTGCCCAGTTGGTTGTTTCTTCACGTTGTACGTTTTCTCACTTTTGAAAAATCTATTTCGGTAAAGCAATAAAGGGAATCTTTTAATATACTTGGGAGAACTATCAGCTTAAGCTAGATGCACTAATATCATTCATGAGCTATTTTATTTTTATCTTATTTGCACGACCATCTAATGTGAGTAACTGTTGTGGGTCATCACTGTTAGGCAGACAAGCTCCATGCAGACATTAGCTCACTTGCCCCACAGTGGAATGGAGGGGAGAATTGGAAGGGCAGAAGGAGAAAATTTGTCAGTTGAGTTAAAGACAGTTTAATAGATAAAGCAAAAGCTGCATCCACAAGTAAAACAAAATGAGGAATTCACCCACCACCTTCATCAACGGGGAGATTGTTCAGCCACCTCCAGGAAAACAAGTTTCCATCATGCCTAATGGTTTCTTGGGAAGACAAATGCCATAATTCTTTCATTCCCTCCTCTTTCTCCCAGCATTTATTGCTAGGCACAACTTCATGTGAGATTGAATATCCCTATGGTCAGCTGTCCTGGTTCTGTCCCCTCCCAACCTCTTGTGCACCCCTCACTGGTGGGAGGTGTGAAGGGCAGAAAAGTCCTTGATGCTGTGTGAGCACTGCTCAGCAGTACCTGAAACAGTGGTGTGTTGTCAACTGTGTTTGCAAAAAATCCAGAACATAACACTATGTGTGTTGCTGTGAAGAAAATTAATTCTGTCCCAGACATAACTGGTACAATAACAAAATGTCATCACAGGGATAGTTCTCTGGGCAAAAGAACTAAGAATTCTTGCAAAGTTAGGATAAAAACCAGAAAAACTTCCAGAGGTCTCTGAAGGGTTCTCATACTTCAAAACTAAACTTTAATCCTCATCAGGCAGAACCAGACCCAGTGTACCAAATAGTGACGAAAACATAAGTTAATATGCTCCTCATGCAACATAAATTATGGAACATAATCCAAAGATTAAAGTATTCTCTGCTGTCCTCTATTAAATTATATGAGCTTGAGAAGAAAAAGCAAATAAAGCATGACTTCAAAAGGGAAGTTGATGTTCAAGAGGGGAAGAAACAATTTTCTAAACATGTAGGAAGGAAATTTTGGGCACATTAAGTCAGTCATATCATTTACTCACCTACCAGCATATCCCTTCATATAGTACAGCTTTGATCTATTTTAGTTTCTCTTTCTTTGCATGAGTTATCTAAATAAACTAAAAACTGATTAACTGAGGGATAAGAGGTACTCAAAAGTGTTGATAACTTTCTGAATTGCCTAAGGCAGAGAGAGGGAGAAATTTTCGAAAGTGAGAATTATGTCCACGTTATTAATGTACTCAATATTTATGTGGATTAACTGAGCAGGAAGAAAGGAAAAATAAAAAATGTTCTCTTATAAATCAGAAAACACTGTAAAATTTCCATGAGAGAATATGAGTGAAATTGAGTCACTCATGTTCTGGAAATGCTGCACAGGCTGAGATGGGCAATGCTGGTGACATAATTTGGTAACTCAATTTTTTCGTTTTCTGAAAACTCAAACCCCTGATTTGTGGATTTAGTTTCAAAATTTCATTTTCTAAGCTCTCTTTGATATTTTCTGTAATACCAAATTGTCCTGGGGTGCTGTTATGAGGCTCCTGTATCCCACAGCCGCCTGCTCAGTGCCCCAGTTCCTGTATCTCTAAGGCGGGCCCGGGGCGCGGGGCTGGAGCCGCGAGGCCCCAGGTGCAGCGCAGTTCAACGGCTCCGCCCCACGGCCCGGGGGGAGCGGCGGGAGCCGGGCTGGGGGCAGGGAGCGCCCCGGCACCGCTGCGCTGCTCTCTCTCTCTTCTGGGGCTTTGGTTGTTCCCGAGGCTTAGGAAAGGTTTTGTTTTCCCCTCTTTCTTCCCCTGACCTCCCTGCTTTCCTTCCCTTATCTCCTGCCCAGGGGGCCTGCGGGGTGGCCCCGGTGGGCCTGCGGGGTGGCCCCGCCGGTCCGAACCCCGAGGAAGACACGAGCATCGCCGGCTGTGAGGAGGAGAATCGGCGCTGAAGAAGCCTTACAAGGTTTCCATCCGCCCTTCTCCAGCAGCCTGCTGTGTGGACTCCCCTTCCCGGAGACTGGGGGTGGGGGGTGACCACTTACCGGCTCCTCCCGGGCATCCTTTCCTTTTTCTCCCTTTTTTTGTTCTCCCGGTTGTATTTTGTGTTAATAAATAGTTCAGTTTTTTTCTTCCACTTTCATTGCTTTTGTTAGTTTTCCCCCTTTGGAGGAGGAAAGGGGGAGGCCCCTTTCCCTTGGGAGGAAGTGCTCACTCCAGAGCGTCTCCTCCTAAAAATTTTGTCTCTAAAACCAGGACACAAATGAAATTATAAAAGGAACAGCACAGAAAGGCTGTAAGAACTGTACTAAGTAGAAGTATCTCTATATAAGTTTGAAGTCACATCCACAGTATTACTGTTTACCTTGTGACATTTTTAGTGAGACAAATATTACACGAGTCTAGGAACCTGAGTGACTATAAAGCCTGAAAACAGGACCAATCACTGGTGAGAGACTCTCCATGGCTTATATGTGTAAAACTAAACTGGTTTGCAGTGAAAATCTTTACTTCACACTTTGCAAAAAACGTAAGGTTTATAACAAAACTAATCTGCTTTTATATCCAAAAAAAAATCATATGTACAACAGGAAATTGTGAATAGCAGTTACTAGTAACTGTTTTCATGTCATTTCCTTCTCAAGCTGGCAATCAGCTTCAATATATGTCTTTCCATGTTCTAGGAGCAGTCTTTTTAATCCTCTCTACACATCAATAACAATAGCTTAACTGTCAGAAAGTACGGCCAATTTTACAGTACTTAGAAAAATTATAATCCTCCTGATTTTATTTAGGTTCTAACAACCAACCAAGTTTCATATTAATTAACAACCCTAGAAGACACTTTGGGGGTACTTTAGTTATTTAGGATGCTTAATATCACATCTTTGCTACATATTCATGGAACAATAGCTAACATAAGGACCAGATGATCCTTAGTGCTAATGTAAATTTTAATTAATTTGAGGATCCTTCTCACTTTGGAATCATGTGTTGTTTATAGTGGGTTCATATCATATTAGCTCCAGGATTCCAAGACCTAAAGCAACAATGGCTACTTTGGGTTTACAGGTGACTGATGAGATCCTGTTCTTTCAGGGAAGCTGTGCAGGTTTGCCCACTGATTTCAATGAGCAGAAGAGCAAGATCAGGATTCAGATTTCATTCCACTTTTAACTGTTAATATGCCATATCAAACAGATTGCATATATGGACATGAGACTTAGTAGCAGCACTCTTTGAAGCACACAAGATGGTTGTTAGTGGGTTAAAGGCTCCCCACTTCTGTCTTCTAGCCACTAAATTCTGCAATTACAAAAAGGGTCTTGATCTCTGGAAACCATGCCTTGTTAAATTTCCTTAGCAGACAAGATGGTACTGTGTAGCATTACATGTGGTTACTGTTAGCCACGTCCTTGCTGTAAGTTACCATGGTGTAGCTAAGGTAATAAGATGTGACAAATGGCAGCATGGCAAGTCATTCTGTGGAGTTTCCTTTGGAATGTAAAAACTGTCTAAGGAGAGCCTTACGCTGCTTTTCACTATCCATTTGCTCATGGATGTAGTGAACAATGATTAACTTGAATTTGAGCTGCACCAATCTGCAAAGAGCCAAGGGAATATCCTGGGGAACGGAAAGGAATCTGTCGGGGACAAATGGAGAAGCAAGGGAGACTGAGATGCTGCAGAATGCATATACATCTTGGCTCATTTATTTGGATACAATTACTTCAAAAATAGACTTAAAACACTTTTTTTTTTTTTTTTTTTTTAAATCAAACCTTAATTTTTCTATTTAGGTCCAATAAACTCTAGGATATGCTGTCAGTTGCCCATAAGGCAAGATTTTGCTGTTGGGCATGTGCAAAGCCAATAGCAATAACATGATTTTATTGCTTTGCAGTTCTGACCATCAAAAATAAGATTGCCAAAGTAGGAAATATCAGATCTCCTACATTTTTTCCAGCATAAACAGTGTTGTTTTTTTGTTTTGATTTATTGATGCTCTTAGATTTTATTAATTGTCTTTTAAGTTGTTTTTACTCCAAAAGAATATAAAGAGGAGGCTGTAGGGAACGATAATTTTCTTCTGTAAGGAAGGAAAATACACAGCACTTCTTAATGATAGAAAGTTAGAAACATTTCAAAAGGCCTTTCACAGCTGTTTGGCTTCCCACAGATTATAGAACTACCAGAAATAGCTGCAGGCAAAAATGACTTCAGTGATTATTGGGAGTGTGGACAAAATGTTCAAAACCACACAAATTCAGTTATATTCTGGTGTTTAGATATAGCAATAGAAAACAAGCAAAGTGGTAATTATTTGGGGAATGTTTTTTTTTTTAACCTTGTTTTTAAAAGAAAAAAATGAAAACTTTTTGCTAAATTTATTTTCTGAGTTCTGCTGTATAAAGTAGGTTTGAATTTTATAAAAAATTATGATGGCAGAGATAAAAATTAATAGATAGATATGAATTTTCATTGAAGACCATAATATTGCAATATAATTTTTTTTAAAGAAATTGATGTCAAGCCAACAACTCCAGAGAGAGGAGATGACTGTTCCACTCTGTCCAGCCACTTGCCAGGTTACTGACCCTGGCCATTCACTCATCTTCCTCTCTCTCCTCCCTCTTTCTGCCAAGGTTGCCTTCATCTCATTCAGTTCTGTTAAGTCCTGGGCAGAAAAATGCTGCTAAAACCACTAACCCTGTTGACTGTGGAATTGAGACCAGACTAGGGGCACAAACCATTTTACACAGATCAGTGAGAACTAGAACAGCATCTCTGACTCTATCATCTTTGTACAAAACTGATGCTTTATGTCCCACTTCATAATCCTTAGACATTCTGAATCTGTTTCACCTGTTGTCCTAATGGCTTAGAAAGATTTGCAACCTATAGCTAGTCTTACATGTTCTCCTACCTATTTTTGGCTTTTTAGATACCCAAAAGCTGTTGATTTTCTCAGCTGCTAACATACCTCTGAACAGTAACAGCCCCATGGGGCGTTCTACTTTTTGCTCTTCTTCTTTCTAGTTATGAAAAATTTACATTGGCTAGAGCATTCATGAGTCTTCAAAATGTGAACAAAATATCACCATGAAGAGCATGGTGGAATGATTGAGATGTGCATCTTCTGTGCTCATGGATTTGCTATAGTCAGTGCATCCTGCACATCGAAGGGATTTGGAACTGCCTTACTGGGGATAGCCAGGAAATATTAAGCCATTCATAGTTACAAGGGGATCTAGGCAGAGGAATGTGCTTTTTTACAGCCCTTTTGCAAGACAGATGGTAATTTTCAACAATCTCTTTTTCTGTTTTCTGTTCTAAGAAGGAAAAGTTGTACTCCTATTGTGATGTTGAATTTATTAAACATTCTACAGTCATCCTGAATATCTGAGTAACATCTGTAAAGGAAATGGTTTTTATTTGTTGAATTAACTTAATTTTGGTAGACTAGATGGTTAATTTGGAATAAGGGATGAAGAACTCCAGAAACCTGGTTCTGCCTTATTCTTCACTACCTTGATAGTTCTAAATATTAAGTTCTAAAAATAATTTAATATTTTTTTCCACAGAGACAGTTGCTGATAATCAAAAATTTACCTTAAAGTATTTCATCAAGAAAATTATTACAGCTTGTGTCATATGGGATTTAAAAAAAAATATTGGTTTAAATTTTTAAAATCTTGATTAAAATCACAGCTAATTTTCTCCTGTGTTTAATTTAGTTGCATGAGAATTCTTTTTAAATATCTCATTTAATTAATTTACCAATCTACTTGCACCACGTTAATCTCCATAAGACATGCATACTTTACAAGTCACTGTGTGCTAGAAATCAAACAAATGTAGAGAGAAAAAAGGTTCATTTTAGTCAATAGTTAAATTGTTGTCATTTCATAAAACATATATATAAGGCATTTTAGGTATCACATTGAAATGTATTTTTTAGACAATTATTTCCAGTCTGAGTAACCATATGCAAGCAGAAAACTATTTAAAAAATGAAAATAAGATGGTTTATATCACCTGCATAACTTGTTTTGTTCTCTGCCTTCAGGCTTCAAAACCCACTTCCCATATTTTTTCCTTTCTTTAAAAATAATGTACATCAGCTTAATTTATCCCAGGTCCCAACAGAAGGATCAGATTTTCAGCATTTAATGCTGTGGTTTCAAATCCAATTTTACAGTGTTCATCATTTCAGAAGTGGCAGAATCCAAAGTGAGCTTAAAAAAAAAAAAAAAAAGAAAGAAAGAAAAAGAAGCAAAAAAGATCAAACTGTTTAGGGCATGCACTTTTTTTTAAGGTAAAGTTTTATGATAAAGCTATAACCTGAAGAATGTTTCTAAAGGTGTTAGTCAGGGATATTTTTCATTTTGAGAACTGTTTCTTATTGAAAAGAAGCAAAGTTTTGAAGGACAACTTTGTGTGCATGTGCAATTTTTTGTGTACTTCTCACGTGCCCTACTTAAATTAGTGCATAGGATGACTACCTCAGAATGTAAGGAAAAAAAATCCAAATCCACTTCAATACATAATTATTCTTTTGCTGCTGAATGTAAGAATGCAGAAGCTAGTATAATATGTTTCTTCCTCCTCAAGAGATTGTCTGAGCAGTTTTGGCTTGACACTATTTTAGGATACAGGATCATCCCTTTTATCTGCTGCCTTTATGACAGGTGTCTGGGAACAACCTCTGCCATCTGCATACAACTTCACTTTCTTGATGGTGAAATCTACCATCATTAGGGGATTACTCTGCATTTCCACTGACTGTAGGGTGCAAGCCCTATAACAAAGGTCTTAAGCAGGGTAAAGAATATCATCAAGGACTCATTAGGTAGAAATTTGCAATGCTGCTTTCAACAGGTAACATTTGCTTTGTACATCTTTCCATGCCCCTCAGTCAGTAGCAAGTGCTATTCACAGGTTCAATTCTACTGATTCAGAAGTGGGTCTCTTACTGAAAATCAGTGTTTGTCTACAGGACAAACAGAACTGGATTGAGTTTTGTGGGTTCTGTGTCCCCTCAGAGCTTATAATTGATGGAGTTACCAGAAGGAAACTTGCTGAGAATAACAAGTCCTGGTATAAGGCTTTCACAAGAGCAGTAAATGACTCCCAAATACAAGACTGTCATCGCCAAGTATCTGCATGACTAACAGAAAATATATGTTAGTGTTGGATACCTTTCTTCCCTTCCCAGCAAATCCTGCTCTCCTTCCCTTGAGATATTTTCCTTTATGGAAATTTGTTGCTGATTATAACCCAAATAAAAAGTTAATAAATGAGATGGGAACTGTGGATTTAAATTGGCAATATGGACTTTCTTAAGGCACAAAGTTGTCTGTCGGAGGAATTTTAGGTGCCATATCTTAGCTGGGTATAAATCAGCAGCAGTGGTACCACTGAGGCTTCAGGCATAACGGTGAAGCAGCACCTTCTTTGGAACCATTGTAAAATTGCATGAACTGACTGTCAGCTTCTCAGAGGCTGTGACAGAAGACTGTATGGATAACCTGATTTTGATGTTGGAAAGAACACAAAGATTTAATGGATACAGAAGGTAAAATACCTTCTTCCCCATGAATGGACTCCTACAGGTCAGGGTTCAGACGCATTAGTGAGGTAATATGACAAAACTCATACTGATACTACTTCTAGGGATGCTTGGATGATGTTTGTCATCTGGATGTCATAGACAACCCTAGACAGACTTTATTTTAAAGTGGGTGGAGAAACATTACATCATCCACTTTGACAGAGCAATCCTTTCTAGAGCATTTAAAAACAAGAGGCAAAAAAGGATCTGGTTTTTTAATTCAATTGTAGCTTATTGTTTATGTGCAGTTTCCCTTTATTGCCTTTTCTTTGCAAGGTATGTGGAATGTTAAAATTCATTCCTTTTTTAACAAAGTGTAGCCAAAAATAGCCCGGACACATGATACTGAAGCTGCTCTTGTGCTACCCATTTAAGTTATGTATCAAGTCTAAATTTAATCAAGGCCACATTTTATTTATATATTTCATGCATTAAACTCATTTAAACTTTTAGTCAGACTTCATTAGGGGAAATACTACCGCACACATCATGCAGTAGTAAAGCTAATGAGCTTCAGGAATTTGAAAGGATTTAGAGATCAGAGGGTCTGATTTCAAAATTTCTTTTTCTTTTTCTGCTTAGTGCTTGAAGCAGGTCTATATGCTGCACATAGTTTGTTTCCTAGGACACTAATACAGTCAGCATGGTCTGCACAAATGTGTAAACACAGACATTCTCTGTAATCAGTGTGTTTGGTGTCTTAAGGCAAGATTATGTTTTTTTAGGAAATGCAATTTATGTTCAAGATTAAATTTCTCCTCCAGACTGATAACGTCTTGAAGTTGAATGAGATCATAAATTTTGTGTCTTGACTTCTTATTCTCCATCTTAGATCTTCATTTGCTTTTTCAGTGGTTTAAAAAAGAGGAGCTGAAAGAAATGCATCTAAAGTTATTTACCTTCACAAAAATAGTCTGCAAGGTTTGATAATGTGTAAATAAATTTTTAAAAAATCTAAAATTATGGACAACTGCAATAAATACCTCTCCTAATCAACTTTCTTGTTTCATTTTTATTTCATCCAAGATTAAAAAATGTCCCAACCAGCCACACAAAAAATCCCACACATAAGAAAACAATAACACAGCCTTAACTGAATTTAACTGCTGTGGTTTGTCAGGTCTCTTTTGGTCAGACTCTCCCTGATGCTTTGTCACCCCACTGTCTACAAAGTTGAGGAAACTTCATGTTGTATCTTTTATTAGGGATAATCTGAGATAGGGATATATCATACATATTTATGGCTCACAAGACAGCTTCATTTATCTTTGCTGGAAAAAAGATACAAAAGAGAAAATAAGGGAAAAAAATTAAAAAAATAAATAACGCATACATACATGTGTTTTTTCAGGGAGTGCGGGGTTTTTTCCCTCCTGGTGCAATTTCATCATAGTCCTCAAGAACGGAAATCTGTCATTCTTGTATGCATTGAACTTACAGTGCTGAAAAGCCAGTACATGGAAAAGTTTTAGTGACCCAGGGCATATTTGAACTTGTGATCTAGAGATGAAAGGCTTCATATTCAATTCCCAGTCCCATGACTCATCCAGTTCCCCAACATAATTTTGGTTTGGGAAAGAAGTTTTTGAATTACGAGTGCGCAAAGAGCTTTCTGACAGAACTGCAATTTAAAAACAGAATGGTCTGATTTACAGACATGTTGAACCCTCAGGGTCCCACTGAGTTAAGACTATGCAACAGTCAGAAAACAGACCTTCCTTAGCACCTGTTTTCAAAACACTCCACTAAATGTAAATATATTGCTGTAGGATCTAGGGATGGTGATCCCAGAACCAGATACGAGGCCAGGCTTGGAAAGGAATGAGTTCTGTACCATCTTTCTTTCTGTTCTCAGCCTGCTAGGAAACCACTACAAAGGAGCTTTTGAAGACTCTGGACATGTGGTGTGTCCTGAAGGACTAACAAGACTAGGAGTTCTGCTTTCTGACAGTGAAGACTACATCCTTGATGTCTAGTCATATCCCTTTTCTCTTCCATGTCTTTCAAGGAAGAAAAATATTTATTTCCCCAGTAACAGAATCTCTTATGGTGGAAATATATTTTCCCCAAGATCATGTACTTAATATCTCTGACAGAAAGTTTCTTTGCAACCCGGAACCAGATAATGAGAGGGTATCTGTGTAAACGTAGTGCTGCACAAAACAAATTAAACCTCCCCTCTTATGTATGTTATACCTGTTCAGTTCTCAAGCCAAACATCTCAGTGTCCCCCATGTCATGCAAGTCAGCTCACCCTCAGAGCCAGCAGCTTCTCGAAGGAGATAATTTCTGACATTCATATTCATACTTAGGTCTGCTTCATATTATTTAATGTACTCAAATCCTGACTACCTTTGCAGTATGAAAACAGTTTGTGAGACCTATGTGCTGTAGTTAATGCAAAGCCCATCCTCATGCACAGCCAACAAAAGCAGTGTAATTGTTCTTGTAAGTCTTAGATAACCTCTTAGCAGTTGAACTCCCTTGTGACTACACAGTCATACCAAACATTATTCCTCACAGAAGAATTTTTGGAATGTGGTAGTTAAGTTAAAAATAATTTTTGCAAGAGTATTCCAGAGAGAGGTTGCCAAGACAAAGAAATCATGAGATCAGAGAAGTAGCAAAATAACTTGTTTGAGGGATCTCTGCTAATCAGAATCCTTATCGGCTCCTCACCTTTTTGCATCTTAAGCACCTTAAGCACTGTTTATTGTGCTTTTATGTACCAAGAGTCTTCCCTGCTAAAATTAAAAATAAATTACTCCTGCCTTGATCTAAGTAAAATATGCTTAATTACAACATAGATTATATGAGTAGAGGCATTGGAACTAGTACAGCAAGCAGCAGTGGAAATTCTTTGCTGGTGTTACTGAGCTTGTTTTGTGAAAATGGATGTTTAATTAAACTTTAATGTAGCCAAAGAAAGATGTATAATTCATCCAATTAAAATTACAAGCAGAAAATACAGCTACAGTAGTTACTAGCACTTTATGCAGTTGTGCCTCTCCCTCACTGCCACTGAATGGCACAATAAGATGACATTGATTTCTTAAAAATTATTGGTCTTGTTAAACAAAAGACAGCACAGTTTCTTGCAAGGAACTGGAAAGTTCTTATTATACGAATATGAAACTAGATAGATATAATTTTTCAATAGAAGACTTACTAAAACACCTTGAAAGTAGAAGATTTTGAAAATAAAAAAAAAGGATTTGAAAAATTCTCTGGCTAGTCTCAGCTGAAAAGGGATTACATCTATGGTTCAAATTACCAGGGAAAGTAGAAAGCAGGACTTTTTTTTTTGTTTTTTTGTGCAGGAGATTCAGATTTCTGCAGAGATTTAGTTCAGCCAGCAATTCCAATTGCTGAAATTAAGTATGCTTCTTTTTCAGGTAGAACCCAAATATTGCTAGGTTTACAACAGTTTTAGACAAAACTATTATTCTTTCCCGTGGTCTTTGGAGGAGGAAGCAGCTAATTTTCAGTTTGTTTTGTGTTCAAACTCTATTGCTACTAAAAGTGGAAACCATAAAATATCTTAGGGTTACACCAGTCATGTTTTAGTTTTCAATTCAAATCCTAAAGAACATGAGTTTCTTGAGGATATGTATTTTATATAAAGCAGTTTACACAACTTTAATGGACTTTGCATTTGAAAGCCCAAGATACAGGCACAAAAAATTATTTTTAAAACTGGAGTGTTCCTTTCCTCCACTGGGTGTCACCATAAGGCAACAACTCTGGGCTTGGAAATCTCAGTAAAAGGTTTATTAGATCAGAGATTTTGTATTTATTCAAGAAGAATCCAGGGGGATAATCATACTTGCTAATTAACCGCTGAAGAAAGCCCCACCCAGCCCTAAGGTTCTCAGAAAGATGTCTATATCCCATTGAATATCAGAACAGACTTGAAGGTTCTTACCAAAAAAACCCCAAACAAAATGAACAAAAAGCCCAACAACCTGTTTCTAAGAAAGGATGTAAGTGGATTTTAAGATTCCTTACTGGTAATCATGAAAGGAATTAAGTGAAATAACCACTCTGAAAGACTGAAGTCTTCATTGAAGTACTTTATTTGGGAACAGACGGTGGGTTTCAATTATTGCTAGAACAGTTGCTATAGGAAGAGCATTTTACCTGACTTCAAAGTCATAATTAATCACAATTTCACCTACCTATATAATTTCAACCTTTCCCTCAAAACCCAAGGTGAGAACCACCTGTCATGGAGCAAAAACTTATGGGGGTCCTAGGTGACTCATAGACAGAATTTACAGGTTTACTCCCTTCACCTGGAACAGTTACAGCTGGATCTGATTGTCACCTAAATGGTCTGTGACTATATCCCAGGGCAAAAAAAATACTTGAGAAGAAGGCGGCCAATAACCATGTATTTTATTTTTTAAAGACCGTATATTTCACAAATTGCATACTTAAGAAAAAATTAAAACCAATTCCTGCCTCCCCACCATTCCTGAAGTATTTACTTCATTTGTTTTTTATTCTTATTCTTTTCTTCTGTTTTTGTTACTTTTTCTCCACACAATAATGCCTAATGTCATAACCAACAGTCTAGACAGTAGAAATTAATTAAGCTTTTTGTTATTCTGGATGCCTATCAATAATTTCTCCAGTCTATGATATGAAAAAAATTGAGAATTTTGGAAAACTTTCTCTACATTCAAATGCTGGCTAGACTGTAATTGCAAAACACAAAGAAAATTTTTGTGGTTTTATTCTTTGCTGAGCAATTTTGGTTAAATTAGGAAATTCAGATAAAGAAAAAAATTAATAGAAATGTAAGCCTGAGCCTTCTATCCCACATTATCACTTGCCTTTTTTCCCTGTTTAATCGAAGGTGAATAAACTGTAAATGATTAAGGCTACAAAACTAAAACATATTTGAAGACTCCTGATGTGTTCACATAGACTAACCGTCAAGTAGACAACATTTATTTGCTAGTTATCAACCTTTGAATGGAAATGTAACACTTTCAGTGCAACTTCATATTTCCTTCAATCCATCAATCCTTTTTCTATGGAGCCCAGGTAGCATGTGTTATTTCTGGGAACAGGAGTAAATATTTTGTGAAAGCTGTTTAATTTTCACCTCGATGTGACCAAACCAGACTTGGAAAAAAGAAGGGGAAAAAAAAAGTAAAGGAAAAAAGAAGTAAAGAAAAAATAAGTAAAGAAAAAAAAGGGTTATACTGGAAATTCCAGTAACATCCATTGGGTCAGGATTACCACCTGGAATATCTGAGACTGAATATCTGTTCTGAAATTTGTCCCCTTCCCCTCCAACTACCCAAGAAAAGACCACAGCCTGCTCTGTTGGGGTTTTATATATACTCTGGGCCTACATTCTGAGGCTTTCAGAAGCTGTTGTGGGTGTCTGTTTTAGGGGATGGCCAAGCAGAACTTCTGGTCTTGAGCATCACTAACATGGTGCAGAAAAGATTCCACCTTCCTGGGGAAAACTTCAGCTTTGGGCTGAGAATTTGTTCATTAGTCATTCGCTGGAATAAATATAATTTCTCTTATTCTAATTAAAACTATAAATTAACTCTTTATTTTTCTGCCTACTGATTAAGAGCAAGTGTTGCCAGCTTGAGGTGATCCTTATAATTTCTTTGAAAGGATCCTAATCCTCCACATGTACTTAATGAGTAGAAGAGTGTCAGATTACTCTACTAACAGACTTTACAGTCAGGGTTGACCAAGATCAAGGGAAACACAATCAGCACAAACTGTGCTTGAACAATTCCTCTGGAAATAACCCAGCTTGATTTTGGTTGGATTTGAGATCTGAATACTTGAGATTAAATGCACTGTTAGGGGTATAATCAACCAGACTTTCAGCTTAGAAGGCAGATCACTGCTGGAAATTTGTAAGCATTAGGACTTACAAAGCTACGGGTCTGGTGTTTTAGTTATTTGAAAATCCAGTGACCTTAAAAATACCATGCAATCCATACTAATGACAAGGAAATGGGAACACAAAGCTACAAATAACCCTAGACTAAAAAGGGGTTATGAGAATTTTCTTTAGGTTAACATGATGCCTGAGCATGAATTTTATGCAAATTAAGTTAGAAGCTGCAAAAAATAGATAAAATTTAGGCTGCTACAAAGGAATACATTGCCATTACCAGGCTACTTGTTCAAAGAATTAAATAAACCATTTCATTTTTTCATTTTTCAAGTTATTCTGATGCTTTTCCCTCCAATGAAAATATGTATACTGCTACTTGAAAGGAAATAAAAGACAAATATGGGGTGCAAATCACATCTGAGTTTTTGTTAGACTTCAGTGAGTACTCGCTCTTCAGATTAAGGGGATAGAAGTGTTAAGGAAACTTTCCGGTCTGAGCATCCACGAGACTCTCTGGCAGCCACTCCCAGTGCCAGAGATTTTCACTGCTGGGACGGAAGCTCCTTTAGAGGGGCAGCTCCAGTGAGCCTGCGGGTGCCCCACACACCCCACTCACACAGTCAGACCAGGCTTCCTGACTGGTTTAACCCCAGGTTTTCCATAGCAAAGCCTGAGATGTCTCATTCCACAAAGCCATTTATTCACAGTGCAGTAACACAGAAACAGCCTGAGCTGGTGTCTCTGGGGAGAGATGCCCCACAAAGGAACCCCTGGGCTTTTATACCCTCACAGTCCACCCAGACGCAAGTCTCGTTTTCCTCCAGAGGCCTCCCTTCCTGCTGTGTCTCCCAGTGTCCATCCACCTGGCTGGCACCACCTTCTTTGTGCCATTTGTTAACCAAAGGTTTGACAATTCAGGGCTTCTTGTCGCAGGCTCTCACCCTGAGCTCATCTGCATCTCAATCTGCAGCTTGCAGATAGATGCATCACTACCCGAACGAGGTGTATTCCTCATCAGTCCTACCTTTGTTTTACCTGAACATTCCTGCTAATGTACTAAAAGGAAAGAAACAAACGTTCAAGGCATTTATCCCTTGCCCTTGTATATAACACTTTTTACAAGTGACAAACGTACCAATTTAGGCTAACAAGTGTAGCCCTCAGCTTCACATAGACACCAATGTTTCCATGTGTTCTGTGCAAACTGCTTAGCATCAGTCTGGAATCTCTTAATATCTCTGAGCAAAATCTTAAAACTGCTTTTTGTAAGACTATTGAGAGTTCTGCCTTGAAAGCTTCTGCCAGTTGGTAAGAAGAACAAATGAGACTACTAAGCATTCTTGGTATAACAGAAAACTCTATCTTCAGTAGTCAGTTGTTGAAGAATTTAGGTTGTTTAGTTTACCATATGTAAATTTGTTTGAAAACAAATATAGAAAGATTTGCTGTTAGAGCTGAAACCTCTTAAGTTTAATAGTAAACAGTGAAGCTTAAGGTTTATTATTTCCTGCAAATTCCATGATGCCAAAATCAGAAGGCAGCACCACACATAAGAGTAATATGTTCTTTTTGGTAGCAACCAGATGCACTTATCAGTAATTAAGTTTGATGCTAGGAGGTGGACAGAATTTATAGGATGATCAGACCTTTTATATGAGTGTAGTCAATGGGAATTGTTCTTTGGATTTCTGTGAAGATATTTTGTGAGTTATCTGGCCTTTGTCCAAGTGCAGAACAGTTCCACGGGATTCTTGCCTTTGGCAAAAGCAACAGCTGTGCTCCTTCTCTCAAGGATGCATTTATGAACAGGAGAGAGGTGCAATTTCTTCTTCCTCATCTAGTTAATGAGAAAGTATGAACTTCATGTAAAGACTTATGGCTCACTGCCCTAGGTAAAAGAAGTCTGATTACATCTGACTTCTGGTTTCTCATCCTATGGTCACCTGATGCTAAGAGTCAAGGGAGTCCCCTCTGAAGATGGAAGTTCAGCGTTGCTGAAATTTTGTAATGCTAGCTCCCTGACTTTGGGTAGTGATATTTGCTTGAACATAGCTGGGTGGTATGATCTAGTCACAGAAAGTTTTCTGCTTCCTGGTCACGTAACACTGATAAGAGGATGTCCAGCCACAGGTGAGCACATGTGCCAGCTGTTTCACTGCTGTTTTTCACTTCCCTTTCTCTTCCTTGTAAGCCATAGTTCCTCATGGTCACACGGAGGCATATGTTATACAGTAATTTATTTGCTGAGCACCACTTGCAGCATTTCTGTTTCTACCCTCAGAAGTTTTCTCCTCTGTCTCATGAAAGCAGTTGTTTCCACCTTGTCCTAAGCATATATATCTTTTATCTTTTTCACCGTAACCTTTCACTGCTCTTCAAGGCTAACCATATTGCACAGATAGTGAATATTCTGATCAATAATCCTCAAAAAAAGATGGTTGTAATGCTCTGGAGCCAAGCAACCCCAAGGTTTTGTCTTCAGTGTAACAGCTGCCAAAATTTAGATGGTGTGGATAGCTAAGGAAATTAGTATCAGGTGTTTGGGGCCTTTTAACAGAATCCTGTAGATGTGACCTTCATAGGCCTGCCAAACCACATATCTTGCCAGCAAGTTTGCTTCATGTGAGCCATGTCAAAAATACTTTCAGATAAAATGTAATGAAAACAATTGACCGTGATGTATAAGGCTCTAAGAGAGGTCATATCCCAAATATTTGTACCATGCTGTTAGGCTGAAAGCAGACTGGACAAAGAGTTTTTAATCAGAAAATTAAAGCTTTGTTTAGCTATAAGTTTCTTAGTAGCTGTTTGCCATGTGATTGGAAAGAGATAAAAGCACACTCAATGAGGGGTAACAGAACACCTTGTTCAGCTGTCCAGTCACTCCTCTTTTTCTCTAATGTTTTTGATTTAGCGAGACAGTTATGTCCATGGGTCAGTGTTTTGCTGAGCTGAAGCCTATACTTATAATGTCAACACACTTCACAACTAAATGTCCTGCAAAACAAACAGTTTCATGTACTATCTGGACTCTGGTTCTGAGGGTAGCTTCACAGTTTCTCACCAAGATTATTACTTAAAAATACATTTACAATCACTGTCATCATGAGACCAAGAGGAAAATAATAACTTTATATGCACAGGATTGTAAACTCAAAGTGCTAAGAATCTAGGCAACTTTTATAGCTAAGTAAAAACTCAGAGCTTCTCTGATAAAACAAAAGGGCTCCTCATGCTTGGAAAGCTATCCAGATTAACTCAGAGTTACTGTCTGTAAAATGCACACTCCAATTTCAAGCCACTCTTTTTAAAGTAGGCACAGAAATGTTTACTCATAGAGGACCGGATCCTCTCCTAAGAGCAGAGCCTGCTGGCACAGCCCTGGCAGGCCATGCCCATCTGTGTGACCAGGTCTGTCACCGCGGGGCTGGGCTGTCCTGGGCTGGGCTCTACTGGGCTGTGCTCGCCATCTAGCGAGCCACCAAGAGCTGGTTCACACAGACCGTGGTGTAAAAAAATTATAAATGTTTTAAACATATCCAAGTAAATCCTCCCCTTTCTGCAGAAAGGGAAAGGTTGTTTATGGAAAGTTATCCTTTATTTTTATTTCTGCCAATAAAAAGCCCCTAATGTCTTAAAGTTACTAAATGTAGTGATCAATTGACACGATTAAATTTCAACAAAGGCTTGGCAGACTGCTACTATACATTTAGACATAAATTCACTATAAAAATTAAAAGTACTTTTTCAAAGAGTAATTATATCTCCTCAAGAGTTGTCTTTTGAAGAGAACAAGAAGAGTTGATTTTATTTTTAGAAAAGACACCACTGCTGTATCTGACCTGATCCAGTGATCTATTTGCATGAAAGTAACAAGGCAGATTAAAATAATATCCTGTATGTTTAACGTGATCACTGCTCTCTTTCACTAGGGCAACATGAGCTCCAATTTTCCTGTGTAATGTGCTTTTCTGTACTTGGAGCTATCTGCAGGATGGTATCTAAATCCATCTCTGTGCTTTTCCTCTCCCGTTATCTGTGTTGCTCTTATGACATTTCCCTTAGTAAGTTGTCTGAATCTTTCTCTTACTCTTGTATGTATGCCATCTTTCATGTCACCATTATCACTCCTTGAAAATCTATACCAGTTAAAAAAATATCCTCTTGGGAACTTTCTCAACAAGGAATCAATTATTTGAAACAAAGCGATGCCAATCAGCCTTGATACTGCCCAACTGCAATTACTGGTACAACTCAGTATTATCTCTCAAAAAGCATGTATTACTTTCAAAAGTAGGCAGTCTTCTAAACATAAAAAGCCCCCCAAAACAAAATAAACCAACCAATCAACCAACCAAAACCAAACAAATAAAATAAAACAAACAGGGGAAATATACCTACAGATTAATTTTTTTGTTTGTTTGTTTATTTCGTTTTCATTTGGGTTTTTGTTTGTTTTCTTAATTTTTTGTGTAACAAATTATTTAGGACAACCCCGAATATTTTTTAAAACACACACCTGTGATGAGCCTTGTTGTTGACAGTGCTTCATTTGAAGCATTAAAAATGAGAGGGTTTTATACACAACATTTCATGATGTGAATCCAGGAGTACGTGACAAAAAAACATAGCCTGATTGTCACAGATAGAATAGGCACAGGTCTCTAGTTTACATGACAGGATTTGGATGAGTGCTTCCAGTATAATTTTCAAGTTCCTCTATTAGTGCAAAAGATAAAACACAGTAGATTTCTTTTAGTGGATGTTTTAATTTAAAACAAATAAAGTTGTGGAATCACATTTGTACTGAAACCTTAGTTTCAGAATTTCCTGAGGTTTGGAGGTACTCTTTCAACTGAAAATGGACTTTGCTCCTCTCTGGGATCTAGCTGTACCTTGACAGTCTCAGCTGGTCTGGGTGTCCAGGCACATGAAGGAACCAAGCATTGTGACAGCAGCTCAGCTCTTGACAGTCATGTTCTTATTACAGGCAAGCTGCCTACCATTTCTACACCTTTATAGAAAAGGAATTATGCTGATGCATGTGAGATGCAGCAAACAATGCTGGGAAATTTTTCAGAACCATATTGTTGATAAAAAGACATTTCTAGCTTCTATCTATGTGTATTTACCTCCGTGTTCACCATGGAACACAATCTGTTTGTGGGTTATATAGAATTATTATGTGTCTGAATTTTCTGTAAATATATTCTTGTAAACCTGTAGAAAATTTTGGCTATTTGTCTTTTTCTCTGAATATCTGAAGACATTTTTAGCCCCCTGAGTGTATCAGATTTGCATCAGTTGTGCTGTTTGATGGATAGGCCTATTAAAAAAAAACTATATAGTTTTTCAGGCAGCTTTTAGTCACAAAAATGGAAGCCCCAAAGCAAAAATCCTCTGTAAAATAGAAAAAAATTACTAATCTTGCAGGTTGCTAACAACAAAAAAAAAAGTTTATATATAATTTGGAGAATCTTATTTTTGTTAGCATTTCTTCTGTGTCCTTGAAAGTGGGCTAGTAAAGGTAATGTTATCAGAGTTCTGTAAGGGTAATGGCTTCATAATACCAGGCCATATAGTTATAAGTAAAAGAAATTGGAGAATTGCTCTGTGAGACCTGGACAAACAAAGCATGGTTTGGCTGTACTTTGATCCAATTTAGCAGCTCTAACTCTCAGAGAGTCACACAGAGAGAGCTAAGAAAAAGTGTTGTTGGACTTTCAATGTACTTTCACCAGACCTAAATGCATTCCCTCACACATTCTTTCAATGTCGCTAGGCATTGATTCACTGGTTCATTGATATACATTCTCTTAAAGCTATGCATGCTTACAACTGTCCTCTTTTTTTTTTTTAATCTCTTCTGGCCATATTTTAAATTTGCTAGGTCTCATCCTTATTGAAGATGTAAGGGTTTCTGGATGTTAGTATAGCAATACAAAAATGACATAGTATCCTCCTATTAAAGCCAGATAGAAATCTAAGAGTGATAAAAAACCAGACAAGTTAATTAACATATTCAGAACAGTTTTCCAAAATTAAGAGTCTGAGATCAGATTCTTAATCCTAAAAATCATTGAGAATAATCTAAATCAATCAATACAAAGCTAAAGACTGCAATGAACAATCATTACAGTGTTCTGGGCAATTTTAGTGTGGCTTGATTAATTTTTCTTTTAGTTTCTCTTTTACAGCTTCATGAGGTTAATAAAATGAAGTGAGATTATGCTTTGCCTGTGATGAGATGTATTTTACCATTGCAAAGTCAACATGTGCCCTCTCATATGGCATTAGACGGAAATTGTGTATACATAGGAAGAAATGCACTGCAGTATGAGTGAGTCTGAGATGTATTTTGGAGGTATATATTTCAGATTAGCTCTAAATTAACCCTAGACCAGTAGACTATAAGGTTATTAATAATTGAAGCCTATTAGATGCAGTGTTAAACAGTATTTAATATGGAAGGAATCCACTGATCACATGGAGAACCCTTCAGGATGTGAGCCCAAGGCACATCAGGCAGCAAAATCCAGGAGATTCCCTATTGCAACACAGTGATCTTAGCAAGAATGCCAATATTCTCAGAAATAACCCAAGGTGTTCCAGTTAGTTCACAGTATAGGTGTGTGAGGTGTACTGATTTCATAACTGCTTGCAATGGCAAATACTGATACTGTTATGCAGTGTTAGCCTTTGCCTAACTTCTTAACAGAAGATTCTTGATTTCCATGCTACAGTATGCTGAGGATGAAAATAACATTCCCAAACAGATTTTGCTGAGTGGAACCCGAACAACAGAATTTTAATCCAAATTAAGGAGGAAATAAAATTCCGCAAAAAAGAGGGAATTCTGCAACTGCTACTTAAACATTAATTTTTTTTTAGGCATATTGTCTCCGTATACCTTCCAAAAATACATTCTGACTAGAATAGATTCATTACAACCCTTGATAAAATCTTCTGTGTCAACCAGGTGCAGTAAACACGACCTAAGAATCCTATTCAGAAGAATACTTTTTGAATTTACTCAATAATGTAAAAATTCTTGATTTTATTTAAATTTGTGCAGAGTTTTAAATAGGCAAAAAACCCTAGATCTCAATAAGATTTACATCTTTTTTTTTTTAAATGCTCCGTTCTCAGATTTCATTTCTTGTTTTGAAGCATGTAAATGGTACTTTTCTTTTTCCCTTTTCTAAGGTATTTTGGAATCTTTTCCTTCAAACCCACACATGGCATCTCTACATTCTATATTACAGCACACAAAACACTGCAGTTTA
Source organism: Dicrurus megarhynchus (assembly GCA_013399195.1). Lineage (NCBI taxonomy): Eukaryota > Metazoa > Chordata > Aves > Passeriformes > Dicruridae > Dicrurus > Dicrurus megarhynchus. The sequence continues at coordinate 276,422 of VXAD01012235.1, forward strand.
GAGTATCTGTATCAGATCAGCCTTTTTATCAGGATTAAATTCTTTAAAGGAAATGCAGAAACAATCTATGCATTTTGTATCTGTTATTCAATTGGCAAAATGTGTAAGAATGTTCCACCTGCTGCCTAGAAAACCGACTGCTTTTCCTCAGGTACACCCAGCAATGAGTTGAGGAAATAACATGCTGGCAGAGCTTGAAGGAAGAAGTAAATGAGTATTACACTCAAATTCATCTTTGGCAGCAGAGTAAGCAGCTATGATCTAATAGCATCTTGTGTGAGTGTACAAGATGTCATTTTTAGGGATCATTTTCCTGTTATAAAACACATACAATAAGTAAGAATTTTAGTGGAAGAAAACTTAATTTTATGCATAACTCCTGTGGTTTCTCTGAAAAAATATTTTTCCTTAGCTTTTCTCCTTTTGGAGACATATTTAAAACTCGTACTTGTCATGAGTAGTGTTTGTGAAAGGCACAGGATGGGAATACCTCCCCCATAAGTTCTTAGAATATATCCATTTCAAAAACCTGTAAAATGGAAAAATAACTTTTCTGTTTATTTGATTTTTTAAAATTTTTTCATTAACAACATTCATTATAATTAATACTGAAAATTATAAAAAAGCCTGATACTAGAAAGTGTGAGCACAAAACAATACTTATCTGTGGTCATCTTTTTCATGGTAATTTGGATAGAATGTGAACAGAGCGCTGCACAAATGTACTTGTTATAAGCTTTGTTGGTTTTTCAGTAGCAAAGTGGTGAAAATTAATTTAAAAACTATTTTCAGATGTGAGAATTCTTTAAGATACTTTTAAAATATTGAAATTTGTACTGGTAACATTGATATATAGCTTTTCAAGACATGTGAGAGGATGTGGTAACACAGTAATTTGTGGATCCATACCTTTACCTTGCCTTTGTCTGAGGCTGGGAATAGAAGTTACATTGAGTAGCAAAAAAATTCTGAGAGCTTTCACCTTGTTTTTGTTGCTAAGGTAACCATTTCCTTGGCATCAATGCATCCAGCAGGTCTGTCTTACTTTCCTGTGAGCCCTAACAGAGGCAGCATTGTGGAATGGCATAGGGGGGGCAAAAAACCACAGAGATAAACAAGGAGGAAAAGATCAACAAAAGTAGCTGAAAGTTAATACAGGGGTACTGCGTACTTGCATTGAATTAAGTCTTGCTTCTGTGTGAGTCAGTTAGGGAGCTCTGTGTACGGGTAAGTATTTAAGGCTCCAACAAGACTACAGCTAAAAGCCAAAGAAGAACAGAAATCTCCACATCAGAATGCCCCAGATCCTAGCCCCTGCCTGCCTCTCCTCCCAGCCCAAAAAAAAAAAAGCAAATAAAAAAGAAAAAAAGAGGGAAAGGTGAAACCATGTGGTCTGGAGACAACACCTGAAGGTAGAGATGTTGGGCCTTCACACTTCTACCAGTCTTAAACAGTTAACCTTATTGTGAATAGAATAATTTCTTCTACTGCTCCCATCACATAATTTACCTGAACCTATGTCAGATGGTGTATTCCATGAGAATACAATGATTTATTATCATAAACGTGTATTTAATATCATAAATCAACATTTTGTTGGTGTTCATGCAGATGTAATTTAATTCTTACTTCATTTCTGCAATATATGTCACAAAACCAAGTGGGGAGAATGAGACAGATAAGTGACTCTGCTATCCAGTCTTCCTGGCTGACTGTACAATGCCTCAGCTGTTTCCTTTTCCAGCACATTTCCTTGAAAATAACTTAAACTCTGCTAAAAATGAAGTGAGTGACAAGCAGGATACACCAAACACCACATTTGGCAGAAAGCTGGGTGACACACGAAAACCTGTCAAATAAGTTATCTTAGCAAACTGAAGGAAACCCCCAAGTGGCAAAATGGTTGACTGTGAAATACAGTAGTGGTATACGATCTCTTAAAAAAAAAAAAAAAGAAGGAAAAATGTCTAAGACAGTTGTATGAATCTAGGCAAGAAAAATAGTAGAAACATCACTGTCACCTTACAAACTTACATTCAAACAACCATGTCTGAAGGCTGATCATAGTCTCTGTACAGTTTAATGTTCAAAAGTCAGGCACAAAGCCCTGCTACTACAGCTAGGGGTATTTAGAGTCTTAAACTGAAAGTTTCAAAATGATTGTTGGTGTGGAAGTGTGAAGACACAGAAGTGGGTGCCTTCAGAAAGTGAAGCAAGGAGAGAGATTCTCATTTCACTGACCCAGACTTTAACCTACTTCTGTAAGTAAAATATGCATATTTCTCTGTAAATTTAAAGGTTATTTCTCGTGTTTATGAACACGTTCTGGTAGACATTTACCTGGGGACTGTTCAGAGCTGCAAGAGTGAGGCTACTCCAGAGGGACACTGAGCTGGGAGCTAAGCGTGCCCCCAGAACAGCAGGGCAGTAATCCCCACAATCAGAGCGCAGGGGAGCAGAGCAAGGCACTGGAGGCAACCAGTCCCATTGACACCTCATCAGACAGAGGCAAGGTAACCTCAGAGAAAGCTTCAAGATCAGTTCAGGAAAGGCAAATGGAAATTTAACAGCAGATGACAAGACTGGATCCTGTTACACCTGCAATGCACCTCAGGCCAGCCCAGCCCTGAGTGTTGATAGACCTCCTGGACCAAAGCAAACATGGAGTTCTGCGGTCTGTGCAGGGAGCTGAACATCTGGGTACTTTTAGGGCCCTGACAGGGATTTACTGTAGAATGATTTGGAAAGTTTCTATTTATTCTGCTAGCATGGGTGGATAAAAAACAGTGTCTTGGATATTATTGGAAAGTACATTAGAGCTAACCATGATATATGACTTCATTAGAAGAGTTTAATTATACATAACCATACTAGTGTAGGCGCACAAAAAAATTTGTGGTTTGCCTTCACGGAGGATACAAAGGGACTTTGGGGATTTCTGTTCCATATTCAAATCTAAGAGCAATAGAAAAGTCATCGCTGTGGTTTGAGGAGAGCAGAAGCCACAGCGACATTAAACAATCTCTCACAAACCTGTGTGCTCTGGACTACCACACCATACAAGAAAGAGGTCCATCCCATTGCAAAGCAAGGATGGATAAGTAAGTTTGGGGAAAATAGTATAAATCCTTCAAAATTCACAGTAATATAATAGTTTCTAGAAACAGAATAATATATCTTGATATTTTATTACTGATTAAACTACAACTTGGAGCACAAAATAATTCAACTTTTTAAAGAAATATTAAATTGACCAAAACTAGGCACCTATTTAAATTGGCACCAACCCTGGCACTGTCGATCGAACAGAGTATGTTTCATTTGATAATGAGGTCATAAACACTTAGTTTATCTTAAACACCCAGATATCTACACTGGAATGCCTAAACCAAAATTCACAGTTCTCAATTCAAGTAAATTTAAAAGTGACTGCCGTATCTCAGTCTTCACATTCGGATTTATTTCTCCACATATTTTGGCCCTTTTTTTGATAAGTTGTTTTTTTGTTTTTAGCAACAGAACACAAAAGACACAAAATATAGTTTTAAACTTGACCCTTTGGCCAGATTTGAACTAAGGTTCAGTTTTGGCTCTTTATCTACAGCAATTTACTATCTATAGGAACTTCCTGAAGAATGTGCATATTTCTCTTCTCTTTCACTTGTGGGCCTTGTCCAAAGCAAGTTTACATCATCTGTTTATATTCTGGATTTGCATGAAGAGAAAATGTGAAGATTTTCTCACACCTTGCATAAATTCATATATAGAGCAAAATTTTGGAGCTGTAAGATTTCTGTTGTGTTACTGTCTTAACTCCTAATTAAGCAAAAAACCTTAACCTGAGAAAAATAATCTGTATGAAAGAAAGAAACTCCCTAGTCACACAGAAGATCTCTAATGCTCATTTGTTGGGGATTATGAAAAACTCAGACAAGGTATCTAAAAATGAGAGGCTCCATTTACAAAGAAAATCTTTATTTCCTACTTCTTCAATGCTATAACAATTCAGATAAGATGGTTTTGTTAAGTCTTCTGTTTATCAACAATCAGCTTATATTTCTGGTGTCTGGTACAGTTATTAGCACCACTGTACTGTGCAGTTTTTAAGTCATAGATAGACAATGTAGCACTTATCTTCAGAACAGAAGTTTTTATATGAAAATTAAAAATGTGTAAGGCATTGATTTCTTTACCTGTCACATGAGAATGGGAATAGGCTTAATGAGAAACAAAAGGCTTGCTGTTGAAGACATTATAGGCCATTGCTTCCACCACAAAAAGTCCTGGTATCTCTTTCATGCCACCAACTCTCAGTAATCCAAGCAGGTTTCAAGAGGCTCAGAACAGAGATCTTCTTTCATATGGGTGGATTTACTCAGAACATTTTGCTTTCTATTCCAAAGCACTTCTATGATCTTGGAAAGTCTTCAAGGTTTAGCTGAGGGACTCAGTTGAAGAGAATGAATTTTAAATCACAGGAATGAAAAAAAAACTCCAATAGCTAAGCATTTGGTCTTTAATTCATAGTTCTGTTCAGCTGCTTGAAATGTCACTGGGGTCATATAGAATAGAATTGTGACATTCTGAATGAAAAAGCAAAAATGTCATCATCACTTATATGTCCATTCCCACACCTTTCAAAATATAGGACAATTTGTCTTGACAAATATATGGTACCTATGAAAATAAAAGATTTCTGTTGCATTCCTTTCATACACATATTGAACATAGTAATCTGCCTAGGTTACAGTGACTAGTTAGGCATTTGTCCTAATTTTACAGAGAAAATCTCAGACACTGAACTAAGCAATCCGAAAATATTTTATGATCCCTGAAGCATTTTCCAGTTTTTGAGTACTCTGATTTCTTTCTTTCCCTCATTCCTCTTTTAAAGTAGTTGAATAGAGGAAGGACAGATAATGGAAATACAAATAAACCCCAAGTAATGGTCATAAGAAGTTTACAATGTTGTGAATAATAATTTAATTTATAAAATTCAGAGTAATTTGCATATTTATGTATAGGGAAAATAATTTAAAAATTACATTCATAAAAAAATCCTGAGTTTTTGGAAACAAATAGAGCATTTTTGCAGCTGACTGCAGGAAACCTGAGAACTCAATTTTTGTAGCTAAAATATTGGAGGCATGACTCTTTTTGAAACTGCTGTGTATTTCTGAACATACATAACCCAAACTTTAAGTTACTGCAAGGGAGTTTCAGATCATGATGTGTTCCAAAACAAATCTTATAAAAAAACCCCAAAACCGTGCAATCTCTAGATAACTATCTTCTCATTTCTTCCTGCTGTTCATTGCTGCCCTGAAGTGAGACAGAATGGTGAACTAGTCATGATGGCTCCAAACTGAAGGAAAAGAAATCTTTTTCTTTCTGTTTGAGTTACCTCCTGGATTCTGCTTGATGAAAACCAGAGACATCAGTCTCAGAGTACAGCAGAGATGCTGCCATAATTCATAGGATTACTCAGGGTATTTCCAAAAACTACAGTACTTAAAGCTGGACATTAGATAGAACTTTGTTAATGGCTATAAAATGGCAGTTTGAGGGAGAATCTTACACTCTTTCTGAAGTGCCAGTGCTGCAGAAGATGCTGAACTACATGGGCCATATCCTTGATGTATGTGACCCTCAGCTACACACTCTTTGCTCGCTCATCAGAAGATGTGTAGTGAAAGATGTCTCAAAAATATTGAAAACTAAATGTGTAGCTACAGCTTTGTATGGAAAAAACCCCATCTTTTTATAACCTTCCTTTGTTCATATGAGTATCTCCTTGGTAGATCTTTTACCCATGGAAAAAGAAAAACAAAAAGACAAAAACTCTACAACATGGCTGCATGAAAAAAGAATAATGTCTTGAGTTGGCTGCTTGTTAAGTTCTTATTTGTCTGCGTTTTTATAGATTGCATTGAAGTGGCACTTTTCAAGGAGTAGTTACGAAGGCAGAAAGCTGTTGGTCTTTTCTGACTTGAATATATGTTGGGAAATTTTGCTTTGAGGAGAGGAGTGTTCAGTGGTGACGGCTTGACCACAACTACAGTGAGGTCAAAACTGAAGAAAGAGGGTGGGAAAAAAAAGAGAGAAGAAACCAGCTAATTTAAAAAATGTTGTGTGGTAACCACATCACTGAGTTATAAAACAGACAATATGATGGGGAAACAGGTTTGAACATACAGTGAGTTGCCCTTTCAAAACAGGGTGATCCCAGTGGGATGAAAAGTTAGTAATCTAAACTGTACCTTACTATAAAAAAGACTGAGGCTTTAAATAAGCTGTTGTCTTAGTCATCAATTAAATAATAATCACTAAGCAAACTAGTTGACATCTTTGTCAAATAGGAATTTAATTATAAAACCTTAATCTTGGCAATGGCACTTGAAAAGATACTTTAGGCTGTGATCAGATGTATGTATGTTCTTATCCTTCTTATTTACTAATAACAGTTTTTAGTCAAGGAATTTCTTTTTCTCAAGTAATTTTCACATTTGACTTTTTATCCATTTTTGTATGCACTCGAGAGAAATATGTCCAAAGAAGTTTTAACATTCGTATATTACCAAATCAGTATGAAGTCAAGTAAAATTCTAGAAGATTATTGGATTTGTAACAGGAGCAAAAACAAAGAACAATAATAAATATTTTTTTTTGTTCTTTGTATCTTTATATGTAGGAATACTTAATTTAGATCAAACTTCTCTAAACTCTAAAAAAATTCTTCATAGAAAGATCATTCTTCTGTAGCATGTACAAAGTAATAGAAATATCTCAGCCTTGATATCTATTATCTTTCTTTACCACCTTTTTTCTGTCATTTGTTTTTCTTTAAAATTTTGTTACAGTATAGTAGACTATATTGTGTATTTATTCAATAAAATAGCAGGTAACGTACTGCTATAGACGGCAGTATATAAACTGTAGATGTCTAGCAATTAAAAATGTAATGTACTATTTGAATTTTAATATTATATAACAGAATAAAATATTTTAAATTTTACTTTCATTATTTATTGGTTTTAGTTCTAAATAAACACATAAAATTATTAGGAAAGCAAAAATCCAAACTGACAGTGCTTTTGAAAGACATTCTGCCCAGGATAGTAAAGTTTGGATGTGTCAGAATTTCTCTGATACTACAGTACTGTGTGATTCATTCATGTTTGTAGATCAACATCCAAATCGAAAACATTTCTGCCAGAGAAAGCCATCAATGCAAGAGCCAACTTCAAAGCAAGCGCAGACTGTGTCCATAGCAGAGATTCTCACCTTTCTGTCTTTCAATCTTCTTACATGGATACAACTTTTCTACTGTCTAAAACAGAGGGAATTTCCTCACTTAAAATAAGGGGGATGTAGGGAGATGCAATTGCCAGCACCAAGAGGGTGCCACAGCCTCTGCTGTCAAAATTTCTGTCTGAGTTTAACCTGTGTCTAAGGGACCTGTGCAGCAGAAGATGGGCCTAAAGGCCGGGCAGTATGTGCAGCCCGGCCCTCGTTAGCTCTGCTCTGGATCCTTCACTCCTCTGCAGTCAGAAACTACAGCAGGTCCCATGGCACAGTGTGCTGATATCTTTGTTGGCTTTAGATCAGGCCCAGAAATTCTGTAGGTTACTCAGCTTTGAAGATCTTTGAAACATGGATTCCATTATTCCCACAAAATAAAGCAAATTCTGATTTTACGGCAGGCATCATGGCCAGAAATAATTTTATTTATTTAATTCCTCCCCAGCTTTATAATACTCTCTTAGACACTTCTGATTGAGGAGCTTGTGATTCAGAAAGAAGAGTTAGGAAAACAGCTTGAGGTAAAAATATTATAAGGATATTCAGTTTATTCTTGTCACTCAGACACCCTTCTGAAAAAATCTTTCCATTTGACCAAGCTTCATTGAACAGTTTTGGATGAAGAAGTAGTACAAGAATTGCAGTTCTTCCCTCTTTTGAAAAAGTTTATACTTAAAATATTCACCCAGCATCCAAGAAACAACATTCTGTTCACTCTTCATTTTATGAAGTCAGCATATTTCCTTCCTTGAGCAAACTCCCTGGTTACCACAGTCAAAAAGTATTCTGTCCTCTACTGTTAACTATGTCCCATTTAGTTTAAATACAGATTAAGGACTGGAATCTGTATGCTTCATTAAACCTGGTAAATGAACAGTTTACTTTAAAATCCCCAGACATGAGAATTTTTACTACTTTTATCCACAATTATTTCTTGTGACTAAAGTACATCCACTCTTGGAGCAAGTCAGGATTGTTCTATTTCTATATTCAGTATCTCAGAATATGTTCAGGGTCTTTATATGACAAAAGATACAGTTCAACATTTCATCAAGCAGTAGAAGTGGCATTTTTCCGAAAGATTTTTCTTTTTTCCTTCCTCTCCTTGCTCCCTTCCCTCTTCTCCTCTTATGTCCAACTGCTAAGCAGAAAAATTGAGTTCAATGGCTGAAAAAAATAAATCAGCCAATTAAAAATTCAGTTTACACATCTTCAGACCTCTTTTTCAAATTATGAAATCAAGATCAGAAATCCATATTGATAAATATTACACAAACACAGAAATAAATATACTTTTTTGAAATTATGTTTTTTGTTGTCTGTTGACCTGTGAAAGAAAGATTATGTAAGCAAGAGGAGATTTTCCCTACATGTCACTTTACTTGTATAAAATGGGAGATTAAAACATGGTTTTGGTTACTGTACACATAATACATACTGTACACAAGCATCCTTTCCCCATAATGACTGGCTTATGAAAATCAGAAGGGAAAAAGTAAAACCAGTACAGTTTCCCCAAGATCCTCATCCTCAAAGCACAGACTCTCTGAGACTCAAAGAATGGAGATCTCAAAACATCTTTGAAATTCCTGTGCCTTTGAAGTGTTGGGCAGTGACTAGAGGGACATTCCACATCGATGAGCAGTGGCTCTGACCTGGTTTAGACTCTAGATAGGCAACTTTCTTCTTTTTCATAGTTTTCTGAAAACTTACACTTTTCAATTTTTAATGTATGACCTATAGCTTGAGATGTTGAAAGTCTGTCAAAGAACATTTTTATTTCAGATCCAAATACTTCCTCTACTACACGTCTCTTATGCAATAAGACAAAATTTCTTGTTTCTCCTTCACTTTTATACCATGTGATTTTATCACATTTTCTATTTGTGCTCTGCACTGACAACCTGATTTTGTGTCCACACCAACTTTGAATGCATTAAAGTCAATATGTCTGAAGTTTTGCTCCCAGTTAAATATTTCACAAAGTTGTAGTTTTAACTGACATAAATACTGAGGACAAATCTTTTCTTCTACTTTAATTCCCAATAAAACACAACTGATAACAGATTATGTCAGGTCTGAAACTACTTTTTAGAGTTTTGTTTTGAGGTTTTTGATTTTTTTTCATAATAATTTCTTTCTTTACTTCCTAACACTTAGTCCAATAAAGAGACTTTGCCAGTAAATGTAAGACTTCCTTTTATAAATGACAAGTATTTTGACTTTTTTTCCTAAAGTGTCATTATAAATAAATTATTTTTCAGACACTTAATTGGAAGGGAAAAATAAGATAGACAATAGCTTTTGGAATTCTGTAAAAAATATAAGCACTTTAAATAGATGTTTTTGAATATTCTCTCCAGTTTTAAAAATACTGTTTGTAGACTTTTTTTAGAATCAATTTTTCAAACATTAATTGTCTCGGTGTACTTTAAAATTAGTTCAATTTACCAGTGCAGAATTTCTATATAAAAACCTTGGAAATTTGAATTGACTGATTTTAAAAGTGACATTTACTATAACAAATGCAACATGTGAAATACATATATATCATTTCAGAGTTGTAGGAATCTATTCAGGTAGACTTTTTCTTCTTAATGCATTTATTACTAAAAGTAATTAAAAAAATATAAAACTATTTTTTCTCACTGTTCTGTAATGAAATGATTTAGAGATGTTTACAAAAAGTAAGGTTTTTTTTGAGACAGTAATATCCATAAGCAGTTTTCAGGTAGACAGGCCAGCTCATGACCCAAAGAAGGAGAAGCAGACTTTTGCTTAGAGACTACACAACTATATTACAAGGTTTTTTTGTAAATTTTCCCAGAAGAGAAAGAAATAACAGATGTTTTCAGAGCCATCCCTAAGGACTAAGATGCAAAGGAAAACTTCCTGTCCTAAATATATTAGCACACAGTTGCATTCCTGTAACACATATTGATTCTACTGCTATTTCAATATTTTATTTATTTTCAATTCATTTTTTCTACCGTAATTATGAGCAAAAATATGCATACATTTTTAATAGAATATTGAAAAACAAGAAAGGAACATTAAGATCTGTTGCTGTGATTTGATCTTAAGTGACATCAAAACTATGGCAAAATCAAGGTGGAAAGGCAAACCTTATAGAGATAATGGACTTATTTGATCAGCCATTATATTTAAATATGTTTATTTCATCAAAGGTAAAGTAGAGAGCTGAGCTGATTGCATTGGATAATGTGCTCATTAGAGGAAAATATGAAAAATACATTAATCTATATAAGAAAAATATCCTAGTATCATTGTCTGGGACCTAAGAGTAGGGAAATTAAATTCAGAGATGCATATATGTATGTATGAACATCTATCATGAGTGTTGTTGCCACTAAATATGTTAGGAAAGGTAGAAGTAAATTCTATATTTCTTGGCATTTAACTGAAAATCATAATTCTCTGGAATGAAGTTAAACACTACACGTTCACTCTGGCTGAAATTCTACCATTACAAACCAGCAATCAACATACATGGTTCAAAGTTCCTGGTCAGTGAACGCTTCCGGTACACTTTCCAACTTTCAGTCTGGTCTCCCTTTAGAAAGGAAAAGTCATTCCTTTACATGTCCTTCACTGCAGATTTTTAAATACTCTACATTTCCTTCCTCTAAGTGAACAAAATTTGCCACCGTATTTTTACCTGTAACTTTTGTCTATATGCCAGTAAACCATTCAAGCATAGAAATGTCATTGCCTACCTAACTGAAACCGAAGACAGAGCCATTTAGGCAGAAAAAATCCCTAAGAGCATTGAATCCAACCATGAACTTAGGCAAATTAACCACTAAACCATTTACCTAAACATTTACCCTATCTAAATATTTTTTAAACATCTCCAAGGGTGATGACTCCACCATTTCCCTGGATAGTGTGTTCCAGAGCTCGATAACCTTTTAGGTGCAAAACTTTTTCCTGATAAACAATATAAAATCTCCCCAGGCACAACTGCAGGCTATTTCCTCTTGTCTTGTCGCTTGTTACCAGGGAGAAAACACCAATGCCCATGTGGTTATGACCTCCTTTCAGGTAGTCGTAGAGAGTGATAAGGTGATGTATATATGTAAATTTATATGTATAATACGTGCATTTAAAACCTACTCATATGAATATGACTATGAATATGAATATAATGAATATTTTTTAAATATTTAATCAATAGTCTTTCCACAAAAGTCAGTTACAAGTCGCTCTTATTCTTTAATAGTTTTGAAACTCATGAAAATTTTTAAGCACTGGAAAAAAATACTCCATGTTAGTGGCATGGATGTAATTTTATCATTTATGCATTAAAAAGAGAAAGGCATATCTCTAAGAAAGGTAATGTAATGAAGATCCTATTATGATCTGGTAGCAAACATTTAGTATTTCAATAAGTAAACCGTTGGTTGGTGGAATGAATTTTGAAAACAACCTAGGATCTGACTTTTGTTGAGGCCCACGGACACATATATCCAGGTCTTTAAGGAAATATCCCAGGACTGAATACTCTATTCAGCTGCCAAGATTTATCCAATTAAGAAACTAACTAGTGACACTGATAAATTCTTTAGTGTTTTGCTAATTTTTAAAGAATATCTGGATATTTATTCTTTCTAGAATAAAATACCATTAGTAAATTTTACATTAAAATTTTTAGGCTAAGTTTAATGGGAATTTATATTTTGGGCTATATAATGCTTTACTTACAAACCTCCTAAAGAATATCAAACAAATCATTTCTGCAACAAATTACTTACAAATAAAATCTCATTAGAAAGAAAATTAAAATTTCTGGTTTATGGCACTCTTCCAAAGCTGTGAAAAGCTTACTGATTGAAACCTAAGAAATTAGTTGGACAAAAATATTAGTTTTCAATATGCTATTTTTTTCACATGTTTTACTCAAAGGCCTTTGAAAATCTCTGAAAATCTGATGTTGCCCTTACTGGGGAGGGTCAAAGTTTAGATACTCTAAGGTGGGTGTGACATCCAAGATCATCACAGGTTTGTAAAAGGTAATAAGTCTATTTCTCATGGCTTGGTATTTTATGTTATATCTGAGAACTAACATAAAACTTCTCTGTTCTTGTTTGCAAACATGTCTGTAACTTATCTACGGTTAGTGTCATCAGCAAGCCTGACAGTAAATTTTTTGGTAATTATTTTAATATTATTGTCCCACATTTAAATTATTTACCCAACATTTTGAATCTCATTTGGTTACTCTCAGTCTCATTACTTTATGCTTTCATATTGCTATTATTTCCTAGTTTCCTTTGCTGCTTCCTATTCTCAGTTCTGCTCCCGGTTTTCTTTAGTTTAACATTGTTTGCAAATCTAATTGAAGTGTACTTTATCTCTTCCCCCCAGACAATTAAAGAGAATGTTAAATAAAAACAGGGAGTTTGTTGCACTCTCCTTGCGTACTTTATTGAAGATCTCAGGTCTAGTAGTTCATAAAATATAGGTACTGCAACTTTTCTCTTTGTTCCTCTTTCTGTGGTTTGGTTTTCAGGTGCATGCTTTTATATGGAAGTGAATATGATTAATTATAAAGGTAAAGGTTTTTGACAAACTATCAAATATCTTGGTAAAATCTGGGGTGAGGAAACAAATGTTTTACCATTAGTTAATTTACAAGTAGGTAAGGGAAGCAACTTATTCTACCATTACTTAATTCATAGGTAAACATGTTAAAACCAATGATTACATGAAAACAATGATATTCAGATTGTCTTTGCTCAACTATTTTAGATTTCCACCACTCAAGTTTCCTAAGTATGTTTTCTTTTGCAGACAACTACTGAACTACTGAAGAGTCTTTGTTGGACATATAAGAGAAATTTCCTGCATTGTATATATTCCAAGTCCTCAAACATTCCTAAAAAAAATCGACTGTGATGTCTTAGAGAATTGATGATGAATATTTTCCTCCAGCAGATTATTCCACACAATTGTTCATAGTAAGAGTGTCCGGAATCAGAGAATCCTAGAACTAAATTCAGACAAAATAACCTATGATGCAAATTGAGCTCCTTCAAGGAGAAGGTATATTTAAAATGTATTTTGTATAATATCTAAGGCGCCACATTCACCTGTTTGTTCACATTTTTATTTTTTCAGCAGGAGACAAAAAGTATTAATTATTTTGGCCATGAAAATTGTGTAGCTTTACTTTGTGCAAGAAAAGATAGAGATTTTAAACGGTGTCTGACTGTGGCACTAGATGGAGCTATCTCTTTGAAATGAGTCAACTCTGTTGGCAATTCAACTTCTCTTCCATGTATTGTACTGCAAATTATCATATAAGGGAGAAAGAAAAAAAAGGAAAAAAGAATAAAGAGAAAAAAAAATCAAGAGATGAAGCTAAACAAATAATATAATTATTTAAATCATTATGAAAATGAGTCCAGAATAATTTCAAATTAAAAAAGTCTTTTAATACACAGAAAACTTTTTCCACGGTGGTAATTTTTATTAAATACTACTGAGAACTTAAGGTTTGAAGAAGCTTTGCTGGTCTTTAAGTAAAATGAGATTAGTTAACAGCTAGTTGTTTTGTTACACCTGCTGCAGTAGCAATCCATAATAATGCTACCATTCCTCTGCTTACCATAGGGGTAAAGCAACTAGATTTTTTTAGTTCATATTTTGACCTGTGTGCTTCTATCCTGAGGCTACTGCTCCTTGGAGCTAACAACTCAGTATCCAACCTCTTCTCCATGCACTCAGTTGAAGGTATTTGGTTTTCAGAACATATGATATGTAAACACATAATCAAAATCTGTTTCCAGTTAGAACTAAAAACTGTGAGTATTTTTGGACGGAATTTTGCTTGCAAGAGATTACTGAAGTGTGTTAATGAAAAATAATTAAGAAGAATTCTTTGTAATAAGGTTCAAAACAAGTTCTGTGGATTATGGAGCCTCGGAAGGAAAGACTTTTAGTAAGACTCATGCAAAATTACAAAATTTTCTGTGGGATGTTTGAATTTTACAACATATTGTCAGAAGCATAAGAACAGAAATAAGAAAGCTGGCTAAGAAATAAAAAGTAAGTAAGCATAGTAAGATTAGTTTTCCCATGGATTACACAACCCTCTTTTTTTTTCTTTTTTGGGCTTCCAAAATAGGCTTTCCACAAGCTGTGCCAGATGTCTTTCTCCAGTACCACATCATCACTTTTTGAATCCACTAAATAGGAAGACCATTCTTGGCTAACATTGAGTGCTACAGTCTTTTTCAAAACAAAGAGAAAAGATAAGGAAATCTGCAGCTCATTTCTTTACATTTTAGCCAAAAACAGATTTCCAAAGTTCCCAGTGTGTGGCTATACTGTCAAACACTAAGGTACAAACCATGTAGTGAAATGGTCTGATTTTCATGAAGAATGTTTTTTTCCTTTTTGAACCATCTAAATACGTCTCCTGTGCATCTTCCCTATACTGTGCTATTTTCAAATAGGCACAAATTCCCCATCTCATTAATCCATTTTGCATTGGAAAACATTTTGTTATTTGACTCTGTATTTAATTTTCCATCTTTGTGGTTATTGTGTAAGTGAAATGAAGTACTTGAAAGGACATTTTCATCCACCAGTAACCAGAAAAATTGCACATGAGCCAGCAATATACAGTTGCAGCCCAAAAAGATTATCACACCTCAGGCTGCATAAAAGGAAGTATGGCCAGGGGGTGGAGGGAGATGATTCTTCTCTTCTCTGCTCTTGTGAGATCTCACCTGGACTACTGCATCCAGGTCCAGTACAGGAAAGATATGGACCTGTTGGAGCTGGTCCAGAAGTGTGACACATAGATGATCAGAAGGATTGAGCATCTCTGCTTTGAAGAAAGGCTGAGAGAGCTCGGGTTGTTCAGCCTGGAGAAGAGAAGGCTCTGACAACTTATCTGGCCTTTAAATATGTAAAAGGAGTTTATATAAGATGGAAAAAACCTTTTTACTAGAGTCTATTGCAACAGGACAAGGGGCAAACAGTTTTAAACTGAAAGAAGGTAAATCTAGGTTTATAATAAGGAAGAAATTCTTTGCTGTGAGGGTGATGAGACACTGAAACAGGTTGCCCAGAGAAGTTGGGGATGCCCCATTACTGGAAATGTTCGGTGTCAGGCTGGGTGACAGGAATGACAGGGTTGAACTAGATGATCTTCAAATGTCCCTTCCAACCCAAACCATTCTATGATTCTGCTATTCTAAGTATCTAAGTTTTAATTTAGTTATGAAAGTAATCCATCATGGGCACATGATGCATCTTGGTCCATGCAACAGGATTATCTGATGTTTAAACCAGTGCTACTTGGGAAAGATGAGAGGTGAACCTGAATAAGCGGGCTTGGTGAACATACGTCAGAAGTCCATTTAATCCATATTAGTATACTTCCACCCACAGTGTCTAAACTTCTAAAAGCAGACCAAAACAAAGCTTAATTTGTCTGAACAGCATAGATTTTAGCTGAAGATCGTTGTAAAAAAACAGACTGAGAATAGATGTGTATTTCTTCTATTCACTATACTAAAAAATACATATTTTGTCTTTAATACAACTTTTATACAGTTCTGACTCCTATAGACAGAAGAAAGTAAACAATAATAGTAATAACAATAACAATGCCAACAACAGCAGACATTTGTGTCCTGCCCAATCAATATCTAACAATTATATACATGCTCTAGGCTTTTGAAAAAGCTCAGAGGTGATAGGCTGTAAAATTTTCAGCGTTGCCCTTCATAATGCAATGTTCTAGCCAATGATTAAGGATTCTAATTCCCTATGTTTCAGAGTAAAACAAAATATACTAAAATATTTATGAAAGAAAAAGATGCCACAGA
The DNA here is from genome assembly GCA_013399195.1 of Dicrurus megarhynchus. NCBI lineage: Eukaryota > Metazoa > Chordata > Aves > Passeriformes > Dicruridae > Dicrurus > Dicrurus megarhynchus. The sequence goes on from VXAD01012235.1 coordinate 292,588, forward strand.
GTTTGATAGAGTCTGTTTTGAACATGCAAAGCCTTCATTGCTATGGAAATCATGAAGTTACTTCTAGAATACACTATTGCCTTCTCTGGCATATGCTAGAAGCAGAGGAAGACTCTCCATCTTGCTTCCAAATAAATTATGGCTAGTCGTGTTATTGGAAAAATCAGAATAAATTGTAAGTAAATGCTGAAATTCGTTTACAATGCACAGGGAGAGGGAATTTTAATAACCCAAAGAACAAATTTAAATTTCACAAAAATTTACCACCTGAGTTCTGTGTTTCATTTATAGTCTGCCCTATTAGAATGCTCATGAACAGAAATTATTAAACAACTTTGTATACTTAAAATAACATCAAAAACTGTTCACATCTCTGACAGTTCTGTTGAAAGCATAATGCATGTTACTGACACAGTCCTGCATATATAAACTGATTGCATTTATTTGCATTTGTCTGGGTTGTTAAAGATCATTTGAAACTACAATACAAATTGATTTTAGGGACTGTTCTATGCTCTGCAGTTTCAGGAGAGATCTTGATTTTTGTTAGCACTAGTTAGCAGATTCTTGGAAGGTAGCCTATTGCAAGTTGAAAGGGAAAAAAGAAAGGCAGTTAGGGAAAGCTTAGATTTACTGGAAACACACAAATGAAAGCAGTCTTCTGTTTTGCAAATACACAGTATTTTCTGAGAGCAGTGAATAGGTCTCTGAGAAAACATTTGTGAGAGTGCAAAAAGGTTTATCTTTTTTTTTTATTATTGCCATGACATTAACATAACAAGATTTAAACACTGGAAGTAAGTTAACAGGATTAACATTTAGTTTTAGGTGATTAACAGCCTATTTTCAGAGCAGTCTTATTTCTTGTATGTGAGAAAAAATGAAAGTATAATGAAGTCATGCATGAAACTGTTTCTCCTTGAGGAACTGATTTTTCATTAACCATTTAAATAGTAAGTGATGATTAAAATACAGTGCAAGTCACTCCAAATTCCCATTTATTTGGTTCCATTAGATTCATATTCAGAAATTAAATTGGTTGCAGAGATCAGCATGGTTATCCCAGTGTCTGGCATCAGATAAAAATCTGAGTACTGGTGAGATTTTTATGGTTCAAATTCAAAACTTAAATGAATGAGTGTTTCTTGCCAAAACTTTCTTACAAGAACCATAAATCAGTCTTGTAGTTAAAGTCAGTTCAGAGTATTTGCTAGGATTTTTGTGTAATCAATACAGATTTATACATGTGAAATATAACATCTTATGTGTAAGTAAAATACAAAATGGGAACACTAGATGAAGTAATGTAACTGGTATTAATTTTAATTGCGATAGAGAGATACAGCATATATTGAAGGTAGAAAAGGAGAAACAGCATGAAAATAATTAACACTGTTTTAAAATAGGTGATTTTTTCCTTTGCACATTTCTATGAATTTCCTCCCCTGTAGTGCTTATGCCACTTATTTCCTTACAGACCTCTTACTATGCATACTGTAGCTATATGAAAGAATTCCCAGTGGTGCACTGAAACTTTTAGTTTTGTACTTTCCTTACCAACTTAAATGAAAAAGAATTTTAAGTTTTTCCTCATCCAGTTTTAAAAAATGTAGGTTTTAAAATGTCACCATAATTGTTTCTAGATTATCTGTATCTCCTTTGTTTTGTTTGTTTTTAAATAAACTTTTATTTACACTGTTTTTTTAAAATTTAGTGTGAGATACTGTCCCCTTTATAAGAAAGAGTTAGGCTGCTAAATAGGTCCCAAAAAATTATATCTCCTTTTTTTCCAAGAACTGCATTATAATTGTCTTGAATATCTGTGAATGTCTAGAACTATAAATGAATGAAAGACAGACAGAACTGTCAGATACTTGCTGTTCCAGCAGATTTTTAAAACTTGTTTTTGCTTTGCCTCCCAGACATTTTTTTAAAGAGCTATACCAGTATAAAGAGCAGCAATTAGTGATCTTTTAATCCCAGAACTGGGGATATCACTTAGTTTCCAGACACAAAACTAGCTTTACAAATAGGAATGTAGAAGATTGAAGCTGATTGAAATTGTTGAAATAAGTGTTTTATCACTGAAGCTGGTCAAACTTTTATTACATTCTTAAAAATTACGTAAATCCATGGTGGAGCAGGCAAAGTGCAGGTTAGGGACCTCCAGAAATAGCATGTTTTCAAATAATGATCCAGATGGGTTCATTATAGGCTACTTAGGGCAACACCTGGAGCAAGTCTCAGGGCTGCCATTAGTTATTTCTGTGAATTTACAGAAAGTGTAAACTCCAGGAGATTAAAAATAGGAAAGAAAGGATGGGATGAATGTACCAAATTTTGGCAGCTCTCCTAAGTAGATAGATGTCATGCCAGAGATATCTGCACTGAGTGTGAGAACAGTTGATGTCACCTGTGTTTTCCTTCTATCACAAAAAGAAAAATTTGTAGACAGTAGGAAATATTTAGAAAGTCTAACCTCATATTCCTTGTAGCAGTATATTGCATAAATTTTTGATTTTTTATTCTTGTTATGCCCAAGATGTCCTTCTTTTTTTTCAGTATGACATTTATGTACAAACATGGAACATCCTGTATCTATCTTTTATATTCCTTCACGTGTGCAAGGACATATCCCCTCAGCTGCCTAGTGAGTAAGTATGAGAACCCAGTTCCTTCCAATTTCCCTCATCATATTTTCTTGACTTTAAGTCATTCTCTGATCACACCATTATTCCTTGGTGTCTTGTATGAACTTAGGCTTTTTTATTGAGCCATAACTTTCTTTAACTGTTGTATCCATAACTTTCTGTAGTGCATTTCCATCACTAACTAGAAGGAAAGGATTATGCCATGTGTCATAGTGATACCAATCAAGTTTAAGTGACCCACTGTGACATTTGTCTTTTTCACCATAGTGTGATATGTACAAGTTCAAAACAGTTCTCATGCAATCCTTGCTCCAAGACACAGCCCTTAACAGGACAACTTGGTAACTATGTTTTGAACACCATCTAAGTGTGTTTTGAACACTATTTTCCAGTGATTTCACATTTTTGCAGGCTCCTTATAGTAAGTTCATATTTTCATGATAGCTTCTGAATATTTGACATGGGGCAGAAACTAAATATTTACTGGAATCTGTATATTTAAACCAATCCTCAAGGCCTATGAGCTTATCAAAGAAGGAAATCAGATGGGTTTTATATGATTTGCTTTTCAAGATCCCTTTTGTCTATTACTTACATGATTACACTCTAAATATCTGTCTACAGCTTGTTTATTATTTGTTCTTATATTGTTAGAAAAATATAGGTTTGTAATTCTAATGCTATTTACTATCTTTCAAAGGTGGACATGTTAGGATAGATTGCAGTCTAAGTTGTACCTAAATAAAACATTGAATTTTGTTGTGTACCTTGAGAGGTAACTGTCCTATTATTTGGTTTGGAAGTTTTCAGTGTCCAAATTTAGGCACCTTTACATGATCATAAATGCCTTCCTTGAGTCACATGTAATCTAAATTTCTTGTCAAAAACCACCTGACTGTTGATGGAAATGTCTGTTGTATTTGTTGCTGGAAAGCATTTCACTTCCCTTTGAATATTCACTACTGTCATTAAATCTATCCTAGAGCTTGCACTCAGATGTTATGAGAGTATGACAAGGATTTCCATGTCTAGTCTTCCATTTCCTAGCTTTTTCTGACTTAGTTCTTAATTTAAGAATGTGGCTCAAGCAAATCCTTTCCACCATATATGAACATTTCATCCAATTTGTCAGACATCTGAAACTGGCCAGGTGAAGAGTCCCTGCAAATAATTATCTTTTAATGTCCGTAGAAGTTTCCTAGAATGACTCATTCATATGTAAATATCCACACTGGAGATACCTTAGGTCAAATGTGATCAATATCCCTCTTTCTTGCTGGAGAAAAATGCAGAGATGGCTGTGAACAAGGAGATTGTTAAATCCAAACACTCCAGTTCCCCACATTTAGAATGGCACTTGCTTTATTTGCACAATCTTTTTATCCAACATTTTCTGGTTTTGTTTTTTTTTAATTTTTATTTTATTTCTGAACATGTATATGACAATGACAATAGGAAATCAGAAGGAGTAAAAGAGCAAGTATCTGTTTCAGGGAAGTATATTTTCTGGTTTATATATGATGAATATTTTATATAATTCAAACAAATGCTTAAGTGGTCTGTGATCTTCATGGAACTTGCAAGAGCTTTAGAACTCCTTGCTGCCTTAAGGATCTTGAACTCCATCATTTCATGGGTCCATGGGACCTGATAAGATGCATCTTCAGGTGCTGAGGGAACTGACAGATGAAGTGGCTAAGCCACTATACATCACATTTGGGAAGTCATGTCAGCCTTGTAAAGTTCCTACTGACTGGAAAAAGGGAAACATAACACCCATTTTTACAAATAATGAAAGAAAGGCCCAGGGAACTCCAGACCACTTAATCTCACCTCTGTGCCCAGCAAGATCATGGATCAGATCCTCCTGGAACCTGGGCTAAGGCACATAGAGGATAAGGAGGTTGTTGGTGACAGCTAACATGGCTCCATTAAGGGGAAATTGTACCTGACAAAACTGGTGACTTTTTATGACAGGGTTACAGCACTGGCAGATAAGGGAAAAGCAAGAGATGCCATTTACCTGGACTTGTGCCGAGCATCTGACATCATCTCCCATGAAATCCTTGTCTCTAAGGTAGAGAGACAATGATTTTGATGGGTGAACCCCTTTGTGGATAAAAAATTGGGCGGATGGTCACACTCATAGTTTCTGGATAGATGTCCAAGTGAAGACAAGTGACGAGTGGTGTTCAGCACTAATCAAGGGACATTTACAAGAAAAAGTAAATTATGCTTATTATTATGAAGAGAAAAATAGGAATTTACTTCCAGGAAATGGACTGTGGCTTTGCAAATATTAGAGAAATGTAAATCCCAATACCTTCAAAGAGGAGCAGAATAAATTCATGGAAGAAAAACTCGGTGAGGACTACTGAATTCATAGAGAGCTGAAGATGACCAGAAGCTCTGAACTGAAAATGGTCACAGATCACAGACAGAAGTATCCCTTACCCATGCTCCGTGCTGATACTTTTTCTGAGCCATCTCCTTTGTTTGCAGTTGAAGACAAAGAACCTTGGCTAGCAGGATGGTTGTTCATCTCAATGGGACTTTCCTATTTCTCTTGGCTTTAATACTCCTTTGTGTTCAGCACTTATTTTTTGATAGCTCTTTTAGACATGTTAGAACTCAATCTAAATGAGATCTGAGCCCAGGACTAGAATTAGATTTTCATTTTGGGGGCCAGGTAGCAATTTTTTCTCCATTGTACTTGAACTATATCTTAATATATCTGACATATAACTGAATAGTATCATTTCAATAAAGATCTAAAAACAAGATGGGAGAAATAAGGTCATTATTAACAAAATAACTTCATTAAAGAAAGGGTTTCATTAATTTTCCAGTTAGCCTTACCTTTCAAACATTCACAGTTTCAAACCTGAAGAAAGCAGAAACAATCTTGTCTATCTTAAAATCCAAATTCATGCTTGGAGAAATACTTTAGGGGGGAGCATATTTTCTCTACTAACTCTTCTTTGTTAGCATTGAAGAGGTAGATATTCAATATTTCATTCAACTCCTTACTCTTTCCAGTTTAACTGCCTTTACCGAATATACTACATGAAGCATAGAAAAAAAAGTGAGTAGTATTAGGAGTATTCTTAAAGCTGCTATTTACCATTATCTATAATTTAGAAGCATTATCAGTAGATAGTTGAAAACTGACATGCTTGTTGTAATGTGTCACTGTTTATAGCCCAGATTTACAGCTGTGACTAGCATGCTATAGAAATCAGAACAAAATATAGTCATTGATGTCCCAGAGGTCACAGAATGTGTTCATTAATGAGTATTTTCAGGATGACAGATAAAGTATTGAAAAGAAGAAAATAAAATATATCCTTGCCTAAAGATAAAGCCTTGCTCTTACAGTGAGATCTGGATACAGCCCAAACACTGTGTAAGTTGGCACGTATGTGTCTACAATATTGGGTTTGGACACACTGCAGTTTGTGCCTACCTCTGTGCTTGTGCTGAACTCCAAGCATGTCCATGTGGCTTTACATCTGCATACAAACCCCTTCTGGAACTCTACTCTTTTCTGCTTGTCACAGATCAAATCCAGATTTTTATTCCTTACACTGAATGTGCAAAACTCCTTATTTTAACAGGTAGCATATTCATTAAAAGCTCAAAAAGAAAATAACGTTAAATATTCTTCAATTCAAATCACATCAAGGAGGTTCACTCAATGCTGAAATGGTCATTGAGACCCCTGGCTTAAAGGAGATATTTCTTCTCAGTAATGTCCTGAGCCACTGTACCTACTGTAATAAGTGGTCTACTCCTTTTCTAGTAGATTGAGGATTTACTATGACTAACATTACAGCACTTTTTAGAAAAGTCTGTCACATAAGGTACTTCAGTTTAACATGAGAAAAAAATGCAGCATGATTTAAGGAAAAGGTTGTCACTCTCAGTATATGCATTAATTTAAAAGCCACATTTATAGTGTCCTGAGAATCTTGCTTGAGCAAAGTGCACAGGTTGCTAGTCAGGCTAAAAAGCAAAATTTATTATTCAAATAAATAAGATAAAAAATATTTGATTGTATACCTTTATATTTGCTTTCGTGATTCCATTCTTCATATGCAAGCCATACACATGCAGACTGTTTGGAAAATTCATGCTTTCTTTGAGTGCATTTACTTTTCATAAAATCATAGTATCATAAAATAGTTTAAGTTTGAAGGAACTTCTCAAGGTCAGCTAGTCCAACCTCCATGCAATGAAAATCTTCAGCTAGATCAGGCTGCTTAGAGCCACATCCAACCTTATCTTGGATGCTTTCTACCATTTCTCTGAGTAACCTGTTCATGTGCCTCACCATCACCATTGTAAAAAATTTTTCTTTATATCTTGTCTGAATTTACCCTCTTTCAATTTAAAACTGTTATTGCTCTTTTCCTGTCACTATATGCCCTTGCAAAAAGTCTCTGTTCATATTCCTTGTAGGCTCCCTTCATGTGGAAAGTAACAATTAGGTCACTCCAAAGTCTCTTTTCCAGGCTGAACAATCCTGATTCTTCCAGTCTCTCCTCATAGGAGAGGTACTCCATCCCTCTGAACGTCTTGATGGCCTCCTCTGGACTTGCTCCAACAGACTGATGTCCTTCCTGTCCTGAGGATACCAGAGCTGGATGCAGCACTGCAGGTGGGGTCTCACCAGAGCACAGCAGCGGGACAGAATCCCCTCCCTGGCCCTGCTGCCCACACTGCTTTGCATGCGGCCCGGGACACAACTGGCTTTTTGGGCTGCAAGTGCACATTGCTGGGTCATGTCCAGCCTCTCATCTACCAGCACCCCCAAGGTCTTCATGGTAGGGCTATTCTTGTCCCATTCATTCCCCAGCCTGTAGTGATACTGAGGGTTTCTCTGACCCAGGTGCAGCACATTATACTTCACCTCCTTAAGTTTCATGAAGTTCCCACAGATTCACTTCTTGAGCATCTTGAGTTTCATCTGTCTGGCATCCTGTGCCTCAGATATGTCAGCTGCACCACTCAGCTTGGTGTCATGTGCAAACTTGCTGAAGGTGCAATTGATCCCACTAGATGGGATTAATGAGGACATTGAACTACTGGTCCCAATACTGGCCCTTGAGGAACACCACTTGTCACTAATCTCTATCTGGACCTTGAGCTGTTCACCACTACCCTTTGGATATGACCATTCAAGCAATGGAAACACAAATTCTGACACCATTGCAAACTTTGACTATTAAGAGGATAGTAATAATTCCCTCCTTAAATAATTTGTGCAAGCCTGAGCTCATGCAAGAAGTAATCATTTGCATGCTTAATAATTCTGACATTTTTCTAAATCTTTTTTCTGCCCTCTTCCCTTGGTTGGCTCTAATAGTATTACTGAAATATGTAACTAATATTCAGATATCTGAAACACAGAACACTCTTGAAAAGCAAAAATATCAATAATTTTCTATCATGCATCATAAATCCTACTTCGTCTCGATCTTCTTTAGAAGCTGCATGAGACGTTTTGAAAAGAAAATAAGCAGCTCTTGTGGCTGTTGCTGTCCTATAGCCTAGCAACATACCCCTTGCATGTCACTCATAGAAGTTTCAAGTCCAGTAACAGGCCAGTGTGGTTNGTGGCAATATGATAAAGAAAGTTTCATTGAGTTAAACTTGAGTATGGGTACAGTTTATATGGCTTGATAGTTTCTTCCAGGTGCACCCAAAATGTGTTTTATTAAAAGAGCAGAAGTAGGTATGATTCCCTCCTCAGGAGCTGCCTCTTACTATTTCTGTTACATTTGTCGCAGTTCAGGTCTTTCGAGGCAACTGGAATATAAAAAGGAGACAGCCATAAACATGCTTGTTGATTATTGAATCTTGAACACTAACGAATCCTCGACTCACGGAGGATGTTAGCTGCAGACCTACAGCATTGTAAACTTATTTTCTAAATAGCAGCATGGCGGAGTTTTACTGCTTATTGGAGATGATAGGCAAATATTGAAGCTGTCGTTGTACATAATTCCTAAAACAAAAAAAAAAGCAGAAGTAAAGTGATTTACATATACATTGACTGACACTTGCCATCCCCCTTCCAAATTTAATACTTTGGAGTAATTTTGTGGTTACTAAATCCAATATATATACTTCTTATTGACATTGATGGTTTTATTGCAACATTATAATTTTGTCCTCTACTTTATTTCTCAGTAGCTAGTAGTATTTCTCAGACAAGGATTATTTTTTATTTTAAGTCACTCATGACCATCTCTTCTATTTAACCTTTTTCTTTCTGTGCTAACTGTAGAAGTGAGAGAAAAAATGAATACACTAAAGAAAGTAAGCACAGTAATTTGAAAAAAGGGTCTGGGATGAAGTGAGATGGTTCAAGAAGCTCTTTCAATAATTTTCTGCTGACCAAGCAGGTGAGAGTAGGACCCCAATCATGGTTTGTGCTTAAATGTAGTACGGGAGCAGTGACAACAATAATATGACAATCACAGTAGCACTACTTGTCATGGCATTGTATTTGATAGTGTACATGATTAGGAACCACATATGGAAGAAAAGGAATTCAACTAATGTTATTCCCTTAACATCAGCTGATAACCTACCAGCAAATTCAGTTCTGATTTGATTTTGTTGGAGATAAAATTCATAGAATGCATATAAAGATGCTAGCATAGTGAGAATCTAGCCAGATCTCCAACATAATATAGGCTACAGCATTTTTTCACCAATTCTTCTTTTGAGCTCGAGCATACTTTCTGAAGAACACACTATTTCAAGTAAAATATTTACAACATTGGAAAACCTATTACGAACCATATTAAATTGTTTGAAAGATAAATTATTCTCATATTCATTCCTTGACTCATGTTTAAAATTATTTGGCTTTAGTATTCTGTCTTTAGATGCCACAAAAATGTTTGCTTTTGAAGAAAGCAAAATTTCTAAAAGAGGAATTAATAGGGAAAAATATAGTTTTATGAGTTCACTTGCACATCTATCCATGTAACATCACAATATTATTTTCTTCAGCATTTTCTTACTCCATAAAACAGGAGCTAAATATAAAAAGAAAACTTATAGGTCTTCTTATAGATAATATATACAGACTTCAGAAATAAAACTTCTTTTGTATACTTTTTTTATTTATTTCAAAGTAAAATAAGTTTTCAGCTAATCCTTAGGGTAACCTATCACAAAGCAATAAATCTTCCACAAATTGATTAGAATATAATGTCATTTCATATGCATTTTAATTTGAGGCTTTATGTCAAAAGTGGAAACTACTGCATCAAATATATTTCAAGAACTCTTCTGTGGAGTTTCCATATGCTGAATTTTCCTAAAGAAATCCCAAATGAAATCCCCATTCCTAACAACAATGGATTTTAGAGAAAGTTTGAATCAGAGCAAGAATCAAGAGTGGCTTTGAGAATAGTGTTGACCTATTTCATAACTACTTTAGTTTTTATTAAATGTTCTAACAGATGCAATATCTGTCAAGAGCACTTCAGTTGAAATTTATTATGCTGAATATATGCAGTTGTACCAATGTGGTTATATTTAGGCAGAGAGAATTTGATTTAATACAATTTACTTCATGAAATGTAGCATTTCTGTAGTTTCTTAAAACTATTCAATTTATACTATTTTCTTTCAGTATTAAGTATTTTATGCCATTTATTTAACCAAAAAAATAAGCAAAAAAAAATCAGATAAGAAAATCTTAGCTTTCAGTGTAGGATTCACACAATTTAATAGTAATTATCAATAATGAATCACTACTCACAACTTTCAGAAAACCTGTATAAAAAACTTAAAAAAGATAGTTCTGAGTATTAAGATCTCAAGAATTCAAGTATTAACTCAAACTCTTCAAAGACATCCTAAATGCTTGTTCAGGTCTCAGAACACTAAAGTTAATCTGTGTTTTGACAGCAATTTTAATGGATGTAAGAGAAAACTATGTGTCGATTTATGACTCATCTCAAACAGTATTTGCACTGTATTTTAAACTTAAAAATATTAGTTGAACAAGAGAAACCACAAAGCTATAGAAAGAGAAAATATTAAAGTTGTTGTACTAACGGAATACACATGAACTCGTATTACCTAAGAAGTAGACACTGCTACATGTTACCAAAGGCAGTAAAAGCAGAACAGCCACATCCAAAATTGATGAGAAAAAGAAAGATGAGATGGAGGAAATATTATGCCATAACTCATAATCTAGTGATTGAATTGTTTGAGGAAAACACACTAGCCAGGCAGCTGAGAGATTTCTCAATGTCACTAAAAGCATCAGCTCTCCTAATCCAGGATGTCTTCCTGAGCAGTAGGCAGTCTCCAATGGTTCAGAGGATAGTGGGAACAGGAGCAAACAGTAGGCCCTGAGGTATGGAACTAATTATCAACAGAATAAACAAACCAAATTAAACAGTGAATAAGTTACCTTCTCAACCATCTGCTGCTTTCATTCTTGAACAGCAAATGAATTCGAGAATGAAATACTTAGCAAAAAACCAGCCTGTAGATGCAACAGTGAATATTGCTAGTACACCCATGTAATTGCTGCAGGACAGGACATGTCAAATACTGGTTTGTGTCTTGTTTTATTTATGGCTTTTCCTTTTACTTAAAAAGCAATAAAGAAAAAATCAACTGTAATTTTTCAGATATTAGGTGTCAGCTTCTTAAAAAACATAGCAACAAAACATTCCAGTTGCTCCACATTTTGCGAGATTAGCAACACATATGCTCATGACTGATGTTTAAAGCTGGAGGCTTCCAGATATTGGTATAATGAAAATCTGCAGTTATAGGCAATAAATTTTTGAAGCATTGTAACTGATACAGAAACCTGAAAACAGTGAAGTTAAAATTAATAGGGATTCAAAAGCTGAAAAAGCTTCTTGTTGTTTAGTAACTAAAGATCTTCTTGGTTAGCACAGCTTCTGTCTTCTCTTGGTTTTGGATCATCTTCCAGTACTCAGGGTCAAGGTTCTGTTCAATTCCTGTCCTGCTCTGAATTTTTCCAAAGATTTTTGTATCTACTCTCCTGGTTTCTATGGAAATTCTAAAATATTACACAAAGTTGCTGCAGAAGTCATTCTTCAAAGCACAATTAGAAACAAAGTAAAAACCCCTCAATTTTGCTTATTCTTGGCAAGGAAAAGAGAAAAAATTGAGTTGAAGCTGAATATTATTCAAAAAATCCCCAGTAAATATTACAGACCAGTCTTTCAGATAACTGGTTTTAAAAAGCTTTTTATAACTCTCCTACCCACCAATCCCTCCTTCCCTTCTTATTTCTGCAATTTGAAAAGGAAAATATCTAATTCATCACCATGACATTAGATTCATCATCATATTTTCTATGAAATATTCCCTCTTTTTTTGTTATATTGCATGGATAATGGTAAAGTTTTTACTATGTCAGCAACACCTAAATTTGGAGTAAAATTGCTGAAATAACACAGCTCAACATCATGATAGAGTTTTATCAGTTCTAATAAACATTTAAGAATTATCACAGAATTCTCCACATGGACCTCACCATAAACATAAGAAATATTTTGTCTAAACTGGAAAGAAACATCTTATCTTCCACTGTCCTCTTTCTGTAGGATTGAATTTTCAGATCCTGCAGACCCCATACTAGCTCACATCTTCCATTACAAGACTATGATTTATCACATTTTCATGATATTCTTTTTTATCATTATTTAGATAAAATAACAGTCTTGGTGTGATTATTATTCTATTGTGAAGAAATATTAGCACCAATTAGATCTGTGATAAATATTAAAATTAATTTTTTAAGAAAGAACAATGAAGGGAAGAGTTTGCATTTCCAGCCTGATTGCTCAAATTTTAGTCTTGGTACGGTGCAGAACTGGATCCAATGGAGCAAGGAAAACAAGATGAGATCAAAAGGCATGATATGAAAATACTGTAATACTAATGGCTATAGCAAGTTATAAAATAGGTATTGAACAATGAAGAATTTAATACTGATCTTCTTTTGAATTCTACAACAGTGAATTGACCATATCATGAGTAATTTCTGTCACTGCAATGAGTTACCTCACCACTGCTTCCTACTTTCTGTGTTGCTACTTTTTAAAATGTTCTTGTAAAGACCTGAGAAAATATAAAGATACATGGTCTAAAAGAAAGAAAATCCTGTGAAAAGGAAAAAAAAGTAAACTACTCTAGAGACTTTTTTTCCTATTTTAGTAGTATGCATAAATTAGGTGCACAGTAGCACTGTGCATATAGGCCATACTAATAAATACGTGATCATATATTGTCTCTATTACTTGGAAATGTTTGTTATACCATGTAGGAGAGTGTTGAGCCATCAAAGTGTAACATTCTAGTTAGATTTTTATCAATATTCTTCAGCGCCATAGTTTCTCCACCAAGACAGAATATTTTAGGGTATTGGGGAAAGTCATAATAGTAAGTTGAGATTTTTGGGGACAAGAAAGCTAATATTTAAAAGGGGTAGTTTGGGACACCATTTTCCCTCCTCACTTTTTCCTCATTGTGACATATAGCCATTCTGACATTTAATGTAGTGCTCGTCCAAAGCAAATCGACTTCAACAGCATTGCAGAAAAATACCAGTGTGAACTGGAAAAACATCTACTGTGAATAAGTAGATACTTGGAATTGGCAAAAAGTTGTCACTGACTTGTTTAAAAATATAATTTCCGATATATCCATTGACACTTTTTTTCACTCCCATGAGGTTTCATTGAAAATATGAAAATGCATTGAAAATATGAAAATAGCTTTCTAGCTTTCATGCTATTTTCATTCCCGTTGCTGACCTGATGAGCTGATCTCATCTCACGGCTTGCTTTTCTTTATCAATAGTTAAATTTCTTTTACAGATATCGATCAAATGTATGTGTTTTGACATAAATATGAATTTGCTTGTGATTCCAGTGGCAATAGGCCCTAGCAGACAAACAAGATTTTGGCTCTTAAGTACTAAGTACATAATCTGGTTTTTAAGTAGCAGATTTTTTTTCCAGTGTATCAGACAGTGAACAGTCACTTGATATAAATTTGCTTGCAGTTTGCCAGGTCAGAGCCAAGAGTTTTGAGCGGAGAGAATTTTATTACAAAGGCAGTTACTGAAGTGGGATGCCAAGTTAGTCATTCTGGTTACACTTCTGAAATTTAGGTGGACATTTGACATTTTAGGGTAAATCAAGCTCTATAAGAAACAATGACTCAGTTGCTTTGAGAAAAAAAATTAAATTGGGATATGACAGCAGAATTCATATTACAGTGTTAAGTAGTGCTTTATGCATTAGTTTTAAAGAACATTATACCTTGCTAGTGGCATGTGTTATATGGCAAATATCCCTTTTACCAGATTTTGTCCATCTGATGTTTCTCCAAAGCATCTTGCAAATGAAGCACAAGGAAGTTCTGGGAAAAAGAAAACTAATCCACAATCTTTTTTTTTTTTTTTTTTCTGCAAGTGCCCAAATGTTGAATTTATTTAGGATTAATTCTTTGAAAAGGGAATTCTGTGCTTTTGCACTGATTTCTCTTGTTGTCTATAATCTTGCATTTGACCGCATCTCCTGATCTTTTCACTGTGTGAATTTTTCTTTTTCTCTGGAAAAACAGAAAAGCAGATAATGTTCCAGATTGTATTGGGTTTGTGTGGCAAGTTTGGGGTTGCAGGCAGAGCAGGCTATGGGGTGGCTTCTGTGAAAAGCTTCCCCCGTACCTGACAGAGACAGTGCCAGCTGACTTCAAGACAGAACCACCACTAGCCAAGGACAAGCACATCAGTGACACCAGTAGCATCTCTGGAATAACATGTTTAAGAAGGGAGGAAAAAAATGCTGCGCAACAGCTGCTGGAAAGAGGAGTGCGGATATGTAAGAAACAGCCCTGCAGACGCCAAGGTCAGGGAAGAAGGAGGGGGCGGAGGTGCTCCTGGTACAAGGGCAGAAATTCCCCTGCAGCCTGTGATGAAGGTCATCGTGAGGCAACTGTGACCCTGCAGCCCACGGAAGTCAATGATGCAGCAGAGGTGCACCTGCAGTCTACAGAGGACCACTCACCAGAGCAAGTGAATGCATACAAAAAAGGCTGTGACCCTGTGGGAAGCCCACACTGGAGCAGGTTCCTACCAGGACCTGTAGACCCATGGAGAGTATAGCCCATGCTGGAGCAGATTGGCTGGTAGGACTTGTGAACCCATGGGGGATCTATGCAGGAGCAGCGTGTTTCTGAAGGACTGCAGCCCATGGGAAAGATTTATGCTGGAGCAGCTTCTGGAAAACTGTCTCCCAGAGGAGGGACTCCATGCTGGAGCAGGGAAAGAGTGTAAGGAGAAAGGTGCAGCAGATGATGTGTGATGAACTGATTGCAACTCCCATTCTCCATTTCCCTGCACCACTGGAGGGGAAGAGATAGAGAAATTGAGAATGAAGTTGAGCCTGGGAAGAAGGGAGGGATGAGACAGAGGTATTTGAAGATTTGGCTTTATTTCTTATTACCCTCCTCAGATTTGATTTGTAATAAATACAATTTATTTCCCTGAGCTGAGTCTGTTTTGCATGTGATGGCAATGGCTGAGTGATCTCCCCCTGTCCTTATTTCTGCCCAGGAGCTTTTGGTTGTATTTTCTCTCCTCTTCCCTGCTAAGGAAATGAGGGATATAACAGCTTTGGCGGGCACCTGACATCCAGACAGGGTCAACCCACCACATAGATCAAGTGCAGAAATGATTGGAAGAACACGTACAAACCTAAGAGATGTTAAATGTTACTTCTTTGTGCTAAGCAGAGATAACAAACAAGAAAAAATTGTAATACCATTATGTTGCTGCTGTCAGAGTAGACTGTTATTTTATAGCCATTCTTTTAGAACATTTTCTTCTGAGAAGCATACAAATTCCATTTTAATCATTAACTTGAATGCATACTTGGATATTTATAAACAATTATCGTTCTATATTTAGAAATGTACAAAAAGGACAAAGACATTATAAAATCTAGATCTCTCAGCCCCTCTGAGTTATAGTTCTTTCACTTATATAAGCATACATCTGTAGTGAATGTATTTAATTTTCATTACTACTGATTATTTAAAGCTTAATTATGGGTAAAATATTTGTAACACCTGCATTGTTTTCAGATATTTTAAGAGACAAAAGTTTTCTTATTTCAGCTGATTCTGTAATGTTTTTAATGAGAAAGACATAAATTGCAAAATACATTGCAGACAAGCATTGGATGAACATGGGGTGCTGCTTAGAACTGATGTGTCCTGTTAAGAAGCTATTGTATTTGAACATGTTAATTCCGCCAGATAAATCTAGAGAAACAATTTGACTGAAAAACATTGAATTTTTTAATACATCTATAATAATACTTTAGTGTCAAAGTAGTTTTTGTTTCAAATATCAGTATATTGCTCCTGGTGTACTATTTATCCCTCAACAATTATTTCACTCAGACATGTTTCTAAAGAACTAGAAAAATCTATCTTGTTTGTACCATAATTGCCTTCTAGTTATTGAACAGATTTACCTCCTTATGTGAACTTTACATAATAATAAAATCTTTGCTCACAATATACAGAGAATGTTTAGATAAAAGAGAACAATTTAGCATTAACTAAAGAAGATTGGCAGTTATGCACGTTTCTTTCCATGCACCTTTATGTTTGCTGATGGTCAGTGGCACATGGATTTACTTCCTAAATTTAATCTGTTAGATTTTATGACTTATGATTTGTGTTTTATCTTTGTTGTATTTGAGGTTTTTTTTATTTTTCAAAGATAATTTTACATACCTTCATATTTTTCTATCCAGATAATTAAATATATTATAACATGAAAATGCAGAAAAGTGAAAATGTGGGCTAATTCACAAAATTTCAAGGAAGACCTGGGAAAGAAGAAATATTCAGATAGAGAAGTATTGAAATTTCCGTGTAGACATGTAGCCAGAGACACAGTCAGAAAAGACAAACCTACATTAGGGTGATAACTAGGAGGTGAAATCAGAGTGAAAAATAGACATCCCTTTCAGTGGAGTGAACTCACAGCAATGATTATAACCAAGATGAACTTCATTCAACCTAAAAGACCAGTACAATATATGTTTTCAATGAGTTCTTTTTCCTTTATAGAAATAGGACTGTTAAAATTCCACAGAAAATTATGCTTTTACAGACTAACTGTTTACTTGGGAACTGTGCATTAACAAACTCTAAAGAAGATGACAAATATAAGCAAATGAGTCAGAGAAAAGCTAGACATGGCTCTATACTTTTTCAGAATGTCAAATCTGCTGTCAACAAATGTATTTCAACATTATCACTGGAAAAGTATTGTCACTGAGAAAACAAATACTCTTCAGAGTTCAGTTATATGCTATTTTTAGCAGCTGGTTCATATTTTTATAAAGACTCATCAAGTACTTACTTGCCAGTAAGTCATGTAACTGAATGAACAGCAGTGTTGCAACACACAAGCAAGCCTTCATTTCCAAATCCCTGTTTTAATTCCTTTCTGAGATCACCTTATTTGCCTTGTTTTTGATCCTCAGAATACAGGCTGTAGTGATCCTGACTGGCAGAACCCTGTGCCTGGAGGAGTGAGTGATCCACAGCACAGACGACTTGAGCCAGAGAAGGCTGTGCCATGCTGCATGGATAGTGTGCTGTACTGTGCCATGGGACATGCTCAGCCAGCTCGCCAAAAAAGGGAAGCCCTCAGGCAGCTTCGTCTCAGCACTGGTGATTATACCTCCTGCTCGACCTTGCCTTTATCTAACAGTGCATCAAGACGTTCTTGTGGGGACATCTTTTATATTTGACTGTACAGAGTTGTTTCCTCATGAGAAAATAGTTTGAAAGATGAAAATTAGAGAATATCTGGTATGAAGAAGGTCTGCATGGCTCGCTGCTCCTGGGTCAGAGTCCTATTTCGTATTACACCACTTGGGACCCACAGGTGCTAAGGGAAAATAAGATTATCCATTCTATTCTCTTCTTCCAGCATTAAGTTTAATGAAAAGCCTTTCAAATAAGACTTTAGATGGTATAAGTATCTTTTTTTACAGAAATCACAATGGATCAGCATATCCTAGGGAAAAACAGGCCCACCTAGACTTTTTTCCTTATAGTGTTGCAAAATGTGAATGGCTGTAGGCTGTCCTTTGTCTTTTCCTGCAAAATTTTGAAAGACCTGGGTCAACAGAATTTTTTCTGATTCAGAGTCCAGGTGAGCAATATTGGGCTTATTTGGTTTTTAATGATGTCCTGGCAAAGCAGAGCTATTTTTCTGCCAGCAATAAAGATGATTGTTTTCATTAAAATTTCCAACTAACTGTTTTTTCTCCTTGAAAAACCTTTTCAAAGTCAAAACTGAATCTGTGCTTGGCATGGATTATATTCACAAAATAGATAACTGGATAGATTTACCTCACATTCATTAAGTAAGCCCTGTTCCAGGCCTACTTAAAACTCAAAGCCACCTGTTATAAAGTGCTTGTACAAACGGACAAACAAACCACAATGGCCACGTTTCATCCCACCAAAATCCTGGAATCCAATTGATACCACTTGTTTAATAGTTTTGCCACTTTTACTCCCTTTATAGTCAGTGGAGAGAGAACTGAGAGAAAAAGACATCTCTTCAGAGGAAAAGATACAGCTTAGGTGGAACTAGGAGTTACATTCACACCAAGGATGTAGTTACAGTAGTATGAACAGGCAGCTTTCCCTAGAGTACCATAAATGCCAGTGGAACTGGGTACCTACAGGATTCAAAACTATAATCAGTTGAAGCACCTCTGGAGTCTACTTGGAGAACCAGTGTTTAAAGAAGTCTGAAGAAGTGAGGAGGCCAGATATGTCTTGATTAAAGAACTCGGTCCCACATCTCCACCGTTCTGGATAGTGCCTTAACTATCTGCTGCCAGATGTATAAGGATTGTATATTCAACCATGATTTATAAAGTCGTTCCATTATATATTACTTTCCTTGTTTTATGTACAAAAGGGGAATGGAAAAGAAGGAGAGAAACATGTAGGTGGTGGTAGGTGGAGTATTTTGATGAAGAAAGGACTACATTTCAGAACCTGTTCTAAAAAATACCCTGTAGAGAATTGTTAGATTGAATGGGCAAGTTTGAAATCCTCTCCTTACTGATATTCTGACAAATGAAAGTTCAGGTATTCTTAGGCAGCACCAAAAGTTGTTTCCAGGATCTTTGGTGATTAATTTAAGCATCAGCATTTCTATCTGAAGGTAAAATTAGTCCTTCATGTGAAACCAAAGTTGCTGCTTAAGGACTTTTTAGAGGTTGAGTGATATATGTTTACTCAACTAAGGTTTTGGAAATCATGGAACTTTTGGATGAGTAAGAGATACTACATAAACTATATGAAGTCAAACAAGAAATCCAAGCAAAACATGAAATTGGTCCCATTTATTCTCAAGTGTATTAACCTACATAAATAAACTCATAGTCTCTAGAATAGTTAATGTTAAATATCAAGGGATAGAAGCACAGTTTCTATTTGGTGGTTTCATCCTAAAGTTTTTTTTTTTAGTTGACATGCACGTCACTATTCTATGCAGAACAGACTCTCTTTGGATGGAATTTCTTACTCCCAGAAGGATTTGAAAACTGTTTTCTTCCCAGATGAGTGACCACTTTGCCTCAGCTCTTAGCATCTGCAGGGAACAAGAGATGAATAACCATGTATGCTGCACATTGCATTGCACACCAATGGTTTTAGTCATGTCTTTGCGTTTAATGTTCTCTTTCCATACACATAAGTGATACTTAGACTTTCCAAATTAAATATGTACCATATTGTAAATTTTTTTTTAATCTGTGAAAATCTTAACAAATGGAAATTTTTGCTCCAAATATTTATCCAGAGAATTCTCACCAGAAAAATAATTTAGTCTGTTTTTGTTCCAACTGACCTATCTTCTCTCCCAGACCATAACTATTAGGAAGCTAGCGCAACATACGTGACAAGTGTGACTGACTCGTCCATCCCTAAGATGGAATTTGTCTGCTTAATGGTGTGGTAAGTGCTCCTGAATTAGACACACATGCAGAAATTGGTGGTGTTCAAGCCATTCATGAACAGGAAAAGGCTAATCATTTAAAATGAAGTATTCCTACAGCTGAAGATGTAATTTAATTTTCAGGTTGCTATTTAATTACTGTAACAAACAATTAAGGAAATTTGTCTGAAGGATACCATGTGCAAGTCTATTACAGTTGATGAGAAGCATTGCATATATAGCTGACTTTTCAAAGGTATCAGGAAGCTGAAATTTCACTAGAGTGAGTGGTAGACCCTGAATTAATTCAGTTTCAGTCTGTGTAAACAGTTTTCCCACTGCTAGATGGATCTATGCTGAGGTTACAAACCTTTTGTTTTCCAGATAAATTTTAGCTTTGTTCAGGCTCCAGTCACATTTGACTTTTAATTTGACTTCAGAAATTTCCAAGGGAAAAACAGCAGTGAATTTGTTAATTAATAAAGTACTTTTATTTCTTTGGAAGTGGAAGGAATTTTATGGAAAATGAGTCTGAGAGGGCTAAGCACAGGCATTAATTGCATCAATTGCACCCTTTCTCTGGATATGTTGTTACTAATGTGCTTGTTTAGCAGGTAATAGAACAAGACCTTTTAAAACTGATACCTAGAGATGATCCCTGTTCCATAATATGTCCTATATTTTGCTGGACTTTCATACAGTGGCTTTGATAATAGGACAAGAATTTTCAGACAATAGCACAATATACTTCATCCTTCCAGTTTACCTTATCCTGACAATTCAGAATTATTTTTATGGAAAGCACACCTGGATTTCAATGTAAGCAATTTTTCAGAGACTGTATAAAGAAAAGCTTTGATGTACATGAAAAGGGAGGAAAATATTTGCCTTGAGAATTTGCTTCTAGAAAGGAAAACCTGTCAGGAATTTTGTCTCCAGTCAGAGGCTTTGCCATAATTATTTTTATTTTTAAGGGAATATCTAGATATTCCTGACGCCACTAAACCCCAGAATTGTTTTCTATGAACCTCAAAGGATAAGAAGGACACATCCCAGCAGAAAAGCAGAATTGAAGCTGAGGCTATTGACATTTGGACACACAAGTGCTACTGAGGGACTTAGTACAGCTGCTGAAATACCTGATGTCTGAAACATCTCTGTATCTGAGTGCTGCAGTGCATTCTGGCTTATTTTGTATGACACCATTGTATATGTGTAGCAAATTATTCATAAAAATGCAGCATTCTATCTTTTTTACCTTTTTGTTTTAAAAATGTTTTCCTTGCCTGCTGTGCATCATGAGTGAGCTAGGTTTGTATGTTAGGTCACTGCAGCATTTCTGTCAGTAGCCAAAGATGGTTGAATTCAAATTGTTCTGGACTTTGGTCTTTGCAAACTCACTCTTTATCTCTGTCTGCTAGAAATTGCTTTTAACTACTCTGCTAAGCCATTCTTCCTATCAAGTAAAAACCTGAAAGGGTATACTTAAAATAGTCAATAAAAACAATTGACCTTTTTGCCTCTCTTTAAATGTAATCCTTACCTCTTTTTTTTAAAAGACAGCTTTGATTACTTAACTTTTTGAATTATATTTGCTATGAAGGGAGACTTAAGTAGTTTATTTCCTCTCACAGTCTGTTATTTATCATGTGAAAAAACAAAGGAAAATGAATTTCTGGTCTTTATATAGAAGACATCTCAATTAAGATTGTCTATCCAGTTGTAGTTACCCAACTCTACATTCTATAAATGAATAAATAAATAAGTATGGTGAGTAGACATTAACAGACATGCCAAATATCTCTATGGCATACCAAATTTTGAAGTGCTTTACTCACTGGATGAAGACTTGAAAATCAGATAATTTAATTTGAATACCCTAGTCACTGACAAAAAGTTAGCATCCTATCACTTAAAAAGGAAACAGCTTTTCAGTGGGGAGACTTCCTCATTGAGATAAATTGAATTTTTCAGATATGTTCTTTATTCATACCTGCTTTTAGTAAAAAAAATATTATATTTAATTTTAATAGGAAGAAAACCCGTATAAGGCAAAAAAACCCCTCTAAAGCATCCCAATCCCCTTGTGGCACCCTAGCCACTTACTAGCAGTAAGTGACTACTGCATGCTTTCTAATATTTTACTATTGGATAGTCAATCATCCAGCAGCTTGATACAGATCTCTAGAATCACTCACATGTCTTAATATTACAGAAATCCATAAATTAACATAAGTTGAACCTTAGTCAAAGTCCAGATAAATAACTTGACCAGATCAGAAAATAGAGTGAATATGATAGCTTAATTCCAGTGATCTGATATTATACAGTCTAAGTCTAAGTCCTTAGCAGCTTCAAAAACTTTTCAGATACTTCAGATCTAACCATGGAAGAGGGGGCAGGGCATCCTATTGAAGAGAAGAAACTAGAACGCTTTTTCCTTATATATTCTCTGTGACTCTACTGACCCACCAAGAGAACAGGGAGATTGACAAGCATGGACCCTGATTCATCTGCTTTCTGAAATTAAATTTCTAAAGAAACTTGAACACCCCTGACACTGGAATGACAGGAAGGAAAGGTTAGGCCTCTGTCTCCTTGCTGAGTACCTTCTCCCTAGGTCTTTTCTGGTGCAGTGTTAAACACCTGCTCACAGCTTGCCTCTGAGAAAGTGTCTTGTTCCATTAAAGGCACTTTTGCAAAGCAGAATCTGATGGAAGAACATTTGACCTGCAACATAAAAGCTACAAATGGCTATTTTGGAAGTTCGGAACTAACTCCTAAACCTTACTCAGTTCCACTAGTAGGTAAGAAATAATTAAATTTGCAAGGTTGCTTTTTCTTCAGATTTGGGAATGTTATAGCAACATACCATTTTCCTATCTGTCAGCTCTTTAAAATTTCGTTTAGAAGCATAATTAGAATAGAAAATGGCTCTATTTTCCTTAAAATTAACTACGATGAGAGGTAAAAAAAGTGTGAGTGATGTAGTCGTAGACTGAAGATTTTCACATGAGCTATTTCAAAAGCTTCAAGTCTGGTATACATTGACACATAGATTGTAAATGATTGAATTAAATTTAGAATAAATCAATATTGGATTCCTTATCTGTGTAAGTATATAAAAATCCCCAAATTAGCAACTTAAATTGCTAAATGTGTAGGAAATATTTGATACAAATAATGATGTAGAAAATTGTTCAGACCTGATAACTCTGAAATAATGATAAACACAAATTTGTAGTCAAAAGTAAGCAGAACAGAGAAGGTTTGTTTCAGGCAAGAGAGATCACTGCAGCTTAAGTCACTCTACATTTGAGAACCAACACAATGCAAAAATCTAAATTTCTTTGATGTTATTTAGCTCCTTAATCAAGTTTTAGTTAAGATGTAACACTTATATAACTCTAACCAACCAAAATTTAGGCATCTTGAAGTTATTACGGTACCTTACCAAAAGAAGCAATTTAATCTCAAACTAAAAAGTACTTTTACGATATATATTTGCTATTCTGCTTCATTTAAATGATCTGGTTTATAGCATTAGTAACTCACAGAACAGTTGCAAAAATGGATGCTGCACTGAAGATTGCAATGGCTAGACAGATAAACAGTGCCAGTGGACAAAACATCTGTGAAATAACATCCCTAGATTCTGAAAGCTATAAAGCAGTGTTCATCTAAGTACCCAGTAATCTGCATGCTATCTGCACACATTTCAGTCCTTTGACACTGTACAGATGTCACACAATCACAAAATCAAAGAATCATTTAAGATGGAAAAGACCTCCAAGGGCATTGATGCCAGACTTTGACCAAACACCACCGTAACAACTGGACCATAGCATAAAGTGTCACATCCAGTTGTTTCTTCTCCAGGGATGGGGATTCCACCACCTCCCTGGGCACTCCACTCCGATATTTAACAGTTCTTTCCAAGAAGAATTCCCCCTGATGTCCAATATGAACCTCCCCTGGTGCAGTTCGACACTGTTTCCTCTTGTCCTGTTGCTTGTTGTCTGGGAGAAGAGACCTACCCCTACCTTGCTACAACCCCTTTTTGGGGTACTTATAGAGGGCGATAATGTCACCCTGAGTCTCCTTTTCTCCAGGATAAACAAGCCCAGCTCCCTCAGCCACTCCTCATAGGACTTATTCTCCACAGCCTTCACCAGCTCTGTTGCCCTTCTCTGGACATGCTCCAGCGCCTCAATGTCTTTCTGTAATGAGGGGACCAGAACTGGTTGCAGGACTCAAGTTGTGGCATCCCTTGTGCTGAGTACAGGGGGACAACAGCTTCCCTGGTCCAGCTGACCACACTATTTCTGATATAGGTCAGGATGCCATTGACCTTCTTGGCCACCTGGACACATGCTGGATCATGTTCATTTGGCTGCTAACCAGCATCTCCAGGTCCTTTTCTGCTAAACCACTTTCCAGTCACTCTTTCCTCAGCCTGTAGGGCTGCAGGGGGTTGTTGTGACCAATACGTAGGACTCAACTTTTGGCCTTATTGAACCTCATACTCTTGACCTTGGCCCATTGATCCTGCCTGTCCAGGTCCCTCTGTAGAACCTTCCTGCCCTCCAGCAGGTCAACGCTTCCAGCCAATTTAGTATTATCTGCAAGCTTACTGAGAGTGCAATTGATCCCATCATATATGATCATCAGTAAAGAAATTAAACAGGACTGGGCCCATTACTGAGCCCTGGGAAACACCACTAGTGACTGGCCACTAACTGGATGTGTCACCATTCACCATCAGTCTCTAGGTCCCGCCTGTCCAGCTAGTTTTTAACACGGCAAAGAGTGCACCTCTCCAAGCCATGGACTGTCAGCTTTTCTACGAAAATGGAATATGAGTGCTGTTTCAGAACATTATTTGTAAAGCAATTTTAACCACGACACTGCTGCAATTTTGTGTGAACTTATAATTTATAATTTTTCCCTTTTGTGGTCTTTGCGAGTGTGATAAGATTCTCTAAGCAAATGTTGTGGGGTAGCTGTTGAAATGCTGCATTTTAGCACCTCAATGAATATTTGTTTGTAACAAGATATCCTAACCTTGAATATTAAGGGATATCATTAAGGGATGTCATTACATGAAGGGTAGAGGGAAAGAAAACGAAAAACTTTAAAATTATGTGTAAAAATAGAGAATGTTAATGGTTTAAGGTCAAATTGTCAGTGCTTAAGAATAGAAGACATTAAAGTCATTTGTACACTTTAATCACATTCACTTGCTCACTGATGTTATAGCAAAGACTGCACTGATAACAGGCTAATACTGAACATATTTGTGTTATTAAAATTTTTAAATTTTCCCCATAAAGATTAAATATAATATTTAATATTTTATGTTTATTTCCCTTTTAAAGAAGATATGAATAAAACAATTTATCTGAAAAATTCAGTTTACCTCAATGAGGAAGGCTCCCCACTCTAAAGCTGTCTCCTTTTTACATGATAGGACTCTAACTTTTTGTCAGTGACTGAGATATGTCTGCTGAACACATATCAGAGATTTTTCAGTGAACTTTCATAGTCATGTAAAGATTTGGCCACATCTCACTCCTAACACAGGGGTGTGTGCTGGCTTTGAGGATGACCACCAAAAATCAGGATGATAAACTATGAAACATTTCTCAGATACTTAACTTTTTTTAGCATCATACTAACATTCTCATTTCTTCTCCCTCTCTTTTTTTTTTTAATTTTATTCCTTAGAAACAAGTAACTGCTGCTGCTGATAATTCTTGCAAACATACGAGTCCAGATAAATTTAGCAAATCTTTAGAAAAATAAAAATAGAGTCTTAAAATAGAAAATATATGGCAACTTATTATTAGTGTCCTTCCCAGTATCACCTACAGTAATGTAAAGGCAAAGTGTGGGCAGTTTAGCAAGCTTTCCTCTTACCCTCATTTTATTTTTTGATTTTTCTATAAAGTCTCTTATGAAGTAGACAAACACTACTACTTGTTCGGCTCAAAATTTCCTTTAAATCTGGAGATTGGCACATTCATGCTACTTAAATAATTGTGCAGTTTTGACAAGTAGTTTAAAATGCATGCCAATCAAACAACAAGACTGTTTTTTTCTCAGCTACTTCCACTGTGGACATATGGCATGGGAAAAAAAATGGGGTACTTGTCATAAGGTTGCACCTACTGGTGTTATCTCCTAAGTAACAGAGCCATAGAACATAACTTTCAAAATACTGTGAACTTTCCTTGTTTCCTTTTTTGGACTTGATGATCAGACAGCTGTCACGCTGTATATTTTGCTCAGATTAATTTATACCTAAAATTTGGGTAATAATGTACTAAAGAGAAGGCACTGACTTCATTAAAAAGAAAGAAGTTTTGCCTGTAACTTCAGTAGTTTACCTCAAAATTTTATGTTTGATGTTTTGTGAATATCAATTGTGCATCAGAACACAAGCATGTGCTGTACCTCTACTGAGAGCACAGTAATAAAAGATTGTTCCTAAAAAGCTTATAATCTAAAGCTGTCCATTATACAAGTGACTTTCCAAAAAAAAGTCAGTTTTAACAAATATGAGATCTCCCACACGTATATCTGGGTTTGCAATGATCTCTGTAGAATTTAACAACAAGAACAACAAAATATAAGAGACCATGCAGCACTAGTATACAGTGGGGACTAAACTCGGTTTGTTAAAAATAAATTTTAATTGATTTATTAGATCATTCCCATTTCTAGGACAACTCAGGCTTCTTGTTATGACTGAAAGCAACAGAGGATTTTCAGAAGGGCAGATGATAGTACTTACCCTTTGGAAGGAGTCAATACCTTTTCTTTCCTTGAGAGAAGAAGAAAAATAAGGTCCAATATGAGTCCTAAGGAACTTATTTCTTTGGCTTCGGAACTGTTGTCAGGACTGA
The DNA here is from genome assembly GCA_013399195.1 of Dicrurus megarhynchus. Lineage (NCBI taxonomy): Eukaryota > Metazoa > Chordata > Aves > Passeriformes > Dicruridae > Dicrurus > Dicrurus megarhynchus. The sequence goes on from VXAD01012235.1 coordinate 319,212, forward strand.
GGATATAAAGTGGTAGTCAGAGTTCTGTGGCTATTGTGAGATACATACATTTTTTGCCTATAGTTTCAAGGCCTTTAACTTATAAGTGAAACTTGGTCTAGTTATAACACTGTTTTCATTTGCATTGGAAAGTCAGGACAATAGGCTACCTAGCTCAAGGATACATGAAAAGAAAGCTATTTTTCTCTGTATTTTTCATTTTGGTGCCAAATGCAGCTAAACCAGAACAGACACTTTACCTAATTAGATATATTTAAAGAAATCATTTTCTTTATTAAAGGCTTTAGAGCTAAGCACTTAATTAGTGTATGCTGTAACTAAGCTCCAGTGAATTATAGATCAGTTTGCCTATAGCTAAGAGAAGTAAGAGTATTAATTTATATATTTTTACCTGCTTATTTTCATGTTTTTCTCTGCAGTCAAGTCAGGGTATATTTTCATGTGTAGATATTTATATAGAGAGTTTGAGAAAATGATGAAAGTCTTTGTTGATTATTTAATTAAATTGGATTGTAATCAGAGTTGCCTATCTGAAGGGCCAAATTCTCAGTTGACCAAATTGAACATGTAATAAATGGATGTCCTTTGACACCAGATAATCTTCTGTGTGCTAGGAAATTTTTAGGTTGGCTCCTTCTCTCTTATGTTTCGTGGGTTATGAGCAACTGCAAAATTATTTTCTGATATTACATTACTGACTGCAGCAGAGGCATAAAAGGAAGGACTCTATCATGTGATCTTGAAATATTAGAAGTCTTATGTTATGGATGCTGAAAAAGCTTCAGCAAGGAATTTCTTCAGCTCTCAGCAGTATTTTGTAAGAACGCTATCTTTCCCATGCAAGTAAGTAAAAATAATGTTACAGTTTTGTAAACCTCTGCACCAGCAAGGTTGTGGTCCACCATTGTTATGACTACAACTGGAAAAATATTTAGAGATGGGTGCCTTAGAACTTGGCCAATCACTCTAATGGGTGGATGGTCGAAAGAACCAATTACCTTATGCTATATAGTACACTTTTTGCAAGCTAACATATAAAAAACCCTCCAAGAAGCTAATAAATCGCTTTGGCCTTCTTTCTACCCTGAGCTCGGAGTCTGTGTCGTCTCTCCGTTCCGCGGTGAGAACTGCGACACTATATAACATTAAAAAAAAAAAAGAAGAAAAAATAAGTAAGATTTGATGTAAAACACCCACTTCATATTTAATATAGAAATATTCCTGGAAGCATGAGTCTGATACAAGGTCTTCCATGGCAGTCTACCCATCAAACTGTAAAGGCAAATTTACCCTGTACTTCCTCTCTGGTCCAGTATATCCTGCATTCTTATCTGCCTGGAGACTTGTTCAAGAGACATGCAGATTTCTTACACTTCAGGAGACTATTGTCTAACTAGGACATGAGGATTGAAGGCAGAATGCATATGAGAGCTTTTAGGAAAAGGATGGGACTGAATCTGGGAGTCCAACCTGCTCAGTGGGTGCACTAAGTAGTGCGCCATGCTGCATGAGAAACTAGGGAAAGACTTCTCTTCTCTGTCTGTGCTCTAAAATTGACCTACTTTAGATTTGTATACTGTGAAGAGCATGGTCCTGCTGTGTTCTGTGGCCTCTGGAAATGTTTAATGGATTGAGCTTTTGGGGTGATTCAGACTTCAGTCCTCCAAGTTTCTCAATCTAACCTGAGCTCAGACATGATCTAAGTGCTGAGCTGCTTAAGCCTGCCAAGCATAGGACAGTTCTGGGCACGTGCAGTGACTTAATAGGTACTGAAGAGATTTAACATCAAATGTTACAGGGTTTATAGAGATTAGGTGTCTCCAGCTCAGAAGGTGAGTCAGGACTTTGCAATTACAATTTCCCCTTCACAGCCTAAGATTTATTCTAGTACCTAAATCTTGTATTGTAACCTGCCTTGAATGCCCTCTGTATCTATAATAAAACATACAAAATCTATCACTATAAAGTAGCAGGGTTCTTTGCTCCTGGTAGTTAACTGCAGAATCATCTTTCTTTAGAGAATAAACCTTAGAACCACATTAAATGCTCATCAGTGATCAAAAACGCATATGCCAGATTCCTGTACTTAAGACCCTTCTGATCTAGGAAATGTATCCATTGCATTTAAGCAGAGAAAAGTCTGAGGTGAGATCAATATTCAGGCACCTTTGAATATCTGAGTTCCATTCCCTAGGACAAATTGTGAATAGACGGTGTATTTTTCTCAGCACACAGGTTCCTAAACTGTCCTAGATCAACAGCATGTTGATTAAATTAATTGCATCATATGGGTAATTCACTTTGGATAACATTCTTTAAACTACACTCATTTGTATCCAGTAAAGTTTGTGGATTTTACAGTTAATGGTATAATATTTTAAAACTTGTTAACTCTTTTTTGAATCTTTTTGTCACAATGTTAGTTACCTTAGGATCATTCAGATATACTTTTTTTCCATCCATCCACTGGGAAGAGAAAATGAAGAGTTGAGAAATCGAAAGGATCTGAATGCAGATAAAAGAACATTTTGTTTAAAAGTGTATTTATTTTTGTAGCCATTTTTTTTTTCAAAGATCTCTATCACAGTCCTCAAGCCACAGGCTATTGAAATTTCTAGTACAAAGATTCACCTGGTGCTGAATAATCACATACAACTTCTGTTTGATCTCTTCAACATGAAGCTTTTAAGTCAGGCTGCTGAGAACATTGCCTATTGTGATGACCAATGCTATATCACTTCTTCATTGTACTTCCCTGCAAGTCTGCATTCATCTGCTGCCTCTGGTCTTGCCTTATACTCAATTCTAAACTTTTTTCAGTCAGTGACTGTGTTTTGTATTTGTACTATATATATATGCACACATGTATATATATACCTGTCTGAACTGAATTCTTAAGTATTACTGTGATGCAAATACCAATCAGTAGTTATGTAAAATCATGTATATTTATTTGACTGCTTCCTTTTTGCAAGAATAAAAATGTATATTATGATTCTATTATGGCACTTCAAAATTATAACTCTGTATTTTAAGGTAATTCCAATTATGAATATTTCAAATATAATAAAATAAGCTATTTTAATATTCAGCTTTGTGAGAGTTGGAAGGAAAGGTGTTTATTTTGCATAGGAAACTCTCAAAATTGAGACATTCAAAACCAGTAATTCTTTCTTTAATATGTGATTCTGAAAAAAGAGTACAAGTCAGAAAAGCAAAGAACCCAATATTTAGTAATTTCTGTTTCATATCTAGTAAGGTTTCATAGGACTATTTTTCTTTAATATATGCCTCATGCCCTTCATTCTGACTCTTCCAAAAGTCAAGTAATCACTTACCCAAGTACAATTTATATGTTAGAGAAATGCTTCTCCTTGCTTCTGGAAAAAGGAAATATATAGTTAGATCCTAAAAGCTGTAAATGTATGTAATTGCTAATTGTGGTAAATCAGATTAGAACATGCCAAGAATGACTGTCTTTGTAAAATGAGCTTAGTCTTCTAGATAAAGAAAATTATTAATTTGTGTGCTACAAAAGGCTGAGAAGAATCCCTTCTCTTCAAATCAACTGCTATTCAGAGATTTCTCATCAGACAAGTTATAAACACTCCACCAAATACATCTGGAATTTAGTATCCCAAAGTTTAATTATGCCTGCAAAAAACCCAAACCCAAAGTATTTACATACTGCCTGCAGAAATTCTAATCCATTTCTTCTATGTACATTACTATACATCTGCATTAAATGGAATTACAGCCAGCAGAATCTCTTCTAAGTAACTTGCTTTTGTTAGAATAATTAGCAATATAAATATTCCAGCATTCGCTTTATTATTACACTAAAGACTCTACTGGGATATATAAAGACACTAAAGGTAAAGTGGATAAGTCAATTTACTGTAATTTTCTCTTTCACATGTTGTATATTTTCTCTTTAAAAGGCTGTGGGTTTGCAATCTGCATGAAGACTTAAACCTGCCATCTAAATGTGAGATGTAAACTCAAACTGAGAATAAGGGGAAGCTGGCTTGTGTTGATGGAAAATAAAATAAGTTTGTTGCAAAAGTTTTCATGTTGCCTACCTATCTCATAATTTCTCTCTTATTCTTGTAACGCTCTCTAAGAGAATAGCACTCAGGGTGTGGAGGACCTTTCTGTTCTCATAGGTGTTCATATGACTATACATTTCCTACTTATTATGCCTCTCAAAACCAAACCAGTCATTGCCTGAAAACTAACAGCTCCAATCAGGAAGTAAAATTTATCTGTGTGCAGAGACGGCTCCAGAAGATGTCAACTGGCACTACATATTATTAATGTATGCGTGTTATTCAAATGAAAAGTAGCAAAAATTTAAATGGACTACCATGACACTTTGTCACATAATTGTACTAAGGAAATAATGGTACATATTCTCTCTTCCACCAAACATCTTCTGCACTATAAAAGCAGTTAAATCAGTTGTAGAAGAATATCCTAGTAGAGTCATTAGGTGTATTAGTTCTTTTCTTTGTAGCTGCATGGCTTATTAAAAAAGAAGGTTTGGCTAGGGTTTCTGTATCCTGGCAGTTACAAAAGGTGAAGGTTTTTATTGGCAGTTAGAAGAACTGACCTAAGCTGTACCTCAGATAGGAAAAGAGTAAGACAAAATGAAGGGAAATTGATGCAAAAAAGCCACTCAACAGTTTTGGGTTTTTTTTATATTTTGTCCTCACAGTTTCATTCATTCATTCAATCATCTATTATTCTTTCTTACTTTTAATTTTATTTTTATTTTTAATACTATTTAATTACATATTTGTTTAGCTGCTGGTTTTAATTTCCATCTTACAGTTCTTAAGAAATGGCATTAATTATTTATTTGTATTTGTAAGCCAAAGACATTTTGAGTCAGGTGCTTTATAATTCCACATTGTAAGGAGAAGACTTTTGATTTTTGTACTATCTATATATAACAATGATTGAGGTTAAATGGATACTGCTTATACTAAATTAAAAGCAAAGGAAACTCAAATAACATGGCATTCACATCCTGTGGCTTCAGCCATTTAAAAGGCGGATAATCTCTTATCTTCTAGCTCTCTCTGTAGTCGCTGATACTTTAGATAGCAAAGAGAACCTTGATTGCATGTTGCTGCTCAGAAATGGTGTTTCTTGCTTGGCATTAGTAGGCAAAATTCTTTTGCATTACCTCCAGCCAGTGAATAAGGAACTCTTCAAACCAGCTAAGGGGTTTTTTTCTTGCTTATGGTCCACTCATTGTTTTATACAGCACTGGTGTGCATACAGGATCACCACTAAACGTATTTGATGACTAAATAGTACATTGCAACCCTTGCAAGTCATATCATTGCAATCACTTTAGTACTATAAGCATAGCAAAAAAGCCTTTTAAAAAGTAAGATAACTAACAGCACCAATCCTCCTTGTTTATAGTGCAGCAGTGTTTATTACTCTTCTGTGTAAAATGCTAAGAAAACAATCATTTCCAGGCTTCATAAAAGCAAAGTAAATATCAGCAGGTGTATTAGTGCTATTAACATAGTTGTAAAAAGCTTATTTGAGCAAAATGTTCAGGAAGAAACTCTTATTACTTGGCAATGTTATTGGACCATAATCTTTATACAAAAGCTGAAATCACTAGCTGAAACCATAACTGCATTAAAGCAAGTATGTATACACAAGAGTGCTTAAAAGCTTGGTAAAACAGCTTAAACAGGAGCAGGCTCATCAGTTACAATGAAAGTAACAAACCTATCCTGGGCAAAGTGGGTTTCCTCTGATGAAAGCTGCCCCACTGAGCTTCTTCGAGACAGAAATACAGGTGTCTGGATAAAAATCCATTTCAAAAGAAGGAATTTCATAAACTGAAACAGAACTGGAAATAGAAGGAGTGAATCAGGTTCATCAGGTAGCTGTTGCTACCAGTCTGAATTATTGATTATCAAACTTATTAGTCCTATTGTAATTGATGATAACTGGTCTGCAGATATAATTTTTCACTGTCTGTATTTATACAGCTGCAACTGGCTGTTATTGAGTAACTCAGTCTTGTGTAATTCCACTGGTGATGCATAAGAAGTTCAGACAGAACCAACTGAGAATATAGAGAGAATTGTGAGGAAGTTTTTTTCACCGTTTGTTTTATTTCCTTGAGAAAGATCACCTCAATTATTAGTGGTCTGAAGTGAAAGAAAGAAGAAAAAAAAAGGAAAAAAAATAAACAAATATTCACTAAACATGTACGAATTCCAAAACTCCTGCATAAAAAGATGAAGATACCACCATGCTGAAAAATGGATAAATATACAACACTAATTATACCAACAGGCATATCGGCCATAACTCATAGAAAAAGGAGTAAACAACATGGAGAATACACAAGACACTGAACACAGATCCTTCCTTTCTGATGGTGTAAATAAATGTTCACTTGGTATAAACAATGCATAATTTTTCAGCTTTAATATTTTGACCAATTTTTTTTTAAGATTAAAAGAAATAAAGAAAACCATATGTTTAATGCAGATTATGAAGTCTTGAACTTGTTAATTTATACTTGAATAAGTGAGATACCTGAATAAACTACTCCTGACTCAATTCTCATCCAAAGGTAAAGAATGGTCAAAGTAGTAAATGGAACTGAGTGATGAACTACCCTTTATCTTCTGTTTAAATGTTTTAGAATAACATAATGAATTATAAAAGTCTTAATAGTGTGCAATTAATCTTTAGAAAGACAGCAGTAACTGTAAAATAGATTAAAAACTGATTAAGAAAAAGACATCTTAAATCAATTTATTGCTTAAACTATAATCCATTTACATTGAATATGGAGACTGAACTTTGAGCCAAAACGTCAGTATTACTGAGCACAAGAAAGAGGAAATCAGCTGCAAAGAAAAAATAAAATGAGTGAATGATGATGAAAATGCTGAGTTTATACTTTGCTTTTGGAAAATAAAAAGGCAACTGAAGGTAATACAGAGTACCTTAAACTGAAATCTGACACACACCACATCTGCTACCAAAAAAACCCCCGCCAAAAACCCCACCACAAAACACTCTGAACTTGCAAACTGGAAACACATCTGTGAATGTTAGCATTGATTCATTGTGTTTTGTATTTTTCTATTAAATAATAAAAAAAATTATGTTAGACAACTGTTTAGTTCACAGAGCAGGATAATTAAAACAAGTCAATGCCCACTTCCAGCCACAGATTTCTCCACTGCTGCAGATTTTAAAGATATGTTGTCAGCTATAATTAAATCGATAATTAGGCAGCTGCAAATTATGATGGAAAACCTGGAAAACTTAATAAGTTAACCCTTAGAAGCATCTCAAAGTTGTTAGTTACTGGATAGCTTCATGGATTTCGATCTGTGAGTCTTGACCATGAATTTTACAAGAGCAAGTAATTTTGCAATAGTTGAAGCAATAGAGTATTTTACAGAAATCGTTTTCAATGTCTTCAGCTTCTCTGAGTAATGGATTTTAAACTCCAACCTGAGATCTTGAAAATGGATTTTACTTTTCTTCTTTTTTCTTCCCCCAAATAACCAACAAACAAAAAGATTTCTTAAGTTATAACCTGAAAACCAATGCATCTAAAGGCTGGAAAAGCCTTTTTGCCTAGTTAGAGGTAAAATTTACAAGTAAATGCAAATGGCACAGAACATTGAATTATTTTTGTCATCAGCAAACATTGGAACTTGCAGAAGGACAGACCCTTAGGAGTCGAGTAGAACATCTTAAGGTCAAAGTTGCTAAAAATGACATGGTTAAGATGGTGCTGGCCTCTATACACCAAATTCTTCAAAATACCAGGAGATAATTTTGACATACAATTTCCTACAAGAGCTTTTCAAGCAGTTAAGAGTGGTTAGAAGCCATTTTCTATCATTAAAGCATCCACATTTCTGATTTCTGGAAGAATTTCACCCTTGTGAAATGATGGAAGCTAAAAGGATGTTTTGGAACCTCAGCCAAACTTTTACTCAAATTTAATTTTATGAGGAGTTGACACATATCTGTACTAGTTTCATCTGAATTTAAGCTGGAATTATATTTTTTTTGCCATCTAATGTGCTTTCTTTACTGACAAATCATTCATTTTTTAAATACCTTATGCAGAGCACTTGGCTCAGAAAAGAAAAAGGGCGCATAGTAGGACATTTCTATAAGAAGTTGGCCCAAAATTTAAGGCTTGAATCTGATCTGAAGCATACACAGGGTTTTGGTCTGCTTTTGCCAGATTAGGTTTTTTTTATGAGAACCTTTTGGCTGAGTCTGGCTCATATCTACATCCCCTCAGTGTTCAGAAAACAGAAGTTAAACAAGACAGATTTCAGGTGGGACACATACGTATAGAGGAAAATTAGGGAAACAAACAAGTTATTTCCTCTATCTATAGTAATTAAAGACTGACTTTTTCTAGTCAGAAACTGCGGAGTCTCATATTAAGGCAGCAAAAGAAATATGAGTAGTATCAGCTATTTCTCTGTTAAACATTTAAAAAAAACTGAAAGAAGAATTAATGAAAATTAGGTTAGAGTAATTACTGGAGCTTTGTAGAGATCTGAACAAAGGCCTCTCCTCAGATAGGTATGCAGAATCTAAGTTCTTGTGGCCAGGGGCAATGAAATAACTCATATAATTTTGGCTTATGATAAGAACAAACCAGTTCAAAAAAATTTCATTTCCTCTGTGGCAGAAAAACAATCTTTGATGAAAAGTGCAAGAAGTATATGTATACAAGGTAACAGATACATAAATTTCTATTTTTATTTTACATGATGATTCCATAAGAAAACATTGAGCTGGATGGAGAAGTGGTTTGAAAAGGACTATTTTGATGAACAGAAAAATAATTACTTTCACAGTTCATTAGGAAATAGGAGTCAGTTATCTGATGATGACCACAGAGATTTGTCTTGAACCAGTATCATTTTTATTAACAAATTTTGACAGACAGATTTTCAACAGTCAGTATAGAATGTGTTGCAAGCAAATCAGAGAACAAAAATTCAGTAATTCAAAAGCATTGTCCAACTTTCAAAATATTAAATAAAATAAGAAATGAGGTTGATGAGATGTCAAGAAAAAAATAACTGACTGTGGGAAATTTGAAAACTGTCTCATCTAGGGGAAAGATGAGGAAGAGCCTACAGAGGGTGATGCTAAAATGACCTTTACTTGGTCCAAAGGTTCAGTTAATTTACCATTAATTTTGCATCTAACAGTAGCCAATAAAAACTGCTTAGGAAAGACTATATGAAGGAGAGTAAGATGGACTGACCCCTTCCTAGTATATTCCCTGATACTTTTATATTAAATCAGTATTACAGCATTTGCAAGACAGCTTCACAAAAAAAAAAAAACAAACATACAACAAAGTAATGTTCTCAGTATCAGCTACAGATTCAACATTAAAAATCTATGGCCAAGCCTGAAATTACGGATTTGAGTTAAATGCCGAAAAGAAACTATTAATAAAGTTCAGGGAAATTTCAAATCACTATCAGGAGACATTTCTGTAACAGTAAGTTAGACAAATGTTCATGAGAGAGGATAACTGATCCTGGAATGAGTCAGGAAATGAATCAAGGTCTTGAGATCTCTTTCAGACATATGGTTCCATATTTTCTCAGTCATCTTCCAACCATCTTCCAGGGGTTTTTTTTTGATTCTTTGGCAGAAAACATATGATGTGTTTTATGAAAAAACCATGTCAATGTTTGGCTGAGGAAGATGAAGTGAAGAGGCTACAGCTCTTCTCAGGTGCAATATGATTCAGCAGCACAAAACCAGAGTAGACTGAAAATAAAATGTCTTTTCAGAAAACTAGATGAATTTCAATATTTGTTCTGGAGATTCCACTTGAATTTGAAAGAAAAGTGAATTAAGCCCTAAGGGGAATTAAATAAGAATTCATGCTTCTCATGGGAACACATAAAAATAGTATCTCAGCACAAGTTTTGAAGAGAAATGTTTTTTCATGCAATAAACAAAAATTTTCTTTTCCCCATTATTCAGCACATCTCCATGTATTTTATTGTCTTCTTTCACCTACTATGTTAGTAAAATCTCTCCTTTTTTTCTTTTTCTGTGCTGGTCTTCCATATCTCAGATGTAAGACCAGACATGGTACATTTCTTTTGTATCACATGCCTCCTTGCTAATAACTTAATCTCTACCTATTAAATTAGAAACAATTAATGTACAGGAAGTCAGCTAAACAAAGTTGTATTCATCACATTACAATTATATCATAGATATTACCCAAGGCACCACTAAAAATATGCAATATATAAGCTGAAACTATTAAATCTTCATATACATCTTTTCTTGAGCAATTTGCACCCAGCCAGACACCAGACTTACAGACTTCTTGATCTTCTTGTATCAAATTATATAAGGGACCTGAGAATACTCAAAGAGCTGGCTTATGTCAGTGCAAGGCCTTTCTCAGTGGTTTTTGAATGGAAATCTGGAAAGATACCAGTTGACTGGAAGCTGGCTAGTGTTGCCCAAATTTTGAAGAAGAGCAAGGACTGCCCTTGAAACTACAGGCTTGTCAGTCTCACTTCAGCGCACAGCTGGATAAACACATCATGGGATGGGTGAGCAACTGGCGGGTTGGGCACAAAGGGTTATAGTGAATGGGGTGACATCAGACTGATGACCTGTCACTAGGGAGGTTCCACGGGACTCTATCTTGTGCTCTGTGCTCTTCAACATCTTTAGAAATGACTTGGACAAAGGACTTGTAGGATTACTAAGTAGATTTGCTTATGACACTAAATTGTGAGGAACTGTTGACTCCTCCAAAGGCAAAGAGACCCCGCAGAGACACTTCAACAAATTAGAGAGATGGGCAATGACCAACCACATGAAATTCAATAAAAGGAAGTGCTGGATTCTGTACGTGGGATGGGGCAACCCTGGATGTATGGAAAGACTGGGGAATGAGGTGCTGGAAAGCAGAGCTGTGGAAAGGATACCTGGGGATACTGTTTGATGGAAAGTTGAACATGAGCTAGCAGTGCTCTGGCAGCCAGGAGTGTCCTGGGGGACATCAGGCACAGCATCGCCAGCCAGGCAAGGAAGGGGATTGTCCTGCTCTGCTCTGCTCTGCACTGGGGCGGCCTCACCTCGAGTGCTGGGGGCAGTTTTGGGTGCCACAATATAAAACAGATATTAAACTAATAGAGAGTGTCCAAAGGACGGCTATGAGGATGATGAAGGGCCTTGAGGCGAAGCGGCTGAAGTCAGTTGGTCTGTTCAGCCTGGAGGAGACTGAGGGAAGATCTCACTGCAGTTACAACTTGCTTGTGGGGGGAAGAGGAGAGGCAGTCACTGGCATCTTCTCTGTGGTGACCAGGGACAGGACTGAGGGAATGGCTTGAAGTTGTGTCAGATGAGTTTTAGGTTGGATATTAGGAAAAAGTTCTTCACCCAGAAGGTGGTTGGGCACTGAACAGGCTCTCCAGAGAAGTGGTCACAGCACCAGCCTGACAGAGTTCAAGAACTCTTTGGATAAAGCTCTCAGGCACATGGTGTGATTCTTACAGATGTCCTGTGCAGGGCCAGGACTTGGATTCGATGATCCTTATGGGTCTCTTTGAACTCAGCATATTCTGTGAATAAAATTTAAAAAAAAGGAAATGAATATTTTATTTAGAGGAGATTAGCTGTCCTTTGTAATTCCATTTAAAAAAATGTTGTGGAATAGTAGTTTCCTTTATCTCTCATTACTTCTATAAAAAGTTTTTCTCCCTCCCATAATTATGGAAAATCTGATGCCAGAAAAAACGAACTAAACCCCACCTTGACATTTATACATTGATGCTAATCAAGGCTAATCAGGGTTGTCCCTGTAACACATAGCAACATAATAGTTTGCCTAAACAGAAGTACACCCTACAGGTCTTAATTCATTCTTTTAGAGGCACTGACATGTTGAGTTTCAACTAGTTGTGATTTTCCGAGTTTGATTTCCACAAACTGAAATTTTATAACTAACTACATAAACTCCATGTTTACCTTAATTGATCTTCACAGAATCAGAGAATCACAGAATATGCTGAGTTGGAAGGGACAGACAAGGATCATCTAATCTAATTCTCATGTTGTCCATTTTTGCTTTGCTTTCCCCATGAGAATAAGAATTTTGTTTGATCTCACCATTCATGAAGAATTTGCACTGGTGCAAACTACTTCTTGACATGTTATCTTTTACTTCCATGTCTATTATCTACTTTTTGTATCTACCAGGCCTTAGCCAGCTGACAAGTAATACAAGATTAACTCTTTCCCAGATACGTTACATGAGCAACTTTTTGCGTATGATGAAAGTTTCCTCAAAAATGTGCTATCTGTCAGGAGCCTCAATATTGATCTAACAATTGGACATGCACAGGAAGTTCCACCTGAATATGAGGAAGAACTTCTTTATTGTGCAGGTCACCATGCATGGGAGGAGATTGCCCAGAGAGATTGTGGAGTCTCCCTCACTGGAGATATTCAAGAAGAATCTGGATGCAATCCTGTGCCATGCCCTCTAGGATGACCCTGCTTGAGCAGGGAGGTTGGACCAGATGACCCACTGTCATCCTTTCCAACCTTACATACTCTGGGATTCTGTGACGTATATCAGTACAGGATTATGCTTGCTTTTCTGAAGCATGGCTTCAGACTTATTTATGCTGTTCTTTCTATAGAGCCAGGTTCAAATGTAAAGTGTAAGGAAAGTGCTTCATGATATTTCATGGAAAGTACAGCTACTTTCCATACCTAGATGTTCCACACCTGCTATGAGCATTACCTACTCAAATTCACTATGATATATCATTCTCCTGTGTGTTAGATACTGATGCTGAGAAGTAGAAAAATTGAGGTGTTTTTAGAAATGTATATACTTGATTTTAAGGAGTGGTTTCATTTCACAAAATGCTTTGAAAAATTTACAACTATTTTTTTTCTCTTTTGAATAACAAGTTCGTATATTTACATTGATTATGTACAGTAGTTTTGAACATTGCTTAAATTTATTCTATAAATATTTTTTCATTGAGATGACAGCAATATAAGTGTAAATGAAACAGCCTCTGTTGGTTTCAGAAAAATCTGGAAAGGCTCACAATATGGTCTGTATTGAGAGCTCAGACATCACTTTCCATGGAACTTATGACAAGGTGGTGGAAAATTTTAGCTATATTTTGGCTGCTGCATCAAGGGAAAAGATTACTATTGACAAAACCAATTCCCTCTGCAATTCTTTGCCTCTGTTATCTGCACTATTCTGCCTGTTATCTGTTTTCTCTCCCCATTGTTCTGGTTGGCAAGGGAAGTACAGGTCACACTGCAGTGGCACCTGAACACAGCTGCACAGGCTGCTCCTTGTACTGACGAGCTAATTACACAATAGTGAGAAATCTAAATGCACATTTCCTGGTGAGCTGAAAGGTATCACTTTCAACAGAAGGGTAACTAATGCAGAGGGGTAATAGAATCCTTCACATTCATATCTCTTTTTAAAAGGAACTGTTGCATAAGTTGTGTCTATAGCAAAATTTGTTGAGGTCTGATTATTAAGCAAGCTGACACAATGGGAGGAAAAATGTTTTAGTGGATACAAAAAGTGTTCTGATCAAATGTCATACAAGCCCCATCAATAATGGCTTGAAAGAGACTGTTTACTGGCTTGACCAAATGTCTCTGTTTTTTGAAGGCTGCTTAGGTAAAGGTGAATTACACTGTTCATGAATTTAAAGACATATTTTTCTATGCACCATTTGGCATAGATTATAACAGTGGACTGAAAACATAGTCATAGTGATCTGAGGGATATTTGTTATAATTTTCTAGCTAGATAATTTGAATTTGTTTCCCAAACAGTCAGTTTCTATGGAATAAGAGAAGTCAAAAATTATTTCTCCAAATTGGAATTGATGAAATGTCTTTTTCTAAGCCACACACACAAGTCATTACTGATTAAATTATGTATTAAAATAAAAAGGGTGAATTATTTTCTCACTGCTTTAGTTTTTTTCCATGGGTTCACTTATGTTTTATAGACAGACTGAGTGATATACTTCACTCCTGAGTATTTATAATCATGTTGCTTAATTGAGCTGTCAATTGCTTGAAGAAGTACACCAAAAAATTCTTCTGAAAACATCTGAAAGTTGGGATTTAACTGAAAGATGCCATTTCAGAAAAAAAAGGGAGAATTATATTAAGAGTTTTGTAAGGTAATTTTTGCAATTTAGCAAAATCAGGTACGTTGAAACAGAAGTATGAAGGTTATTGTGAAGCTAATCAGTTACAATGGTTTTTGTTTGACATTCTCCAAAACAAATCTGAATTCATTTTCACTTTCCCATAAGGTAAAAATACAGATTTGACTGAGGCTCATTATGTCTCTTCCAAGCTATATTATATTACAGCTGCAAAACTATTTGTTTGTCTGTCGTGTCTTCATTCGTATTTAGAACATGTCTCCCAAGGGAAGAGAGATTGGGATTTTGGGATTTTGATTTGTCCAAATATTTCTTGTTGTACCTTTTTTAATATGTCTTGCCAATTTAGTTTTGCCATGTAAGCGAGACACAGCAGTTACAGATGCTAAGAGAAAGCTTATTTCCTTTGAAGTCCAGACTGGATTTTTATAGGAAACTCTTGATATTTTCCAGACATACAAGTTTCGGAGATAATATAAAGAAAATAGTATCAAGAAAAGCTCTTTTGCACTTAACTACTCCAACAACATAAGTGAGCAATTGGCTTGAAGATCCAGGTCCATCATTAAATGAATGGTATCCATCTATATCAGAATCCAGACGGATGTGCTTATCTTGGTCATTGCTCCTGCTTATGGGTGCTAGAGAGAGGGTACACAGGAAGGTGACACATGTAGGTTTTAAGCCTCAGAGTGAGAATGCTCTCACGAAACAGTATGCAGTATGGTCTCAGAGCTCATCCAAAAAAAAAAAAATTAATTTTATTTTTCTTTTTCTTTCTTGCATAATCTTGACAGCAAAGTTTTGTTATGGTAAAAAGTCAAAGCCTTTGGCATTTATTTTTGGTCTTATTTGCTTTCCATGACACTTGTCCCTTCCCTTCTGTCTTACTTAAGATTTGAAAAAAATAAAACTAAGCTTAAAAATTATACATATGTATGGTTTGTGAGAAATACATTTCTTTTTCTTTTTTTACAGTTACTGTATGTTTCTCACATACCGCCTTGCTTCACGTATTCCTTTGCCTTCAGGAAAAAGTAGCATATTGTCCCATAAAATGCCTGGTTAGCATGAGCTCTTAAAGCATTCTTTTAAACACTTCCCCATGAGTAAAAGGTTTTTCAGTTGCCGTGGATCAGAGTCTATATCTTAGGAAATGTTTCACATTACAGACATGGCTAGGAATTCCCTCCCAGCTTAAGTCACCAGAAATTAAGTGTCTTCAATGTGAGTTGATGTCTAATTTACCTTAAAGTTAATAGAAGTCTAGGGTTTTGTGCAGTTACCTAGGCATAGGCATTCAGTATTTTCTGAGGAGCACTAGAATTTGAAGTTCCACCTGCCACCGGAAGAACATCCATCTTTAGGTCCTGTGACTTGCCAGTGCTGGCCTCCTCAAGGGAACCAGCATCCTAGGACATCTGAGATGGCACTATAGCTGGAAACCTGGTTTCAGGCTACACAATCCATATCCTAAACAATACAGCCACTACAGTCTTGAAAGAATTTAGGTAACTAATCCCTGCATATTCACTGGGCTGTGGATTAATTTGTTCTGTAGTTTTTGTTCAGTATATCTCTATTAATGGAAGCTTAGGCATATGAATATACATGCAAACATCTACATTAATATGTCTTCATTTCAAACTGATTTCCATCCCTATTATTTGTGAAATATCAACTTTGAGAGACCTATCTGCACCTCTCATTTTTCTTTTAAAAGTTTAAATTAAAATTTCTAGAAATCAATATGTGATTTCAGTATGGGACAGAAATACTAAACCTATTTGCATGTCAGGAGGCAATTAGAGTAGGTGTGACACATTGCCCCAGAAAGATACATCTCACTTATCGGCAGTTTAACCAATTCTCATTAGGAGCTGAAGTACACCGACAAAATGCATCTCTCTGCAAGCAGCTAAAAAGCATTCTTTTGCTCACAAAGAAAACATTAGCTTACAGTTCCTCAGCTGTTTTTATCTTGTAATGAGAGGAGAGGAATCAGGTCATTCTATGGGGCATAAAACAATTAGGAATAGAGAGTTGGAGGGATCCATTCCTGAAATTCTTCCAATCTGGTTATGTAGCCAAAAATTTTAAAATTTTAAAAGCTTTCTAAAATAATATAAAACAACATCAGGATTTTTCCAATAATTGTATTGAAATTAAACCTCCTATAGCTGAATCAAAACATTTAAAAATTTAGATTTGAGGTCTCCCCCATTTAAATGAATTTTTCCCTCTTCAAGTTCTTACCGGTTGTGGCTAAGTGAAGCAAAATTATGAGCAAAATTAATAGAAATTAATATTAGTCTCTTCATCATAAGACAAAATTATCGATGTAATCCTTAAATTTGCAGAACACTTAAAAGTGCACAAGGGCTCATTGAACAGCACTGAAGCTTGATTAGGTGAACATTTGAATCAGCAAAGCATTCAGGCAGAATGTGAAACCTTTAGAGTGAATGTAGTGGTGTTCTGTTTCAAGTCATGTCTCAGACTCTTACAGTGATGTGCAATAGACTGAGAGAAATTTTTTATTGTCTTGCAGAGATGATTTTCACAAGGCTCAAACTGGAGATGAAATAGATTTAAGGGGCATTCTGAACAGACACTAATTGATCATTGAGTTAATTGGAAGTGTCGAAACTATTTTTAATGATAGAAAAACTAATCAAGATTTATTAACCATAGGTAACAAATCCATTTGAGAGGGCTCTGGAGAAGTAGGATAATTTGATTTGATAATTTCTTGGAGAGGAAGACTATCACTCACAAAAAATGTCCTCTCAAAGTTCTCATTTGTGCTCCCCATTTTAATTATTGCAGGTTTGTAGAAGTTCTGTGGTGTGTCAAACTCCACTACTTAATCTGGACAATGTAATTCTCATATAAACAAATTTTCAATGAACAATTTTAATCTAAGTCTGTCAATAGAGAACAGGCATGCTAGAATATTCATATTTATAAAACTTCTCTTATCCTCTCATTATTGCTAATGATGCGTAACATTCTAAATGTTCACACATACGAGATTAGTGAAAAGACAATTGCAAAAGCTGTTCCAGGAACACTCTCAAAAGACTGCTACTTCCACGCCTTTTCCCAAAGGCATCTCTGAAATAAGTGACTCTAACCTATGAGTTCCTGTTCCTTCTATCTATAGAGAAGTGGCAATTTCTTTATCGTAGCACACTTTGTTGACCTTTGTATATTAAAATTTAAAAATATAGCCACTCAACACTGTTTTATTGTCTATCTCTACTATTACTAATTTTTTTAATATGGTTTATCTGTTCAGTTGCATTAGATGACTTGCTCCTAGAAGTTCTCTAGACTTCAAGCAGCTTTTTACCTTCTGCTTTTGTAAGAAGCTTATAAGTTTCAGTTAGGCTTCGGGGCTCCCTTTAAAACCACAGGTATTTGGATAATCCCATAACCACTACATCAGGAGGCACAAACAAACATCAACAAGTGGATTGAAGGATCAGCTAGGTGGTTCTGCTGAAGTCAGTGAAAAGTTTCTCATTGGAACTAGATAGTTCTAGATAATAGTAATTTATATCTTCAGTATTTCAACATCCAAAATAAGTATTTCAAATCAGGATCAAAGATAAGTGTGAGACAGAATTTACAAAAAGAGAAAATTATGAGGGTTTTTTCTGGTGTATTATTCTGCACCAATTCAGTGCTTTCCATATTATTAAATCTACTTTGAATATATGACTACTTGAGCTAGTAGTTATCAACCATATTAAGAAATTAATCATGTTACTACCACAGTGCAGTGACTTATTTTCAGACAGAGAAGGCAGTCTTTTCAGGGAGATGGTCAGGATCTATAGATAATCTGCACTCTTTCAAAATGGTATTATTATTATTATTATTATTATTATCATTATCATTATCATTATTACTACTACGATTTTAGTAATTTCTGCAATGATGTACTATACTACTGAGCCTGAAGTGTGTTCGTACAGGATGAGATTGGTCTCAACATATACATTAAGTATAGCCTAAATTTATCCACTTTTCCATGAGTTATTTCTTGATGTTTTAAATTTTTTGTTGTTTTCTGCCTTATCAGATTGACTTGCAAACTGTGAACACGACTGCAAGGCTCTTACATAAACTTTCTTGGCAGCGTGTAACAAAATCCCTTTGTGTGAATGTTTATCTTCTTGGAGATGATATGTACAAGCCATGAATTACAGAATTATTTTTATTTTTTACATAGCCTTGTGGTTTTGGTTGTTTTTTGAATTTTTTTCTGCTGCTGCTTATAGTTTTCTGATAGAACTGCAGAAGTTCTTTATGTAGTTAAGTCATATTACTAAAAAATGGAGAGTTACAGCCAGAAAGTTGGACTTAAATAGTATCAAGAGGCGATAGAGTCCAGATTATGTCACACTGAAGCTACTTAGCCTTAGCATTGATTTACAGAACATGTGGACTCAACTTTTAAGTTGGGGAGTTAAGGAATGGTTTTGCAAACATCACGTGCTGCAGCACACATAGACACACAGACACAGACACAGATGCAGACACACACACACACACACACACACACACAGTGTTTATGTCATTTATTCAATTAAAATATGTTCAGTAGCTAGAAACTTTGAAAGCAAGACTTAGGATATGACAAGTTGAGGAGAAAGGACCAAAAACCACATTCAATTGGATATGTGGAGGGCAAAGTGAGACTAGCAGATTAATTCATCAAGAAAAAGACAGAAAGAGATGCCAAAAAACAAGTGAAAACAAGACTTGAAGAATCAGTCAGGGATGAAAGATATGGGGAGGGTCATAAGTCTTTTATTAGAATTGCTAGTAAGTGATTTCTTCTGTGTTGTGAAACATATTATAATCTGTCTAAATTTAAACTAATCTGATATTTTGCTCTCAACTAGAATTGTTGAAAAATATAGCCACAAAAACAGGATGGATAAATTTGAGGAGTGGTTTCTTGTAACAAGATTATGTATCTCATACTTGGGGCATATTTTCAATTTACTCTTATGCAAATTAGAAAATATTCTTTAAAGTTCTGAGAAGACACTGTCTGACCCCTATTATTCTGTAGCTCTCTTAATAAGTATTATGGTATCATCTAGATTTTAAGATGATTCTAATACATCATACACTTTTTTCAGCATTAAAAAGACGTAGTTGAATACCAGGGTAGAGATAGACACATAAATTAAACAATAGAGAGAGATGAAAGCCTAAGCAATACTATCTCTTGCTCATCACATCTCTTATTGTATATAAAATTATGAGAAATAGTTTACACAAATTAAATTCCTGTACATTTTAATAAGATGAATTTACAGCTCCAAAATTACAGCTTCTCTTTCCAGCATTTAATTTGTGGAAATCTTTTTTGTCATTATATATGCACATACAAAATACATGGAGTTCTTGAATAATAACATTTTTATCTTGGAGAATAAATATTTAATAATCTTGTTTAAAAGTGAGTTGCAGAAGGTAATAAAAAAAGAAATGTGTAAATAAACCAATTGATTATTGTAATAACTAAGATAGCCCACAGACATCTGATTGTGAGCCTGCATAATTATCTTTGTGCAATCTAATTCTGGACGTAGCTAAACCAAGATTTACTAGATTAATTTTTTTAGTCATCAAAAAATGTTTGGATTAACCTTGAGGTTTTAGCAAGGAACTTTTAAAAAATTTTTTACAAATAGAATTTCTGAAAGTCTAATTTTGAACAGTCTGAACTTTATTAAGCATTTTTTTTTAATATGTCTGTACAGAAAACACAGTGTTATATTTTAAGTCAAGTTAGCCAAGTTAGGCAAGTACTTAGACCTTAAGCATGTGAGTAGTCCTGACAGATAATAATTAATTCACTACTAAATTAGCTTTGATACACCAGAACTATCTGTGGTGAATTATAAGTACTTTACAGTGTAAAAGGAAAAAGGGAGACGCACTGCTAGACATAGATTTCAGATTACGATTTTGCCAGTTTGTACGCTTCAGAGAGGAACACTGAAGCTGCAACAAGGATGGTTATCACGAGCTGAGTGGTTGAAAAACTATTCCAGGTGGCTCAAGAACACAAAAGTGAGGCAACAAGTACCTGAATAAGAGGAACAGCATGTCCATACTATCACAAGTTCAAGTGATTTATGATGTATTTTCTAAATTGGCGTAAATATTTGAAGCATAAAAATGAGAAACTTAAAATAGTGTGAGACAAGCCATAGGTAAATCTTTTGTTTAACTTGATTTAAAAATTAAAGGATAAGGCAATTCCTTAATTCCCAAATTATTTTATTTTTCACATTTTCAAATCTCAATATATTAAAAAAATAACTTGAGTTCAGCTGAGTCAATTTTTTGTAGCAAGTCTGAAAGACTACCCAACATTTTTTAGCCAGCCTTAGTTTAAAAATGTCAGACAAAATGACTGATGTGTATCAAAATAACTTTGTTTAAGTCTCATGAGTTTACTGCTTGGTTTCCACTCAGTTTATTGTACCGTATAGACAATTATCTCATGGCTGTATGTGCCTGAGGCCTCAAGTTAAACACTCTTTCTACTGCAGTGTGAATACAACAGGATGGCTGCAAGGTTCCCTGAAGAAGGGCACTTGAGGAGAGACTATGGTGTGGAGGAGTAGCTTCAGAGCTACTGAGCAACTCAGCAGTAACCAGCCTAGGTCACTTTTTGCACCTGTCTAAGATGTTTTATCGTCTTGGATGTTACCTTTTAGGAGGTGTTGAGGGTTTCTTTTAAATAAATAATTTCCTTGACAGTATATACAGATGCATATATCAATGCATCTACATGCACAGGAATTTTCCTCAATTTTGAGGGATAGAAAAAATGGGGAAAGTTTACTTTTCCAGCCATGAAATAGTGCAAGTTTGGTCTATAGTAGCTTCCATTTTCCTATTTCATCACAGGCATAAAAGCTGCAAATACCTTGAAATCAATGTGCACTCTGTGCCAAGTGTTTCATTAGCTTGTGCAGTCACCCTTTGAAAGGTCAGCTGTTCATGGCTTCAGTCTCCTGTGCTTATTATAGGAAGTAGGTGAACTTCCTTCTCCTGGTGGTTTCCTCTAAAAGTATTACACCAGAGTAAGCAGCTGGGCTGGCTTTTAAAAATTGAAGGCATGAAACTGCAGTTGTCTTGCCTGTCCAAGCCACAGACTATCCCCACAACCAGTGTCTGTGATCTTTGTGAAGTTTCCAGTTGAACATTTGGTCTCTAAACCCATAAAATGACAGAATGGTGTATTATCTGTAGCTCAGACTTATTCATACACTTGCTCTTCATAGGCCTGACAAAGTTTGGCAAGATCATATGGTTTAATTACCCTAAGTTTTTTTATTTTGTCTTTCATTAGGAGGACAATAAATACTATCCTCAAAATCTCTATTAGCAAAATCTCTTTGGTTGACTTGAAAGTATTATCCAATAGCATGTACTGACTTGACTCCATGACACTATTGGCACGTGAAAAGTTTAATATTATCCCAATACTGAAGGACTGAAGCAAGTTCATTTTACTGTTTGCAAGAATATGTAAGAATTTTCTTAACTTTCTGCTGATCATTCCAAGGAGGCTTAATTGAAGGCAGATTATCCACATTGAGGGAGTACAGTGATCTAAGTATCCTCAGTGTTCACTTCTGAAAGTGTATTGCACCATATCTGCAGTCCTGGTGATTTCTTTAAGAAAAAAATCACACTTCTCAGGACGGCGAGTGCTCTTTCACCTGCATATATTACTATATTAATTCATTTTTTTCCCAGTGTTTTAAATGAGTTCTCTTAATATTATAATTTCAAATAATCCATAATGAGTGCTATTAACTTCTCACACCAGGATGAAAAAAAATGCTCTGCAGGGTTAATTTAATCTGCACTATATACATTTGAAACACGTCAGTGAAATTACCAGCCACACCCATGGAAAGTTCAAGTGGCCCCGTTTCACCTTTCCCCAGTAAGGGGGGAACCACATGTTCTCAGAAAGGAAGCTCCTGTCAGGAAACACATCTCCCTTTTTCAGTCCTTTGAGGTCCCTAGCAAGACACCTTTAGGAAAGGGCATATGTCTCATTAGGTTTACTGAATTTAACCAAGAGTGACTTTTTAAAAAGTGATAGATACTGTCAGTTGTTTAGGAATAGAAGGAAAAAAAATAGAGTAATGTCATGCATATGATAACACCCTTAAATTCAAGGCTTTGGAAATCACCATGTCTATCATACCTGAAAATCAGTGAGCATGCACAGTGTATAGCTTCCAGTTTACAGGCTTTTTCTCAAAATCTTAGATTTCCCATTTTTTTTCCTTTCAGAAAATGTTGGAGTCGTGCTACACAGCAAGCACTTATTTCAAACCCTTACTTTAGAATTGAAATTTCACAAAACACTAGGTAAGAAGAAATAATTATGTAAGCTGATAATTTAATTCATATACAAAGTCAAATAAACACCTTTATTAAACAGAACAACTCACTTTGATGCCCCAAATCACCCAAAATTATGGGGTTTTTTTTCCTGCATTATATTGCTCCCTCCCCTATATGAAATATTTCTTTTGGAGCAATGAAAGCTTTTTTGAGTAGATAAGTCAATTTTTTATAAGTGCAACTTTTAGTCCATCTGATGAGAAGTTTCTGAGAACTCTGATTATACTGGTACCATCATTTATTTTTTCATTTTATTCTCTAAGTCTTTGGAAGTACTCAAATAATATGCAAGTAGCAGTGTGGACTTTTGAGTACCACCTTTTCACTGTCATTAGCTGAAAATGCAATGCCCTCAGTGGTTAAGCAAATAGTACTGTAGGGTCAGCACAGGGCAGTGCAGAAGCTTTTAAATTTGGCTCTCTCACTCCCCCACAGATGTTCAGCAGCACATCTGGTTTTAAGTGGTTTCATTCAATGCATAAAGGTACTCTTGAATCAAGTGATCTCTTCTAACTCACAAGATGCTGAAAAACATATATTCTTAGAACTGCAAAATATGTGCAAAGTTGCCTCACGGAGATGTTTGTTATAAGGCAAACTGTTGAGAATGATACAGTGCTGTGAAGTAAGTCTAACTGGCACTATGTTCATAGTCACAGAAGGACTGTATGTAGAAGAAATATCTCCTAAACAATATTCTTACTAAGGTAAGGCTGAGAATGCAAGCACACAGCGGTGATTCCAAATCATGTTATTCAAGTATGTTAGAATTACAGTGTCTATCCTTTGATTATATTAGAAAACTAGAAAATGAAACAGTGGTCACAGCCCCAAAGAAGTATCTTAAAGTCAAATCCACCAGTTTCCATTTTCTCACAGAGTACAGAACTTCATAATAAGCTAATAAATGTATTTATTGCAGATGTTTGACTTTGGTATATCAGCATTTTTCTTTAGCCATTATGATTTGTCCTTACCAGTGACACATGCCAGTGCTCTGGGAAATGGCACTGGATGAATTAGCTGCTATGAGAGATCAAAGGGCCTCATGTGAGCCAAACCAAAAACCACCTGCCTGTTACTGAGGCCCCTTTAAAACTGT
Organism: Dicrurus megarhynchus; assembly: GCA_013399195.1. Classification (NCBI taxonomy): domain Eukaryota; kingdom Metazoa; phylum Chordata; class Aves; order Passeriformes; family Dicruridae; genus Dicrurus; species Dicrurus megarhynchus. The sequence continues at coordinate 343,023 of VXAD01012235.1, forward strand.
ATGGGGATAGGAAGAGGTTGCTAAGGACATGATTTTTTTTTAATCTGATGTTTGTAAAAATTATATAAAATCTGTCTTAGGTGACAGAAAAATCTGTAAGCACCAGAAGCACAGCAAGCATTGAGGTGTGCCAGGGCTGCAAGATCTAATTATATAAATGCCTTTATTATAGACAACTTTTTTTTTCAGATTATAGAGGAAGTTCATGAGCTTTGTTTGAGAAATGTAACCTGAAGTTGTGACATTTTATTTCCTAACATTTGAGTCCTGGAGTTTTCTAAGGCACAAAGTGGCAAGGCTTACAGGCCTGTTCATGTTGTTCTCCCTCTTTGGCTGCATTTCATTTCATGAATTCTGTAGGCACATAATTATGTCCATTTGAGGAATGGTCAAAATAAAGAGCACCTCCCTGCAGAATAGAACGAAACAGAAAAATTGCATCTGAAAGAAAGTAGTCATCCACTAGGTTGTGCCAGGGTTGCTGAGCTTTGAGAATAAGACCACTGACTAGCCAATATTTTGTTTACTGGTTGTTAAATACTGTCAAAACCCCTGTTTTTCCACCTTAGTGTTGTCAAGGCACTTGTTACCAATAGATACCAATATGTTATTATCGTTACCTTTCTGATGTTACCGTTCTGTTATCTAATGCTGCCATTCTGATCAGATTCTTAAGTTTCATAAACTGGCACAGAAGGAAACTTAAATTGAAATTACAAAGCAAAAGCACCTGCTGACACTGGTTTTTTTCATTGCACAGTATGTTTGAGAGAAATATGTAATAACACAGAGATACATCACTTTTAAGTAGGTAAAACATATTAATTTAATTCCACCTTATTTTTCTCAGTGTCTATATTATTTGTGTTATCTCTAGACTTTAGAGTAAATAGGTTCACTTGATCTGTTTACAATGTCTAGCTTAACAGGGTTTTGACTGGATTTATAGCCCCCAAAGACTGCTCTCAAGAGGATTTGTTTTAGTCTGGCACGATGTGCCATTCACCCTGGAGTAATTTAGAAGCAGCATCCTCCTATGGAGAATGGTAGCAATAGAGTTATTTTAGTAAAAAAATAAGTTTGAACTTACTTGTGCTCACTAAAATAAACCAAAACCAGCTCTCTCTCAACAAAAATATTTATTGCATCATCTCATATATGTTACATTTTCTTCTGAACATAGATTTAGTTCAATGACAACAATAAAAACTGAGGGATGGTTCACAGTATCCCTAAAGCATTTACATTTCAGAAGCAGGCTACTAATTTTTTTTTATTGACAGCTTTTAAGAGACACAAATCCATCTATAATGATACAATGAGCAGTGAAAAAATTTGCTTTCGTTTAATAACTTGGTCCTTTTTATTTCCAAGTATTTCAGTAATCTAGTTTCTATCATAGTAAAAATCTGTCTTTCTTGAATTCGGAAGATCCTGGATGTGGTTTGAGTGGTACACTATATGGGAAAGTTCTTGGTAGATTCTCCTTAAAACTCTGGCGAACACCTTCATGGCCCATCACATTACAGCAAATAGTAAAGATCAGCAAATAAGACTACAAAACGTGATAATGAAGATTCTAAGGTATATTATTCCTTTACTTTCTTGAACTTACCTTCAGTTGAGTCCATGTGGTGATAGCTTTGCAAGTTTCAGATGACCAGTCTTCATCAAAATGTAGTCTATGGTAATAGGAGGTATATGAAGAAACTGACTATATAAAGGACTCAAAGTAGTGACCACTACATGCCATACAAGAATATGTAAGAATTTCTGTTCTCTTATATATCACTTCTCAAAAGTCCTTTAGGTATATAAAAAGTCTTCTTCTTCCCTCCACTCTGGGAAAAGTATAGCTGTCATGGTTTTGTCCAAATATTATCTTTATTTCCTGGGAAGTTTAATGCCGAAAATGTATAAGAAATGCAGATCATATGTGGGGCTGAACCTCTGCATATTTCTTGCTGTAAAAATAAGCACCTGAAGTCATCTTAATATCAAGATTTCCATACTAAACTCCCTGTCATCTTATAAACTTCGTAGAGTCAGGTAAAAGCTCCACATGGAAAAGCAGCTAAAACTCTGATTAGACATAAAAGAGTATCTTATCTTCCAGTAGACTTGTTTACAGGCACATGATTTGTTTCATTGTTTGGTACTGCTTAAAGCATGTACTTCAATACTGGATCAAAGACATGTCTCAATTTGGAACAAACAATTATAATTATGACCAGAATTTAAAATTGAAAATTGAATATCAATAAATTACAGTGTTGTTTATATGTAGAGAAAATATTTCTATTATTACCTAATTGTCACATTTAACTTTATATGGATGTCAGTGCCCAAATAGAAAAGTCTGTTTTGTTAAATTTTACAGCTCCTCATCTGAAATACCTATTAAGTGGTCTCTGATTTCAAAACAACAAGCAAATAAGAAAAGAAGTAAAACTTATTTTAAGAAATTAATACTAATTTCATATGAATATAAGAAAATATATGCTGTTTTACTTTGCTTATTTTATCTACTCTATCACTTAAAAATCACAGTAGGTCAGAAAAAAATAATGTGGCAAACACTTCTAAAGTCCCCTGGTACTGAAGGGTGAATTTTTTGTTTTACAGTTATGTGATTTTTATTGGGAAAATAATATGCAACAAAATCAAAGCAGGACATTTTCAAAAATGCGTCTCAGGAAAATGCAATGGCAAATATGAAGGTATCAATGTTAAATTTGCCTCTGTCTTTTTATGAAGAAAACACTTTGAAGCCAAAACACCTTGAGAATATAAAGTAAACAATGATTAAAATGTTAATCAGTTACCATTCTGAAATGAAGCAGATGAACAAGATCAAGAGTGGAAGAGAATACTGAAATAACCTTTTATTTATGACATTGAGATGATGTTGTTCCTTAATCCTTTTAGACATTTATCCCTAAATTACATTTACATCTTATAATTGTACCTAATTTGCCATAAAAAATTTCCTGGGTACAAATACAAAAATATAATAAATATCTGGCACTGAATTAGAGCAAGTGAATCAGAACACTTTGAGAAGGAGAAAAGGCAATTTTCTGACAGGACTTTAGAGGCGCTAAAGTGATTGAAAAATATATTAAATTACCCATAAGAAAATAAAATTGCAGTCAAATCCATCATCAGTTAAATAAAATTTTTCTGATTTGATTGTCTCAGTAAGAATGAAGAGATAGAAAGGACATAAAATTTCATAATTTTCAAAAACGAGCCACCGGCTCTACCTTTGTCACTTGTGACTCCTCTAATGTTTGGGGTTTTTTTTCTCAAAATGTACCCTTGGTTTAAATCTTCATCTCCAAATAAAACCTTGGTTCATTCCTCCGTGCTTACACTTTTCAACTTTCGTTGACTGTATTCACTTCTTATAAAATTTTTATTTTATCAAGTAAAATTAAATATGAATTAAAAATATCCCTAGAATCTTTGTTATTTTGGTTATATCTTTTCTAATTTATATTGCTTGCCTTAGGTCAAGTAGCAACTTGCTTAATTCCCAGTCCAATACTCATTTCAGCAGAGAGGTTTTTGACAGAACAGTTTGGTAACTGAAGAGAACCTCATATCTAATCCAACCTTTTGTTCAATCTCCAAGAACACTACAGATGTGCCTCTAGTACATCATGCAAATATTACTTTACTCATTTGTCTTTCTCTTTTACAGTGCTTCATATCAGATAGCATTTTCTTTTCTCTCAAAGCTTACATTGAGCTTATTTTCCCCATACTGTTTTTACAATTCAGCTTACCGTCATGATTTGCTTACCTTTGGTTCCACCCAAGACAGTCAGTGAAGAATGACTAGAGTTGATTTTGTTTGCTGTATGTATACTTTATAGCAAAGTGAATATAGACACAGTCTAAAAGTTCTGATGTTGTAAGTACCATGAAAACTGAAAGCAAACTTCGTATGAACTATTTCAATCTGCAGTTTAGAAAAGTGAGAAGGCAATCAGAGGAAACTCTTTGGAAAAGCTATAAAGACTCAGAGCCTTGTAATTGAGTAAACCAGTTTGCCACGAGAACATTAGTTCAGACTGATATGGGCTTTTAGTTTAGTAAAAGACACTCTAATCATACTCAGTGCTATTTAGAGATATTATAGGAAGAAAGATGATAATACGGTTCATTCAGATACTCCACTGAGCAATTTCAATATGATTTTGAAAATAGTTAACAATAGTCACATAGAGTGTTTGCAGGGCCAAAATTATACTTTAATATCCAAAGTGCCTAAAGCCCAAAGCGAAATAAGATCTAGGTTATATAGACTGTGTGATCATTGCAAATCTTTTAAAGACCAGGACAAACTAGCAAACTAAGTCATATCCTCCCTTATTTTAGTCACTTGGTCTGTGATTTGATTTGTAGATGATAGTAAATTGCTAAATTTTCATTACCAGTTTTCTGCCCCAGAGGTATTTTTTTTCTTGGACAGCTTAATATTGATTTAAGGAACCCTGCCACCAAATCATCAAATATTAGGACAAAAGAGTCAACTGCCTTTGAAAATTGCACATTGTTCTCAAGGTCACTATGAGATCTGGCAACAAAATGTTCAGAATACTTATGCAATCCTCCATTCCTGGTTTCCTCTGTGCCTGTAGAGGTAAATAAGGGATAGGCATGTTATCTTTAAAAGAGTTTGGAGTTTAGAGCAGATACAATTGCCTTTATTCCCTGACTTGCAGATCAAGACTGATTGCAAGCTAACCATTGGAAAGTTTCTCATCTAATTTAACAGCTTTGGTGTCAGACACAAATCACTGATAAGAAATTGTTACCATATATCTGATGAGAATCATCGCTTCTGTAATTGACAAAGGGCTGTTTTTTTTGGAACATGTTGCTTGCCTTTGTCTGCTATATTTTTTCATCAAGCATGACCCTTGTCAGCTGAAAAAACACAATAACCATGCTTAGGAAAGTGTGTGTGCATCTGTAATTCCATAGTGAGGTTTTGGACAATAAGTTTGAAATGTATATGCAACTTAATGCTAGCATCAAGAGAAAAAAATATATAACCCATTAGTAAGCAGCAGGAAAGAGCTCAAGTAGTAGGAAAGCAATGTTTGTTTTTTGGGTTTTTTTAAAGTCAAATGAACATTCAGATAAAATATTCAAAGTAGTCCTAGGTTGATAAAAACAGCTGCATTTGTATGGCTTACTCCAAAGAGAGTCAATAAACACATATCTGACATCTTAAGACTGCTCAGGAGTATTTTTTTCCCTCAATATTGAAGAAATATCATTATCAGAATTTAAAGCAGAAAAATTGTTTTCCTAGAGGTTCTTTTTGAAACCAGATTCATCAATATTTTACACCAAGCTGAGAAGACAGTTTTTCATCTTTGTTTGGAAGCTGTCATAGAAAAAATACTGCCCCAGTGAAATAATATTTGTATAAAAAAACATTGGACTTCCTAAAAAACCCAGAATTTCAACTTTGGTAAAACATTCTATACATGAAATAGTAAAGCATTATATACATGAAATAGTAACACATTTCATCCTCAAGTTTCCATATGCCATAAGGAATTCAAATTGATTTGGAAGATTTTCCATCAATGACTGAAAATAGGCAGAGAAATATATGACCAGACATGGCTTTTTGGGTTTTCTGCATTTCTTTACTGTTAAAACAAGTAAAATTAAATGCTTATACTTGTTCATTGATCATTTCTCCACCAGAAATATTTGATCATTTGCCTTCAAAACATTTGTAAAGTATCCAGAAACAAATACGACAATAAAATGCCACCAGTAACAATCTGGTAGCAATTATCAACTGACATTTCCTTTCAAGGTTTTTTGTTATTTTACTTGCCATATTATTACTCACTAAGACCACTGATGGTTGAGATAAACCTTTTGCACTTCACTACTACTACAAACCGCAAATTTGATGCAAAGTTTTTGCTTGCACCCCCAGTTTTTAAAAGAGAAGAATAATGTTTCTTAGTCTAAAGACCAGGTGGTTCCGTCTGGTTTACCTCCATACCTGTTCACCTCAGTACTGCTCTGCAGTCTTTCCTTGTCTGCATGAAAACCATGTGATCCAAAGCTATATCATAGCACCTACTCAGGAAACTGCAATATTTACCTCATTCAACCTTATAAATGAAGCTATCTTCCTTTTTCCAGGAATCTGTTTTTGTTTATTCCAACCTCGAGTTTTTTGAGATCTCTTCTCCTCCCTTGTCTGTTCCAAAGAGAGCTTTAAAATAGCAAACATTACCTAATTTTGAAACTCTACTGCACTGTGGTGGGTTGACCTTGGCTGGCCACCAGGTGCCCACCGAGCCACTCTATCATTCCCATACGCAGCAGGACAGGCTGAGGACAAAATGAGATGGATAAAACCCTCAGGGTTCAAGATGAGGGCAGTTTAATAAATCAAAAGCAAAGACTTTGTGTGGAAACAAAGGAAAAAAATTATTGTCTACTTGCCAGCAGAAGGTGATATCTAGCCAGTTCCTGGGAAATAGAGCTTCAGCACACATAGCTGCTGCTTCGGAAGACATTATAATAATGAATGCACACAAGCCCACATCCCCTTTTTCTCTCAGCTCTCATTACTAAGCAGATGCCACATGTTATGGAATATCCATTTGGTTGGTTTGGGTCAGCTGTCTTGGCTGTGACCCCTCCCTAGGTCTTGCCCACCCTCAGCGTGCTGGTGAGGAGGGAATGTTGGAGAGACAGCCTTGGTGCTGTGCCAGCACTGCTCAGCAGTAGCCAAAACACTGGTGTGTTATCAACACCTTTCCAGCACCAACACCCAGCACACACTGTGAGGGCCACTATAAAGAAAATTTACTCCATCCCAACCAGACCCAATACATCCACAAACTGACCTGTAAAGCCTCATCATCACTCATCACACTTAGAGGTTGACAACCTGCAATTTCATGTCTGCGAAATATTGTTAAAGCCCTTGAGGAGTCAAAACATGTTCTTCAAAATACAGGCATCACTGATGACCTCCAAGAATGAAATGTGATGAAAGAACCAAGACATATTACCAAGTCTAACAAGGAAAGGATGCACTTATGTACCTATTTTCAAAAAGTTCTCACAGCTTCTTGTCATAAGCAGCCCAGAGAAGCTGTCAACATGTAGTAAGTTTTGAGATCTTTATCCTGCTTCTCAGAAGAGAGGCTTTTGATCGACGGGGGCTTACTCTAATCCTGTGCACATAAGCTAAACATACAAGTGCTTTCAGCATTAACATCCCCTGCCACATAAAGAAAGATAAGGTTCAGTGTTATATTAAATATTCCTGATGAATGAGACAGCTTTGATTGTCCTACTATTTAGTTAATAAGACTTCACAATATTTTAATTTCTAAGTTACGTGTTTGAAGACAAAAATTTTGCAAGATGCATATTTTTTATTTATGCTCTCCACTTTATGGCAAAGCATTCATCTAAATTAGGAACAAGAACTGAAATAGTTTCTGTGGGTTTCTTAAATTTATTTCAGATTGCTTTTGAAGATGAGCCTGAAACTAACATTAGCTGGAAAATTAGTCATTAATAAATGGGCTAGATAACCTCAAAAAGGTTCCCTACCAGATTTATGCTAAATAGCCAAATAACCAAATAAACACATGCTAGACCTAATGACAGAATCATGCATGCTTCACTAAGACCACACTAGTCTGCCAAAGTCATTACAAATTACAATAGGGGTGAAACCAACCTGAAATGACTGGTTGCCAGTCATAATTGGACCTAGTAGCTATTGTAGAAGAAAATCATCATATTGTTCCATTTTCCATATCTTGGTGAGAAGGTGGGAGGTGAAGGAGAGAGGGGGTATTACAGTAGTTCTGTCAAAAGAGTGTGAATTGATGGTGCAGCAAATATATGCATTCTATTTACACAATGATTTCCCACAGAGTGACTGCTCGAGTCAGCTCTGTGGCACTTTTAGAAGCTATGAAGGTAAGATGTAGGTAGCAGTGTGTCAGAATTTGAGGAAAATTAATAATAACTGCTACTGCCAAGATCTTTTGATACACTGACAAAACATTGCATTTGTTATACCTATAGCTGCATTTTTTATATAGGAATGTATGCAGCATAACACGGAGTGCAGAATCTGAGCTCAAAATGCAGTAAATCCAAAGGAGTAGATATGAAAGATATTGCTCCTTGTAGAGGCTGCATCTGTTTCAGTACAATTTAGGATTTAGGATTGTCCTCTGACACCGAGGTCACCTTGAATACTTTCACCCACACTCATACATTTCAATGTACTTGCCTTGCAAGTCATGGTCTTGTCCTAGAGCACAGTTCATTCATTTGGAAAAAGATAACTGATTAGGGCCGAGTAGATGATAGCTGAACAATTCTATGTTATAGGAAAAATGTGACCATTTTCCATTGTAAATATCATTCCTATAATGGAAAATGCATGCAGACAGTGTGCTTCAAACCCACAAATGTTAGGGAAATGCATGCTGAAGTAAGCTTGTGTCCATACTTTCTGCAGTTACATCTATCTAGAGAAGTACATAATTTCCTGCTGTGAAAATTATTTTCCAGTTATTAAGACAGAGCTGTAAGGTCATCTTATTTCTGAACAACTGTTCACATACTGTTTGAGACACTTAAACTGTGCTTTTATAGCCAGATAAGGCTCCCTTCTCAGGCTGCTCGGGGTCTGATACTGGTGGTTTTGGCCCAAATCCTGTCTTGGTGGGACAGTCTTATAAGCAGAATTTCCAGATATTGCTACACATGCTAGGTAGCCTCAATGAAACAAAGTCAATCCAAACCAATAGATCATTTTAGCTTCAGAAAAAAATGTACACTGGACTCAGGAAGGAAGTGTTCCTGTCTACTTGCACATTTTCTGCTCATACCCATCATCAATGATATTTGAAGTCGATATATTTTTCCATTGTTTGGGCAAATGTATTACTATATTTATTCTAAAGAAAAAAAAATCTAGCTAAGGCTGGTAGATTGAATTAGCAGGTTGCCTGTTTCATCATATATCCTGCTGTTTATCTATTTAGAATGATGTCACAGTCAAAAGAGTTTATTCAATTATAAGCAATTTAATTGCATTAGAACCTTAATTTATTTATTTTTATTAATATAAGTCTAAAAGTAATTGTGACTATTTTCATGTTTACTTCCAGGTATCCTACAGCTGGATCAGACCTGTGGTATTGCACAAGTAAATAAATTATTTCTCTTCTCTTAGCTAAAGGAAATCTACAACTGGAAAAACTATTTTGCTGCCTTTAAACCCAATTCAGAGAATTTGGGTTTTTTTCTAAAGCACAAACAGATTTAGGGCTTTTCAGATCCAGGACAGTGTTTCTCTTTCCTTGTTATTAGGACATCATAGAGGATACCTGAATCCTCATATCAATACAGTAGACCTCCCACATATCCAGATTAAAATGTCAACATACTCTAAGAATACAGTTAATATTACTAAAAAAAAGGGCATAATATTCTAGAATATACTCAATAAAATATTTAATTATTTATTTGCTTTCATGTGAAACACAAAGAAATAGAAGAAGAATATTTAAGAGATATAATCTGAAAATCATAATCTTAATTTTATCAATATTTATCAATCTCAAAAAAGTTTCCTCTGAAAATATACTCCAGTTTTATAAATGTTTCAGATTTGTTGAGAAAGCTAGAGCTACTCAAAGGAATACTCTAGGTCTGACCTCATAAATATTGAGTCTTTTAGTTGAAATCAGTTTTCCTCTGCTGATGAATACATAAACATTTTACCTCATGCCCAAGTAATTAAGATAATTAGTGTCATGTTTATGATCTAATAGATCAGAGGTAATGCAAGAAGCTAGTATGAATTATGAAAGAACAAACTAATAATCTAATGATGACATTCTTTACCTATATCAGCATGATACTGAACATTTCAAAAGCCACCTCACTGACAGATTTCAAAAACCACCTCACTGACAGATTTGCCATGACCTGTCTTCTTTCTTTTGCCATTCTATTGGAAGCTACATCCTAATAAAAGTGAGTAAGTATGGATCCATATTTGGTTTGTCCAGAGACAACAATGAGGCAGATTAACAAAAAGACTTCAGCTTTCAGACAGTTAATGTCTCATTTTTAACAGCAAATATTTCATCAGTGGGAAATTTGTAGACCTGAGTTAGCACAGTGCTGTTGAGAGCACAAGATCCTTATATGATCACTAATCATTGTTTCCATTGATTCACTACTGTCGAATACGTGTATCAGTCCATTGCTGTTTCAGCCAAAACAAAACCACTACAATTCAAAGCAAAGTCTGATCTGCAGACTCTGTCATAGCATATCTCAGTAGACTGTTTTTTAATTAATTCCTTTAGACAGCAAGACACAAATGTACACCATCCCTATAGCTGTAGAAAATACAGCAATTTTGCTAATCAAGCACTTGAGGGAAAAATTCTGTCTGTGTGTAGGACTGCTGAGGTAAAAACGTTTTCAATAGTACTTCATATTATTGTTGCCAAACATAAAACATAAGGTCTTTTAGAGAGGACCATCATCTCCATTTTACAAGTTAAATTACTCAAGTACAAGGAAGGAAGTGGAAGACATGGAACAGTGGCATTGATGAAATGAGTCTTCTCTGAAAGGATCCTTTATATGACAAATTCACAAGTACTCTCACTGTACAGACCAGATTATGTAATCAAGTCAAAAAATCAAACAGGATATGAGGAATTCAACTTGTTTTAGTGTGAGGAAGTAGATAACAAGTATTGTACTTTTCCAGAAGATATTTTCAAAGTATTGTCAGTTTACTGTCACTTTTTTTTCCCCAAGAAATTTTAGCAAGGGAGAAAATAAAATGGAAAAAGTGTATGTAGTTCTACAGGGCTGCAGTTTCTGCAATTATGAGTAGAAATGGCCCATACTTTTATAAGCATAATTTAAAAAAAGAAGTTATAAGTGGGAAGGTGAAAACTCAGAACTAGAAAGAAAACTATGCCACTTTCATTAGGAGTTCCAAAAAAAAAAAAGCAGGCCCATTAAAATAATCCTTGTGTCTTTGAAATTTCTTAGGTTTTCCGCAACTAAAGTAATTTAATCAATACTACTGAGAAAAATAAGTGGAGTTTACTCAGCACATGCTGTCCATGTAATTAGAAAAGGTTAATCAGTTTTACGACATATTAAGACATACAGAACAAGGTATTTGCAGGAAAGAAGGTCTTAACAACTTCAAAAAGCTGCCTCTTAGGGAAACTTACAGATTTAAATTTTATAAAATTAACTTTTTGCTAAAAATACTACCCCACAACTACATGCAAAAGAAACAAGTTTTCCAAACAGTTTTGTGTAGAGTATACATACTGTTTTGCTTCCGTTTTGGTTTTTTAATGAGTTATTGTCTCATGAAAAGTTTTTCCAGCATTTTTTTGTTTTCATTGACTACTCAATTTTAGTAAATGACACTTCAAATAAAGAAATAAATCATTCTTTTTATACCATGCATGATTGAAAAAATAGCATCAGCTGGAGCAGTGTGGACCTTGTGTGAATTCATTATACATAGATGAGAAATTGTACAGAAGGAAAATTATGAAAGTAATTGAGATCTATTATAATAAAGTAGGAAGAATATTAGCATTATTCCAGAATTTTGTAAACAAAATATACAAACTGTAAAGTCTGAAGTGCTCCCTAAATGTATCTCTCTAAATCACAAGAGCATGTCTGGAGCATAAAAAGCATATGAAGCATACTATTTTTCATTTAATCTTATTAAAAATATTTTTAATAATTTTGGAAAAAAAAAGAATTTTTTAAAATAAAATATCAGAATTAAGACAACAAAAATTTTTCTTGGTAAAATACTCACGGTGTATTACATGAAATAATTCCTTCTGGTAAGATTAGACAAGTAGTTTTGATTTCTGTAACTCCAGTGCAATACATTCAGTTTAAAATCATAAGAATTTTTTTTCTTGAGAAGGGCAATATATACATTCTAGCATCTAAGTATTTAGGCATTAAATAAATATTTTACCACCTACGTTACAGAACTTCATCCTAAGCAGAAATTGTATAGTGTTCTGAGCAGGACCAAATAAAAGCTGTAGAACACTGAGGTATAGCTCAGGCAAAGATAAAGTGTTTAAGCCTTTCCTGTTTATATTTAATTTTAGATAAACACCTTTGTGCAACACATTTTTTTTTTACAACATGAAACCAAGGTCCTACAGCAGGTTAATTGATTTTACCTTAAGGAGAGCAATAAATATTCAATGAGAATTCAAAACTTTGGCATTTTGACTCATGCCTGTCTTTCAGTAAAGACCCCTTCCACATGAATTTTCTTTCAGTCTCCTCGTTTTGAGATTCATAATGGCTTAGATCATGAGTAAATTGATGGTGAAGACAGCCAAGGCTCTGAAAGGAAACCTTTCCTTACAAGAAGTAATGTTAATTTAAAAAATACATACCAGAGAAAACATATTTTTAGTCTGTTTAGATGTACAAAGAAATTATAAAGTAACCTGAAAAAAACACCAATTGCAAATTTTACATGGCAACAGGATCATGCAGTGCTCTCTAATTACAGTTTAATACTGATCAATCTATAGAAAATGGTGCCAAAACTATTATCCTAGTAAAAAGGAAATATTATTATTTTTGTATGATGTTGTGATGTTTATCAAACAGTTGCCAGACCACTTGGAAAAAAAATCCTCTCAAAACTATGTTTTTTAGGTTCCTTAGGGGGTCACAGGAAGTGTTTCCTATGGTTCAAATGAGGAAACCTGCAAACAAGCCTCAGAAAGAATATGAACTCTAATCTCTGTAGCCCTTGCAATTGCATTTACAATGAATGCTATCAGTGAGCAACTAATCATTTTCCATCAAACTAATATCCAGTGCAGGGTTGACCTAGGTTGGATACAATATATATTTCACGCTAGTATTTATTTAGAGTACAGTTTCCTTAACAAGATTGAGTTAGTATAGTGACACTTCTGCACTGAGAAAGTGAAGTGGGAGTAGGAAATGGTTAATCAAAAGTAATACCCTTTTTCTATTTTTTTAATGGACAAAGTAACAGCTGGCTACAACAGCTGCCAGTGTTCTGATTTTTGGACAGATGTGTTTTCCATGCTCTTTTAAGTTTACAAAGACCAGATGCTTCCCATGGTTGCTTGAAATATTTTCTCATGTTCATTATTATGTGATTTGCTTTGAGCTAAGGGTTTAGTTCTGAATCTTTCATTGTTTTTATTTATAAAGTTGTCAGGCAAGACAAGACATATTAGGTTCAAAATTGGATTCACTTTGACTTCACTTTGCTACTTCTGATGTATTGTCCATTTAGACTCAAGGGTAAAATTATCACACATGGCACTGTACTTGCATGTATATGATGTGTACATCCACAGATAAAGTAAAGATATAAAAATCAATGTTTCATGTAAATGCTTGTTAAAATTTAGAAATTAATATGCTTTAGAAAGGTCCATGTTCCCAGTTTCAGTCATGCTGAGGAAAATTTGAGTGTATCTATTTGCTCTCATGAAGGTTGGACTACTTCCTAGAATTGTACTGGAAAACTGGAAAAGAAAACAAACTACAGGATTGAGTTCTAAAATTTTCTGGACCTAATCTTGATCTTACGAAATGCTGAGCATGCTGTCACTGATCCAAGAAAATAATTAGGCCCGGCAATTACAACGACTGTTTAGCCTCGAGGATGAGAGAGATGTCTCCTTGGATTCAGCTGGACAGTTCCAATGTTTCACTCTGAGTCCAAAAGTAGTTGCTCCGTTGGAAAGAGTTCAGAGCACTTAGCATATTGTTAGATAGACACTTAAATGAACCACAGATTGATCTTGTCCTCATGTTTAACGCTGTGCGACTCATTATTTTTCAGCACAGGCTGAAGTGATGACAGACAGTTAAAGAGCGGTAATTGCAATGAACTCTGCATATTTCATATGTGATGGGACATAAGGAGAAGCTGGGTTCCCAAAGTTTTTTGCCAGAGCCCTGGTATAGAGGTAGTTAAGACAAAAAATGTCAGACCACACCCTTCTCAGTGAGAACAGCACATCCACATAAAATTATTTTGGCTGTGCTGAAAGAAGAATTAAGCACAGACTTTTGCCTACATAGCAAAGGAAATAAAGATTAAACAATTTAATCATTATGATTTTATGTGTATGTTCTATTTAATTACTCATTCTGTTCAAGAAATTTACAGCATGTATGTCTTCAACTATTAATAATATCTTATCTACCTGGTCAAGGAGTAGAGTAAGAATGACACAGAATAATTAAAATACCTCAGATTTTAAATATTTAATGGTAATACCTGATGAAGAATATCTGATTCACACTGTTTTCAAAGAAAGATGTTTGCACTACTAAAGTAATGGAGGCAGTTGATCACCTAATCCTTTTATGAAAAATATATATATAAGCTTCCTAGCTGGTCCTCAAACTATTTTTATTTCTACTACTTTCATGAACTTTGTCAATTAATAAATGTATTGTAGTATATAAGCCTAAATTGTATCCCTGCCACCTATGTATTGCATACTAATTTTTTAATTTCCTGTTATCTTCTAGAGGCCACTGTTTATGTGTTTTGCGCCTTGTACTGTCTTCATGGCTCGGAGGAATGTTGTGTCTTATATTTTTAGTCAATTTTTTGTGTTTCTTGGCGTCTCAGGTATGATATTGTTAAAGTATATCCAATGTCCATTCAGTCACGTCTACTGATGCTGACTGGGAACAGTATCAGACAGAATGCAAAATGCAAATTCCTAGCAGTTGTCATGAAAAAAAATTCTGGCTTCCCCCATGGAAGCTTAATGCTGGCCTTAAAAAATCAAAAATTAATTAAAATTCTGAAAGTCTGTCATTTAAAGCTTTCCAAAAATTATGTTCTGCTTCCAATTATCGTTCTGCTTTTCATTGCTCTAACTCATACTTACAGTTCTTGGATATATCGAAATACTTTTTTATTCTTCCTCTTTTTAAACATTTGATCTCAAAGCATATCCATGTGTTAAGTATGTACTGAGGAACAAAGGATTTATGACCTTTGAATTTGCCTCAGTGACCTTTGTCAAGAGCATTGTTCTGCGTAGTAAGTTCTCCTGGTCAACCTTCGCTATCATTATATCCAATAGTTCTTGTGACACTTAATTTGGGTACTTCCTAGAAATTTCTTTCACATCTGTCTTCATTGATACCTGCTCTTCTTTCATAGTTAGTCTCAGGATCATTCCTTGAGCTTCCATTAGTAGTCTTGAGATAGATTGAGCATTTTTTCATGTGGTCCTCCAGATAATGTCATACCATAGATAACCGTTTATACATTGTAAGAACTAGATAGAAAGTACTTTAGTTTGTTTTGCAGAAAGTGCCATTTTTCATAAAAATTCACAAGGCTAAATTAGAAAATAAATAAAAGAAGAGGAAATACTCCTGTGTAAATAGTTAGTACAAGAGAAATATTTTAAAGGCAACCTTGTGTCAGGAGCTCAATGTTTCAACGTCACAATGCTTTTCCCCCAGTCCCTCTCCTGGTTAGACTGTAGTGAATAATGAGATTTAATATCTTTGGAGATACTGGTTCATATAAAAGAGTGTAATGATGAAATAGCCATGTTATGTGTAGTAGCCTATCAATAACAATTTTAAACATACATTGGGGGTTTTGTGTTTTGTTTGTTGTTTGGTTTTTGGGTTTTTTTTGTGGTTTATTTGGTTTTTTAAGACACTTTTTAAATTTGTTTCTATTTATGCATTTTTATATTGCACATATTTATCCTGGCTTCATGTATCTAAGAATACAAGTGTGGAGAAAACATTATTTAGTCATAATGGTACCTTGATAGAAGCACAGAACTAAAAAATCTTTCAGGGGACCATTCAGTTTTAAGAAACTGGAATTTAATTCTCAAGTAGTTAACTAAGGCAATCTAATTAGTTTTTCGTATCTGACTAAGGACAATAACAAATAGGGGAGGACTGGGAACTCTAGGAACCATGAACATGGAGAAATTTGTGTGCATTTAGAGGAATGAAGGAGCTGCAAATCCTATCACTAGTACTTTTACTTGTAAGTATGGGCAGTGGTAATTTAAGAATTGCTAAAGGGGTTATAGACACTTCATAACCTCACTCAGCACAATTTCCCTGGCACAAATCAGGTGATTCTGCAAATATCTCCCTCCTTCCACTGTTCAAGTTTTTCTTTTCACTTTTCATAGAATAGCTGAAGAATGTCCTTCCTTGACTGTTTTTTTCTTTTCTTGCCTTTTTCCTTCCTTTATTTTTTAGTGTATTAACTGAGAAGAGTCCCTTAGACAAGAATAGTTAAAAATATTTTGACTTAAGATGTCTGACTGTTCTATGTTTTTGAATTCAGCATGCAACTCTACGTCCTTACAGCACACGTTGAATTTTACAAGCACTAAAGAGCATTGAACCACTAGGTTAATGTTCCCACAGACACAGAACATTAGATTACTATTTCAAAAAGCATTACCTACCATTTGGTATGCTCAGACAGCCATGTGTACATAAATTGGTAACTAGCATTTGGCTCAATTTACGCAAAGTAATCAAAACTTGCTCATTCAATCCATTTCCTGGCAACTACAATGACTCATTAGTAAATTGTCTGCCTATAAGCACTCCAAAAGCATGGCTTCTTCCCAAAATTGTTTGCATTACCTGGATTACCTTTAAACTTAAATAGGTGTTTCATAAAATACCAAGATATGGAGTCAGGTTTATTAGGTTAACCATATGATAGCACACTTTTATGGATGCATAGTTAGTTCAGGGGAACAAATGGATGACCCAGTTTATGCAATTTCAGAGAAAAAGAGGGTTCATACAATGTTCTTCCGTGAATCTAGAAACCTCTTTCTCTGGGTAGAAAATACATACAATAAAATGGTCCTTTGCTACACTTCCAGCTGAAGAGGAGTGACAGACATTGATCAGGATCCCCAATAGGCCAAAAACTCTGAAAGGCTTCATGGCCTTAGGAATTATTGCTCCTAACTACTGTGCTAAGAAGTATCCAAGAGACTTTCATTCTCTGACTTGTCATCCTTCACCACAACAAGCTTATACACTGAAAGCAGAATTTATTTGCTTTGTCTGCTGTATCTAGATTAAATTAAAACAATCCTCAATACATATTTCTGTGGTATGGAGTTACTGTGGAAAATTGGGGGTATTGAAAAGAATTTAAATTAAGAAGAAGCCACCATTTACATAAGGTATTTGTATAAGACAACGCATTCAAACACCCTGAAATTACCCCTGAACTGAAATTTCCTAAATTTTTATTACAATAACCTATAAAATCATGTCTACTTACACCTATAACCAGTATTAATGCAGCACATAAAATTTACTGTATTGTCCACAGCTTCTCATTTACTTTGTTTTTTTCTTCTTTTTCAGGGTAAGAAAGTGAGTGAAAAACTAATCTTTTGCTCCAGGTTCTAGCAGGAACCTTGTGTTGCCTTCTGGGAGGGAGTGTCTTTACTGCTCCTTGATGGACTCAGTATAATGCTCTGGCATTGACTGGGAGAGTATTTGTGGCCATGGGCCAAGCATTGGCAGGAACTGTGCAGTCGAACAACAGTGGGTTATTTGCTCTATGCTAACAGTTTGATGTAAGTCAGTGCTAGTAAGGCATACAGCTACTTGTGTGCAAGTGCTCAAGTCTGTTTCCTGGCCATGATTAGCTTTCTAGGACGCCTATAATCAACACAGCCAGATTTTGGTGTTTGTCTAGCTGCTTGCTTGTTTGTATGTTTTGCTTTTAGGCACCAGCAAAGCAACAAATTCTAGAACATTTCAACCTGGCCTTAAACAGAAGATGATGTACTTGCACACACAAAGATCAAACCAGAGAAAAGATAATTCATTACATTGGATGCTTATGTTTGGGCTTAGAAGGTTTATAATAATTCCCCAGTCCATCAGACCTTCTGTGAGACTGAATCACTTGGCTCTCAGTGTTTGTGTTCCACACCTGCAAACCTGTACTTTCCATTCCTCCCAGGAGTCCTGTTAAAATTATAAGGCTGGCTGACTTTCTGACAATTGCAACTCTGTCACAGTGCACAAATAAAGAGGGAGTGATTGTTCCTCACTCTGACTGTTAGAACAAATTTAGTCTATAACTGTCTTGATTATTCTGGAGTTCAACAGCTATTGCCATAGCAACCTGTTTTAATAACTTCCAAAGTGCAGAAAATACACTAGAATTAGGTTAATTCTGTGGTTAGGCACTGTACATAATGCAACTATCTGGATCCCCATAGAGACTACGAGGAATGCACATTCCAAACAGGAGCCTAATCAACAGATCAAAGCATTCTACTTACCAATGAATGAAGATTTCTTCCTCTTTTCTACAAAATGCTTTTATTATCTGAAACTTTTATTTAAAAGGAGATTATTCATTTTAAACTATGTTATCTTACTGAAGGCAGTACTGTATACGGAAACTTTTGGCATTAACTGTCCTATCTCTGGAAAATATTATGCTTCTGGATCAAAAAGAAGGTTATTCTTTTTCTACCTTTATGTCCTACCAAATACAAAATCATTGCAAGAAAATGTTTTTTCTGACAATGCTTTAAAAATTTTGTTCATTTACAAAAAGATAAATTCTTCAATTTCCGTTTTGCTTTCTGTTAACTTGAGCAGACTTTCTTGATAACTGTTTTTCTTAAAGCCTTTATCTTTTCATTTTGGATCACTGATATTTAAGATCCAGAGTCATTTGTACTGATAAGTAATGTATTAGGAAGAATTACTTTGATGATTACATGCCATGAGAAAAAGATGAAAAAATCCCATTTGTTTTCAGTACAAGTCCTTTATAAATAAGGCAATAAGACATTTGTAATATAGAAGACTTACTGATTTTTGTGTGAGTCCCATCAAGGTGATTTTACAGGGAAGAAAACATTGCTATGCATGCATCTTGAGAGTTGTAGCTTTCAATTCAAGTTTGTAGACTTTTTTATTTTTGAATTTTGATGTTTGAACATAGACTGGGAAGAGAAATAGGAGTGTGGGGAGGAAATCCAGAACTCAGAATATGACGTACTGGGTTCAATAAAGTACAAACTTTGAATTATTTTTCAGTAGTAACAGTGACATGTTTAAATGTTAATATTGACACATATGACTGAGTACAAATGTGTACTGCAGTCACTGGTGTTACATGAATTGCTTTAAAAATATATAAAAATTTCCAAGAACAGTCCAGCTGCTGAGGAGGAGGATACCTCTGTACATGTGTTCTGCCTCATCACACTGTTTAAATGACTCCAAGTACTCAAAGGGTAAACCTTGATTTTTGAATCCATGACCAGAAGACTAGGTATGCTAGAGAAAGCTAAGGCATAAAAGTAGCCACTTTTAAACTGACTACTTCCTGTAAAGAGGTGCATCTTGGGCCGCCTTTTTTACTTCAAGGTGTAATTATGAAACTGTATTTTTTCTTCTAGTGAACTTAATCAAGATTTGCATGAAAATACAGGCTTGACAAGCCAGAACAATGTAAAAATTTCCTAAGTTAGTTCACCACCCACTGAGAGTATTGTATATCTGAATCAGACATGAGTCAAAATCTAACAATTATTTAGAAGGGGATAAGGTAGCATAATGCAAAACAAAGCTCTTTATTTTGAGTAACTACAGAATTAAAAATGGCATTTTAGATGATCATTTCCTTTCAACTTTGTTGTGTGATCCCAAGGACTAAGGGATGTGGTACATTTTTGTTTATTTGTAATTTCTATCATCAAGCTTAGATGAGCCAACAAAATTCCCATCATCAGTCAACAATGACCTTGAGGTTTTGTTGCCTCACCCATAGACTCAGGCAGGTGTAGACTAGAATGTTTGTTCTTACCTTTAAAAAACACTTCAGAAGGTGATATTAGGCAATTACTGTGACTCTGGCCTGTCCACTGAACTTCTAATCTGACATCTACCATGAAAGAAGAATAAATATTTCTGTTTCTTCTTTAATTCAGCTCTAATAGCCAGTCTTTCATAAATGTTTTTTGAAAATGTTGAAAATGTAGACTAAGATTTGATTCAGAATAGCTCCTGAAAGGAACAGGAATAGGAAATGAAAGAGTTGATGTGTATTCATAGTAGATAAAAGCTTTTAAATCCTTTCCTACCTTTTCATCCTTTCTTCCAAGTGCTGGCAGGAATGTAAAGGCTTCAAACAACCTTCCTTCTCCCTGAAGGTTATAAAAAGTTTATATTCATGCTGAGTTGTACCTGTGTTGTTGCAGTTTTGAGCTGAATTTTATCATGTTGTTCCCCACAGATTAGGGAACATCCCAATAGACCTCTAACATTAATAAACATCTGTTGTCATGACATTTTGTCTTTGTCTATGACGACAAAGATAAAATTAAAAATTAAAAAATTTGGATTTATATATATGTATGTGACTTAAACATCTATGCATTCAAAACTAATTTTGATGCAGGTTGTCTGATACAGCTCTTTGCTTATTTTCTTAGATCCACATGTGCTTATCCTATACTAGAGAGTTTTTGACTTGCAGAGTGGTTATATTAAAATATACTCTATACTTCTTTTTGAAATAAGTTTTTTCTAATATAAGCAATATTTAGATTATTGCTGTGAAGAAAAAAACAGGAGTAATTATAACTGGACAGGAGATTAATTCATGTGTAATTAATAGTCTCACATCGTAAGAAAAATTGGATGAACTACATCTAAGTAATACATCAAGTAATTTAAGAACAGACTAATAAGGCTTATTTTAAAACTAGATTGAACAACAGTTGAAAGAGACCAAAGAAAGACTAGGTGAAAATTCTCAATTAGTTAGATAGAGGGTAGAAACAGAGAAGTGTGTGTTGCAAAATAAATGGATGAAAGTTGATCAGTGATGCACTCTTCAGGAAATACGGAAACCAAATAAAACTAGAATAGGAAAAAGCCAGCAAAGTCCTCAGAACAAAGGATATACTTATAGGAGACAAACAAGGTAGCTTGTTTTGCTAAACTCATCAATACTGAAGTGACTAGAATGTATAATACATATGTATAATGTATATAAAAATATGCAACATGTATGCAATATAAACATGTAAATACATGAGTTCCATATATAAATATGAAAGACATGCTTAAATAAGCAAAAAATAAGGCCACAAAAAAAATTAATATTTTCTATGAGAAAAAAAAAGCAAGATTAATGTCAAAATGACTAAAAGAGAAATCCAATTTTGGAAAGTTGTCTTGTAACATTCTCTAGCAGAATGAGCGGCAGGAAGAAAACAACTGATTTTTAAGATGAACCTTGGTGTGTTTATGACATGACCATATGACACGGTTCCCCGACATGAGAGAGTGCTAGGCACAATGACCTCTACTATATTTGTAGCTCTCTGAGATGTTGACCTCCTAATGCTGCTAAGCAACATATTCTGGCACGATTATGATTCATGACTGTTTCAAATTTGAATGGTTCATTGCCAGACATAGCCTCAAGATTCAGTAAACACATTTCATATGAATGTCACCCATTTAACATATGTAACTCAGCAAAACTGTTGAAAGGAAGTAATAATGAAAGTAGAATATAAAGTTCTTAATATACAGTAAAAGCCTCTGTATATGCTAATTCTACAGCATAATACTAATATAATATTTATACACAAAATAGGCATTTTTAAAATCCTAAGTACCTGCCATATGCCTTATTTGCAGAGAAAACATAACAAAGGACAATGGTAGTACCATATAAGACTTAATTTTTCTGGTCATCTCAAAGACAATTTGGCTGAAGCAAGGTCATGTCCTCAGCTGAAGGTAGCACCACTGTCTGGCATTAGAGAGAACTGAAAAAAACCCCAGTCCCTTAAGTTTCTTCCCAAGAGTAAATGCTATTTTTAATTGGTGAAAAATAGAGCATACTAATTCTATCAAATCCGTGAATGAATTACATATGTGACTATGTTCACTTGATTAGGGTATTGCTTATGAAGACAGTTTTGGTAAGGGAAATACATAAATAAGCATCTAAGGAAATTTTGTCAGGACAGCACTATTTACAGAGCAAATTTTGTAGGAATTATACTTTCCTACCCTTGGAAAGTTTTTTGTGTCAGTTTTTAAAAATTCACAAAAAGCTGAAGAGCTCCAAAAAACCCCAACTTTTTCTTAAGAACAATAACAAAAAATTAGTATTCCTCCATCAGAAATTGCTAAGAATTAAGAAATGAGCTGTTCCATTATTTGCAATTAAGGTAAATTCCGTAGACTGTGTTTCAGGACTTTTTGGTAGGGAAGAAAGGTAAGATTTCTTTCATTTAAATAGAAAAGAAGTAATAGGCATAAGGTAAATAAAAAACCCCACCAACAAAAAAACCAAATCAAAACAAAAACAAATCAAATTGAAACAAAAAGCAAATCAAAATAAACCGCAACAAAATAAAACCCCCTTAACAAAACAGCACCAAATAAATATAAAATTCTTCCTGAAACACAAGAAGACACTTTTTTACTGGGAGGTTGATCAAAAGTGGCACAGGTTGCCCAGAGATGATGTAGAATTTCCCTTCTTGGAGATATTCAAAAGATATTTGAACATGGTCATGGGCAGCCTATTCTAGATGGCCCTTCTTCAGCAGAAGGGTTGGAAGGGACAATCTCAAGAAGTCCCTGCCAGCCTCAACCATTCTGTGATTATTGTGTCTGTGATAACTCTACATAGTTTTCTCAGATAACCAGATTGACATTTGCTTGTCTAAATCTGTTGTTTAAAAAGTAACATGATGATAAAGTTTGAAATTTTCAGCATATTTTTTTAGTTGGATTCAGAATTAGTCCCATTTTTCACTTACTAATACCAAGCAAAAAAGACCATATGAGCAAAAGATGCATCCTATATGTCAATGGTATAAAAAAACCCAAACCAACAAAAAATGAGGAGAACTTAATACAATAAATTAAAAATACTTCTAGAGGTATAATACAAAAGCACAGAACAAGCCATAATGTCAGCTTAATTCTTCCTTGAACTAATTTGAAGTGCTATGGTTTCTGGTTTCTGAGCAACTCAGTCTAAGCTGCCTGTTTAAGTCAATGTGCAAATGGCTTTTCATGCTTCAGTGCTTCTATATCAGCTTTTACTGAAGGTTGTTTTCAGAACTATTTTTACTATGTTTGCTGATTGATTAATATTTCACTTCTTAGCAGCAATTGAAAGAAAACTTGAGTTGATAAAACAAATTAAACAGTAAGCCTTCACCATACTTGGATTACTGCCCAAGACTTATATAAGTGAAACCAAAGATCAACATACAAAGAAAACTTTATCAGCAAGATTTTAAGTGAGCATGTTGTGGAAAGAACTTTATTTTAAGTGAATGCCAAGATTTTTATTCATAAGCACAAAACCCCAATAACAGTGTAACAATATTTTTAAAAAGTAACGTCTAAAACATAGATTCAGAAGTCCTGCATTTATAACAGCGCAGAGGCTTGCTTCCTTTAACAAAACCAGAACTTTATAAGAATATGCTTCAGAAGTACTGCGTGCTGCACTAACTGACCTTCACGGTAGTGAACCCCTGAATTTCCAAGTGTCGGGTCTCTGGATCCAAATTTAAAGGTGATGCTTGCTTTGGTGAACAATAGGTGGACCATATCAAACACAAACAGGCAAGTCTGCTTCCATTCACGAGGCTTTGGGTGACTCACTTCATTATAATATGCCATTATAATATATCATTTAAAATGCAGAGCAGGACACAGCTCTAATTTGAATAGGGTAAGGAGGGAAGGGTATTGTGGGTAGAGTTCATTGTGTAATTAGTTGTATTCAGTCATTTTGGGCAGTTGCCCTGAAGGGAAAGAAGAAAATCTACTATCTGCTTGGAGGTTTTGTTCCCCAGTAAATCACACTATAAAGATCAATTCTTACAAAAAAAGGCTCAACTACAAAACTAGTAGCTAGATAGACAGAAGAATGTACACATATGCTATAAAACATCACACACACATATAGACAGAGGCAAGATCACTTGAGCTATATATTGACATATATAATGTCCATACATAATATATACATGTGTAAATTTAGAAGCAAACATATAAAAGACCATAGATGAATATATATATATATGATTTTGAATTACTATTTCTCTCACACCTGCATTAACAAGAGACTCTTTAGAGGAAGAAAATACATCTTTTACTCAAAAGTAAGAATGGTGAAATGTCCATAGAATTGACTCAGATTCAGACTACTGGCAATCATGCATCAGCTTATTTAGCACACTGATATTCATATTGACTGTATTATTACTGATATTCTGGACCATATTGGTGTCTGAGATGATGGAGTAAACTGTTTTGTATGAGGATGAGTACATCAAAGCAGTAATTATTACACAAATCATTCTAGAGTTATCGTTCAGATGAGAAAGACATTGTTATAGTAAATTGCTCTATAAAGACATTTTACTTTTCTACCTCAGAGGAAGGAAAGAAGAAGCAATACCAAGAAAATCTCTGTGAATGGGTCTTCTTCTGTTTGGAGCATGTGATTCAACCTATTTTTACTAAATCAACAAAAACGTATGATTTGAACACAGTTTAAAATACTCACAACTGAAACTAACATCCTGAAAATCCCTGTTATTCTGGCACTGAGCTCTGGAGGAGATTCACCTCTTTAGAAGATGCAGATTTTTATCTGCAAATCCCTTAGGCTCCTGAAATTTTGCTTTTTTACATGCTCAGAAATGGCCTGGTTTTGTAGAGTTCAAGAGACAGTGAAAATTTCACATCAAAACCTTACTGGTATCCCAATATGAACTGTTCCTTACCTCCTGAGCTCCGCTCCTGCTGAAACCTAGCCACCATACGGAAACATGGAAGAAACATTAAGCCAGAAAAAAAGAAAGGGAACTAGAGATAGAAGCTCTCTTGTATAGATGAGAAAATGATAACTTGCAATTTCTGGTAGAAACCTACATTTCAGTGTAAGGCAAGTCAAAGCAGGAATCAGAAACTGATCTCATATATTCAAACACTGTGCTACAGAGTTCCACTTTTTGACTGAATGCCTTCCAAAGCTGAAGGTGCATTTTTACACCCAGTGTTCCATACTAACTAGCTGAGCTGAAGACTTTGGACACCATTTCTGTGTGCTTAACTTTCCCTGAGTCCAGTATAAAGCCTTGGTGTAAGGTTTCAGGCTCATCTTCAGGGACAGACATCAGGAAGTGGGCATTTTGGTACATGATGGATACATTTCTACAGGGATTGAGACCTTTTGGATCTAATTGAAAAGGAAAAGCACCATTTATACACAGTTGAGTGTGCTTAACTTAATAAACAGGATTCAAGGCACAAATCAAATGCCCACATTTATGCAAGTGATCTGTGACACATCTCGACCTGTTATCCAAATTGTCTTGATTCTTTTTATTGTCATTTTTAAAATAAAACAAATAGACTGAATAAATAAACTGTGCCTATTCCTCTGAAAATTTGCTATCATTATATTCACAAGAAATGTATTACCAGACTATATTTTAAACACATTTTTATACATTTAGCTCATGACAGATGCTGACTTCATAAAATCTTAACAGTGGTATAGACCTTCCTCTAAATTTTTGTTGCTGTTTCTTCCCCTTCACCCTCAAAAGTAGGCAAAATATCACATTAGGAAACTATATTTATAGCGTTTTGAGCAAAGCATAATAAATTAAATAATAACTAAAGGAACAATGCCTTTAGACTTACAGTTAGTCACAAATTAATTACACATCTTACATATATATAATTGGATACACTAAATTACATTGGTGTTGACTGCACGATCTGCAGATATATACCACATGATATGTAACCCATTGGATTCACTTTACTGTCATCTTTTCCCATTTTTTTACATAAAGTTTGGATGCGATTGCTATTCCTGCATACATGATTCAAAAGGCAGGATCTATGGATTTATATACTATAAAAAGTAATTTGATTTGACCTCCATTTCTTCCCTAATCTTTCCTAACTTCCTGCTTTCCATTAGATTTGCCAGAGAATATCAAGTATTTCAGACAGCTATCTGCAATAGCCTATTTCCAATATCATCCTGATAAAAGAAAATCAAATCCTAATGTATCCAAGTGCTTCTATTACTTGCCCTGAAAGATTCTAATGTAAAAAACCAAAGATATTTTTTACTTTTCATAACATTTTCCCCTAAAATGAAGTTGAGTCCATGATTTTCTGACTCAAAAACTGAGATACACAGTTATATGTTCTATTGAAAGTTGTTAATGAATTTTAATACTAGAAAATCCATAAATAATTTAACTCATTATGGACTTGGTCCATTTTGACTAACCCATTTCTTTCAACAGTCATTGAAATATTCTAGGCACATCTTTGACAACACCGCTCCAGACAGCTTGAAATTGGAACTCTGCAAAAATAATGCTGCTGAAATTCTAAGGGTGGAGAGTTGTTTGTATCTTAAGGACTGGAATGATCCACATTTGAGGGTGAAAAATAATACCTCTGAGCTGAAATACGTGTTTTGAATGTGCACAATTTAAATGAAGTGCAATATTTCTAGAGATAGGAAAACTCTGTAACGAATAGAGTAGATTCATTACAATGACTGGCATTAGCAGATTACATCTCTGGTGAGTATCTACCCCAGAGAAAGTGTTCAGCACCACCAAATGAAAATATGGGATAAAAAGTTGTAGAAAGCCATTTCATTAAAAATATCTATGTAATTAAAGACAAGCTGTAAAATCAAGAGAGTTAAAGAGAATAAAGAATTTCCCTAATAACAATCATTTTAAGCCTTCTGGCATCCCTTACTGGAGTTCTATTTTTAATACCTATTAGATAAACCAAGCTGGAAAAAATAAATAACCTTTTTAAATAGAAGCTCTGCCTGAGGGAAGGATACACAAACAGATTCTAAAAAAACATGGAAGAGGATCTCAGCTGCTATAACCCAGGACGGTTTTATTGATTCAGGAGATTACAATTAACTGCTATTGAAGTTCTAGCAGAGGGAGTTTATTCTACAGAATATGGTCTCAGCTTTGCATTTTAGAAGTCAAACCTGCTCTCTTGCTTGACTAAAGATTCTTCTAGGGTGATTTATTCTGTTTAGTACTAAGAATACTGAATGACTTCAGTTCTAGGATAAGTAATAACGTGTGATTTCATAAACTCTTAAATTAAGAAGAATATAAAGGACCCTTATGAATCCTACTGCTCGACCTCTTGTTGAGCATATGCCAGAGAGCTATCAACTGAAATACAGTGATGAGCAGCCTCCACTGCCCTCTATTTAAATGCCTGAGATTCTTGTGTTGCTGAAGACTGCAGTTGCCAAGCGTAAGAGCAGATAGACTGAAGATACAAACCACAGTTACTCAGGATCTTTCCCCTCTTCCACTGTAGCGCATCAGAATTGCATATGTTCTGCTGTAAGCCTTGCTCTCTTGGGCAAAAGAAAAGGCATAATTCTTTTGTTTACCTCCCCAGGGTCTTTATTAACACACATACTTGGAAGACATTAAGTTATTAGTTGATTAGTAATGCAGGAATTGTTTCCAACATGAACTTGAAATTCACATATGCCAATAATGAGCTTCCATTATCCTCTCCTTATGGTCTTGTCTTTTTTGACAGTTACTTGACAATAATAATTCTTTCCTTTTGAGAAATACTGACAATTTGTTTTGAAAAACTTTCCTGTAAGAAGATACTGTGCAGGGAATCAGCACAACAGTGCATTACAGAAATAGAAATCATCCCACTGACTCCAGAGGCTGCAGATGGGTTGTGCATATACTGTTGCCTTCCTGACCACAACCTGACTGGGCAGCCAGCATGAATAAATTCTCTAACGACTGAGTTAATCTTCATATTACACTTATTGCTGCCAAGGTGAAAGGAATGACCAATACAAATACAGAGAGCACTGGCCAACACTTGTCTTTCGGCTCTGGAGGACATATGTAGCTTCAATAAATTAGAGCAGTATTTTCTTAAATAGGCCTGAACAACTGAGACACAGTTTTGAGAGCAGAACACTTGGAAAGGTGAGCTTTCCTCCTTCTCTGTACCTGTTTAAATACTCCTTAACCATAAGTAAATTCTCAGCCATTTATTCATAAATAATTTCTGCTTGAGAGAGCAAACAATCATGGAGTCAAACCACACAAGAAACCAGCTCCTACTTCGGAAACCTTTATCTTCAGAAGCAAAGAAGAAAGGAATATACTGAAAAATATACACTCAGACAAAAAATACATCATTAAAACCCAGACTAAGGACCCCCCACAGTGTTCTCTATCTTCAACAACCCCCTTATTCTTCAGTGTGCTAATTTATATCAGGCTGGTTTTTATTCTATGTGTTTAATAGAATAGTTCCTAACTATCCCTGTAGAAACTACTGTCTCCACGGTACAGATTTTCATTCCTAGAGCAACATCCAATTATTCTGAGTAATTTTTGGTTATTCTGTTTTTTATCTTTCATCATTCTATGAGTTATTCAATCTGATTTTTTCAATTATTTGCAAATATTTATTTCAGCATGGTCATTAAGTTTCAGTCTATTAATTCTTTGTGAGGAAAATGAGGAGTTTATCTGTTCTTAAAACATATAGTAGTATAAAAAAAGCCTTTTGAAGCAAGAGCAAACAGATACTATGCAAATGAAATTTCCTTTTAAATGATGGGCAGGTCTATTGAGATGACTGTAGTGGTTCTTCATTTTCCTATTGCAGACCAACCACCCTCAATTTAGTGAGGATTCTGTTGGAGGCTAGGCCAGTGCTAGATGTAGGACTACCCATCTGAGGACACAACAGATATCCAATCCTATATCTTTTTCAAGTGTAAATATAATCCTACATTTTGTTCATGCTTTAGATTTACCATTTGCAATACCTTCATTTCCGCGGATAAAATAACTCGATATGGGTTGTTTTAAAAAGTGCTGTAAGATCTGTAGCTTTAGAAACAAGCCTTATTTCCATTTTTTATAAATAGATGTTTACAATTGAGTAATTAATATGCATTAAGTATTTAGCAATTTTGCATGAGGTATACAAAACTGTATTTATCAATAACTTTTCACTGCCAGCTGGTGGGAGAAAGAGATATGATATGTTTCTCAGACACCTTACTTAAATGTGTTAACTGTTCCTCCTACCTGTCTCATCATTTAAAATTCATCTTTCCATGCTCTATTGATCACTTAGCATGTGATCATTTGATCACGTTAGTGAGGTCTCTAGGACATAGCTTATTAATTCAGAATTTTGGAAAGCAATTGTGAGTTTGGATTTATCAGTTTTCAGGTGTTCCAATTCCATCAAGGGATCCAGATTGTCGGAATGCATCTTACAAAAATGATCCTTCTTAAGAGTGCCTAAACTCCTGAAACTCCCAAAACAACCACTACTGTCCAGAAATATTTGATAAATTGCATTTCTTCACCATTTGTAAAACACTAACTTCAGAGAGAGAAGAGACTATTAATTAATTTAAATCATAGCCGAGTAATTTAAACTCATTATTATTAAATGTTATCACTGAAAACTTTATCAAGATACTCCAATAATTTTAAACACTACCCTCTTTTTTCTCTTTTTAGTCTTTGTTCTGTAGAGTTTTGTGTACTTGAAACATATAATGCAAAAAAAACCCCGTGTCTTTCTTCTAAATGGGACACTCCAAATTATAAATCTACATCTGCATTTGCAGGTACTAATAAGCCAGATGTCAGTACTTCATCAAAATTGCACTGTATACATTGTGGGCACACACAAAATGGTACTTAATGCCTGTTCGCACTGCCATCATGGTTATTTTTTTTGCACATAAAATTATTAATGTTGTCTGCCTCATAGCCATCATGTCTGTTTGTTGGGGATATCTGATAAAGCTGATAAATGCTATCAAATTCCATTTGAATATGGTAATTATTTGTTTTCTACAGGATTTATTCCTACGTTTGTTAAAAGCTATGCTGTTTTCATTACTAGTAGCTGCAAAAATGTGAGCATCTTCTCACATTTTGATTAAACCTGTGACTTGTAAAATTATTTTTCATGAGAAAGGTAATAAAATACATCAGGAAAAATAACAGTTTTGAAAGATTCTGTGTTTTCTTTATTATACAACTCAAACTTTCTATACAACTACTGACTCTTTGAATTGTTATGGAGAATATAACAAACAATATAACAAGCATTTCTCTAAGCTGGTACTGGGCTACTTCATCACAGCCCCATTTTGTGCATAACCCCTAGGGACAGCAT
Organism: Dicrurus megarhynchus; assembly: GCA_013399195.1. Lineage (NCBI taxonomy): Eukaryota > Metazoa > Chordata > Aves > Passeriformes > Dicruridae > Dicrurus > Dicrurus megarhynchus. Next base: position 373,461 of record VXAD01012235.1, read on the forward strand.
AAAAGAACTCAAGAAAGGAAATGTCTTTTGAGCCCCACAGCTCCTGCTCCTCAGAGGAAGAATGTAAAACCATATAAAGAATGCTGGAAGGGACTTCAAGAAATTGCTTAGTTATTCTTCCTTTCCTCTCTCAAGCAATTATATCTGGGACTAAATTGAAAGATGCTTGTCTAACATTAAAATTTTCAGTGAGTAATGTAAATCTCTTCTGCTGCATTTTACGCTCTTCAATTTTTTCTATTGATCATGAACATAAGAAAGGGATTCTTCCCTTCCTCTTTGAAGCAGTTTTTACGTACTTGAATGCCATTAAAATGTTTCTTTTCTGTCTTTGTTTGATGACTCTAAAGAACCCAAGTAGTCCAGTCTCTTCTAAAAAATCATGGTTTTTAAACTCTCAACCATTCTTGACTATTTTTTTCCACTTTTTCTAATTGGTCCACATTAAGCTTGAAGTACAAAGATTACAACACAGAGATTACAAATTATATATTACATATGACAGTGAAAATATATTATTTGAATGCCCTAAGTATAATTCCCTTTTTCACAACAGCATGAAATAGGTCATTCATGTGTAACATGTAAATTTAAACAACAGGCTGTTCGCATCCTCCCCAACCTACTTTTTCTCTGAATTACCACCAAAATGCAGACCACCTGTCTTTACTAAGTATAGCTTGGTCTCCATGTGTTTATATGTAAATTTGCTCCCGATTCTATATTTGAACAATTAAAGTAGTTCTCATTAATTAAAATATTAGCTAGGATACTTCCCGGACTAATGCCTGTTTAAGGTTGATTCACTGCAAGTATTATTCTGTCTTGAAACACTAATAATACTTTCAGATGTGACCATCCAGCTAAACCACTAAACAATTTCATTTAGACTATTACCATTAGAAGCCTTGTCAGGTGCCAGTTTTTTGTTGATTTTTTCTTTTAACATGTCAGTATCTTTGTAAGAATTTAGATATATTTCTGCTATTCCTTGTCCACTGCCTACTGAAGATGTCATGCAACAGCTGTACAGCAACAAGTGGGGCCAAACCAGTGCTGGCTATTTTGCTTAAATTTTTCTAGGATCTCACAAACAGTTTGACAATTTTCCAGTGTTTTTCCATACTCAGCTTCAGTTTTCTTCTCCTCCCTTTTCCTGCTTTTTAAAGGGAGGGAATGTATTTCAATTTTCCAGCCTCCAAAAAATATCACTCACCACTTTGTTCCTTAAAAAATATAATTCTTGTCTCTGAGATTGTTTCAGCCATAATTCTGAGATTATTTTATATAAGTTCTCATCTATAAAATATTTTCTAGTCTTTTTTTTTTTCCTCTCCTAGGAAACAGAATTCTGGGTGGGAATTTTATCCTTCTGTTTTGTCTTCAACTGCATTAGTCTGAAGCATAAAATTTTCACCTCCTCAGCCTTATCCACTCCCCATTACCTCCTTACTCACTTTTTCCTCCTGTTTGCATTATTCTTTTGTATTTGTCCTCACTGTTTGAGACATGAAAAACTTGTGATTCAGCTTTTCATTTGTGAATTGATCTCATATTAAACTCCTGTCTTCTCCTTGTATTTAAATATTACTTGTCAAGTAGAAACTTTTACAAAGGTTTTATGAAGGTTTATTGGACTTAATTAAGGTCTGTTTTGAAAGTCAAGTATTCTGAGTTGGAGACTAAAAAAATCTTTAGAAATTGAGTGATCTTAACTGAAAACCAAAGACAGCTAACAGATTTCTGAATGAAACCTGAACGCAGATTCATCCAAAGTAACAAATCTCTTTTACAAATTTTCTTGAATTTTTTATTTGGATCTAAAGAAAAAGTGTTTAACAATTGAGAAAGTGCAAAAGAAAACTTGCTGCGTATCTTGAGAGAGGTGATTACTATTCATTTCATCATTTGTGTGATATGTTTTAATTGATTTCACAGAGTGAAGAAAACAAAAATCTGTATGTTCAATATGTGGTCTGAAGCGCAAGTATGCCTAGATATTCCTCAGAAGAGGACATTACAATTTAAGTGGCTAATTCTGAGAGTATTTTAAAATTGAAAAAAATTAGAGAAGCACATATTATTGTATTCAGTATGCTATGTATATCTACTTTTCTTCAGTTTCAACTTTTCATTAGGGTTTCGTTTTCTCTTCTCGTCCTGTATTGATCATTTCAAGTATTGCCCTCAATTAATTGTATGATAAAGCTGACATTACCTTCTAGTTTCTAATCTTGACAGCAACTAGGTAATCAAACATGGTATTAAAAAGACTGCAATACTGGGGAATAGCTCTTTAAAATAAACAACAGTAGTATCACAGTACTAAAATGATGATAACGTCCCATCAGGAACAGTATGCACAGTGCTGATAGCTATCCCATAGGAAGGAAGTTACCTCAGAAAAGGCAATGCATAATGAAATACAATAAGACATCTCAGAAGCCTGAATTGAATTTCCAAGAGTTCAGAGTAAGTTTTCAGAAAGCAGAATAATTATTCAAAGTTATGTAAATGTTGTGAATGGCTTGTACATTTTTGCTTGTTCATTCATTCTAGTAAGAACAGAAGTGTTTGTCATATTAGTGAAGTGCAAGGTGGGAGTGAGGTCCCTGATGATCCTATTAGTAAAATTCAGAATTTGCTATATGAGCCAGATAGAAAAAAAGAAGCTAGAGATCTCTCTAAAAGGATGACTAACAAAGAGCATGCTGCAGCTTAGTAGGGATAATTACCGTAAAGTATATATGCTAATATAAAATATTTTTTGTTCACAGATAAGGTTTGATGCGTGATGTGGGTAAACTCTTCTTGTGAGGTTTCAATTCAATATTGTCAGCCACAGGCACTCAAGTTATTTCAGTACCACACCTTGTGCCCACCCCACCCAAAAGATGAGATTTGGAACAGAGCACATGTCAAGGTTAGTGAGTTTGTTTGGTTTTGTGCCTCACTGGGAATGCTTATCTTGCAATTAATATTCAGTCTGGAAGGCTAGGAACTTTTTTGATTATAAATGAAGGCTGAGGTTTCTTAGGTAATAGTCTGTTTTCGGCAGCTCAAATTTCAAGCAATAAAATAAACTAAACCAAGCCCAACAAATAAAACTCCACCTATTATATGATTGATAAGAAAAAACCTCATATAAAAAAAAATTTCCAACTCAACTAATGATTTCCACAGGCAAAAAAATAATGAAAACATTTGGATCTTGCAGATTTCACTAAATACATGCAGCAAAGATGGTGCTTGCCCTTTTCTCTGAAAGCACAAGGCATGGCACAAAAGGAATGCCACATAATTCTTTGAAATTCGCACAGAAAATAGGTGTCTGTGTAAGGATTTTGGTATCAGTTTTACCTCCTTGGAAAGAATATTGAGTGTCCTATGCACTTCTGACAACCCAGGAGGATTCTACTACGTACAGAACATCAAAGAATAGAGGGATTTAGGACAGCTCTGCTCTGTTGGCTCTCGAGAATCCCATTCTGAATATCTTAACTCTGTTGTAAATTATGCATAAGTTGGCTACTCAGCCATAAGTAATAAGTTTTACTAAGTGTTGGGCTGGGATAGAGTTAATTTTCTTCATTGTAGCTTGTATGGTGCTTGTTTTGGATTTGTGACCAAAGCAGTGTTGATGTCCCAGGGATGTTTTAGCTATTGCTGAGCAGTGCTCACACAGAGGCAAGGCCTTTACTGCCCCTCACACCACCCCACCAGTGAGGGGGCTGGGGGTGCACAAGGAGCTGGAAGAGGACACAGCCGGGATAGCTGACCCCAACTGACCAAAGGGATATTGTGATGTTGTGCTCAAAAACAAAATCGGAGGGAAATATGGAGGGGACATAGGGTCAGTGGTGTTTGCCTTCCCAAGTAATGGTTATGTGTGATGGAACCCTGCTTTCCCAGAGATGGCTGAACACCTGCATGACCGTGGGAAACAATAAATTAATTCCTTTGTTTTGCTTCTGCACACAGCTTTGGCTTTCCATATTAAGCTGCTTTTATCTCAAACAAGATGTTTTCATAATTTTACCCTTCCAATTCTTTCTCCCATTCCGCTTGTGGAGAGTGAGTGAGCAACTGTATGGGGCTTGACTGCTTGCTGGGGATTAATCCTTAAAAAGAGTGGAGGCATTCAGCTTCCTGTGCAGAAAGACTCAGGGCTATCCTAGAGACTGTAGGATATTTCAGAAGTCCAGAGCAGAATATGACGTGCAGCAGAAGACAGGGAGAATAACCCTGTATCTGGGTTTAGATACCCATGCCTAGGGTATCTAAAATGTCACTGAAAGAATATATTTAAAGCAGTAAAATCACTTCCTGTGAATTTTGAATCTGGTACAGTTTAAGTAAACAAATATTTTTAGCAAGATAAAAATCTTAGTATGCAATGTGAAGGTAGCTGAAAAACAATCCCATTGCCTACACCATCTGCATTGCACCTACATAAATACCATCAAAAGCAGTAACATTAGTTTTGTTGTATTTTAGTACACCCACTTGCTGTTAGCAGATTCTGCTTTTAAGGCAAGGGTAATTTATAGGCAGAAAAATCCTTTAAACAGAGGATTGTATAAAGTTTATTTGACTTTTTCTCCATGTCCGCTGAGATAGTAACACTAATAGGGTTAAACTAGACAATGCCTGGGATGACCTAGTCCTATTGCTATGGGACTATATCACATTCATAAATCCCTTCCAGCCTTGAGTTCTGTGGCTATAATATTAAAGATTAATTCAGAACAATACTAAATTGTTTTGTCCTACTGGCTATTAAGCTTATGTTCAACATAAAAGCAAATTAAGTTAATCAGCTGCTAAAACATAAGTGTATGCCCACATACAGGCACATCCAGGTCATAATATACCTGTTCTGTTAATATTTTTGAAAGCTCTTCTCTCTTGCTCATATAATTTGACATACTAAATTGATTTTTTGACTGTCTTAACATGCTGTCCTCATCTCTGGCTACATGAGCCATTTCTCATGTAGGGCTCTGAGTTTTGACACCATTGAAGCAAAAACAGCATAATGTAGAAATATTTGTCTTGCCTAAAGAAGGGGCAGAAGAAAAAGTCTCAGTGCCTAACTTGTGTGTTGCGAGAGCCACCAGTGGTCTGTGGATTGAAGTGTACTCTAGCTCCAGAACAAACACAGCTGTCCCTTCTCTGTTAGCCTGCACAGCCCCACACTTCCCTAAACATTGAGCAAAACACCACTGCTGGGCTGGAATTTAATCAACCTGCTTTTGTTTCAGCCCTCACTTATTTTTTAAAGCAAAGTTGTAAATGAAAAGAGCCCTTTGAGTGAGTTGTGGCATGCATTAGTTTTAATTTACTTTACCTGTAGAGGCATATATTTTAACATCTAATAGATAGCTTGATGATTCACCTTTGCTGCTGAGGGCAAAAAGATTTTTTGCTCAACTGAAAATAGCTTGCTCTTTAAAACTTTTTGTGCCCTGAAAGAGCTGTGTTCTTACAGAAATTCTGACATTATAAAAAATGATCATGCCTGTGATCAAAAAAAGCCTCAGAAATGTAGAATCATCTAACACGGCTGATGTATTGAAGATGAGTGAGGACAAAACTCTACCTTTTATGGCAATTTTTGCCATTCTTGTAATGAGAAGAAGTATTCTGCAAGAAATAGGAGCAAAAGCAGTTAACAGAATTTGCAAATTTTTCTTTTGATGGAAGATCAAGCTGACCCATTCTTGAGTCCAGGACCTGAATGGTTAGTCTAGAAGAAAGGTGTATCAAGACAGTAGTAGCCTGATCAACCGAATGCTCCAGAAACACCAACAGCTGATCTGAACTATTTTTTCAGTAAAGAATTCTGCAAGCTATATTGATTCTAACACACTGAAGATTACACAAGACAAGCAGTCAACATATCCTGTTCCTAAACTACAAGCCTACCAGGGGGAAACTAGAGATGGCTGCTATTTGTTGGGTTTTTTTGGGGGAGGAAGGGAGAGGCCGGGAACCTGTGTGTGTGGTCTTTGTGGTTTTGTGTTGTTGTATTCTTCTAAACACTTGCTGCTTTTTAAATTTTTCTTCAGAGTTATTCAAGGAGTGAAAGTTTGGATGTGCAGTCATTAACATGTTTTTACCTATATTCTAATCTTATTTTTCATAGCTTTTAAATATTGTCCAAGGCTATGCACATTTTTGTAGAAGCTTAAATGTGTTATAAGTTGTTGCACTATATCAAAAGAGAGAAGCTACTGGGGAGTAATGTCATCTTTGTGTCACTCTTGATGGCAATTTAAAAGGAATCTAGACACCGTGGAGAGTGAAAGTTAAGCCTCTACAAAATTACAAATTTATGCTTAAATTTATAGTTAACCAGGTATTATGTTGACACATTCTCTCAATTAATTCATTATTTTAGAGATTAATTCCTTGCAAACGTCAGTTTTTGTTTCATTCCAAATAAGAAATCTCATTTATTATTTGTTGTTTATTAACTTCAACATAGTTTTGAGAAAGCATGACTGTCTTCGTCTTAGAAGATTACCACAACAATAAAAGGCAATTATGTAAAATACTTTAGTCTACACTGCCTCTTTTCAACCAGTGTGTATGTCACTCACAAAGTACATTTAGCTCTCTTGGATACAAAATATATTCTTTCAACTTAAACTTTAACATCTGCATTCCCTCTTCAAATATGTGATACTTTCATTGTCCAAAGTTTAGTTATACAAATATAATGTATTGTATTAACCACATGGAACTATATAATTGATTAAATCTGTTTTCATGCAACAAACTTTGGGTTTTTGCAAATTAATATGAAGTTTGGCTTAGCTAATATAAAGTTTGGGATTCCACCAAAGAATTCCACCCAAACTGAAATCATATGTACAACAGGAAAGAGTGCAAGAGAAATAAATCACTCTGCATAACATAAATATCAAGAACTTGTTATAGTAAACAGATACTTGAAAGGAAAAATAAAGCACATTAGGCCCAAGGACCTGCAAGTCACCTTCCATGTTTTTTTAAGACCAGGTATCAAATAACAGCAGTAAACTGTCTTTGCCTTTATTTCTAGCCACAGCATGACAAAATAGTCCCAAGTATCTTCTGAACTGAGCAAACATTCAATAACTCTCCACGTTTTTCTATGGCAGTGATCTTTCTGGCATATTCTTTATTAGTCTCCTTGACTTCTATATATACTGCTTAAACATTGCAAAGAGACAGTAAACAACATTCACATCCATTTTCACCAAATGAGCTTAGATATGAAAAAGAGAGGACAAGGATTTCATATCTTTTGTTCCATTGCAAAGAAAAATATAATTACTTTGGTTCATTCTTTTCTATCTATAAACATGTAGTTTCATAAGTTCTTTGAAGAAAGTTGTATTTACCTTAAAATTATGAGGTAATAAGGATACTTGGACTTCTAAAATTATATAGAAGTGTGTAAACATATGCATATGTGTGTGTGAGGCTGCAGGCAGATATCTTATTATCAAGCAATTTAATGTAATTAAGAAGAGAATTTCAGAGATCTTCTGTATGGTATGGCAATAGCGTGAAGTTCTGTAGATTGGCACTTTTAGCCCAGGCATATAAAAAAGTTTATTCTTTCTTTTAAACAAATCTTGGAACTGTTTCATTGGGTTCTCTGTTATAAACTGTCAGAATAACTGAGAATAATGGTATGAAACTAAGAAAAAGTAAATTGAGGCCGGGCATCACAACAAATGAATGGTAAGGAAATAACTAGAAGTCCCAGTTGGAGAGGATAAAGCACTTTCATTTGAGTGATTTAGCACTTGGAAATTCATTTCTGTGAAAAATCCAGCACTTGGAAAAGAATGACCCAGATGAGTATTGGTTTCTTCGAGTCCTTTCTAAGCCGATTGTGTGCTTCACATGATAGACTATCATTCTATCTATTTACTTCTTACTGCTTCTTTATGATAATGTAGTTGATATCATATAATGTTACAGATTCATCTCTGCAGCAGTTTTAGAACCGCTCAGGCAGACAGCTTTTAATAGAGCCATAATCCTAGCTGAAAAGAAACCTGATGTGAGCATTGATTAAAGGGTAAAAGGAATCTGTTAATTATTTATATGGGTTTGGATAATGTCTTGATATCACGTTTCAGAAAATATTTAAACTGAACTATATCACTGTAATAAATAAGAATATTATTTAAATTAAAGTTGCACAATTAAACTAAAGTTAAATTTCTCTACTTTTCATTTTTAAATGATGATATTAAATATGGATTATTTTTATTAAAATAACCTTTAATGAAACTTAGTATCCCAAATATCTATACACTAATCAGCAAACACTCAGGATTTTTCTTTATTATTAAGACATTTTTACCTCACACTGAGGATCCAATACCTTGAAATTGCGCAGAGCTTCTAAGCTTCTGCTTTGGCTATGTTTTGTAGGATAACAAATGCATGCACACTTTGTCTGAAGATTTCATAAATAGTCTTTTATTTGTCAAAAAATTGTACATAATCAAAAGATGAACTGAAAATTCATGGTGAAGCATTTTCTTTTCCAGGATGGATGGGGTGTTACTACAGAAAGCTGATGTTCAAGAGACAGGATTCTGTCACGAGTTTTCTGCATTGGATTTCATCTCAGGAACTCTGCTCTCCCCTCTTAGGTCTCAAGGCACTACATAACCCCTTGCAACTCTTAAATAAGACCTCCATGTTTCCCTCTCTCCTTGTGTACCAGCACTTGAATGTCTAGCCAATGGAAACTGCCAGGTAAATCCATGTAACTGAGAAATAAGCCGTGATATCATACAGCTGCCTTTCTAAATTATAAACAATTCAAACCCACAAACCCAAAATAAAGACATTCTAAGGGAAGATGAAAAGCATGTGGACTAGCTTGTAGATGTGTTGAAATATTCAAATATTTTTTTCTTCTCCAAGAAACTGTCAGTTTGACAACCGCAGACATAATTAATATTATTTTTCCTCTTTTTTTTAGCGTCTCGCTGAAAAATTTCATTTTTTATAATCAGTCTGTATTACAATACTTTCCAAAAAGTATTATACAACAGCAGAGAAAATTATATCTTCAGAACCTGAACAATCAAAGTTTAAGCAAACATACATCTGGCTTGGTGTATCTAGAACTTTGCAAAGAAAAACTGACAGAAAAAGAGAAGTTATTTTCTAAAATTATTCTCTTCACAGGACAAAAACAAGGATGGAAACAAACATCACAGAATCACAGAATATTCTGAGTTGGAATACATTCGCAAGGTTCATCAAGTCCAGCTCTTTAGTGAATAGCCCATACAGGGCCCAGACCCACAACCCTGGCATCATTAGCACCAGGCTCTAATCAACTGAGTTACTCTCAGGGTCATGAATATGACTTTGAAAGCTTTTGGACTCACTGAAAATCAGAAATACCAAATGTTCTCTCAGTTAAAATAGATTTGATAAGTCATTTCTTCAAGTACCAGTAACAGATGCTTGGTATGTTGGAGTGAAATAAAGTACATTCTCATTTGCATACTTCTGTGGAATTTAAAATTCAGAATCAATAGCTTTCTAGATTTTGATGTTTTTCCACACTCTTTCATGCTATGGCTTGATAAAATTACTTAACACTGATGAAGAAACAGTCGCTTTAAAAGCTAAGCCTTATTTTCCCTAATTTTAAAGCCCTTGACTCATTTTTCTCAGAACACCTCCTGAATTAGAGGATTACTACTGGTTTAGTTACAGTTTTTCATCTCTGGCTAATCTCTTTCACATTACTTTATTTTCTCAGATATTGTTCTCCAGTTATTTTAGCTTTACTGATTAATCCTTATGATATGGATATTGATACATGTACAGCAATTTTCTGGAATCAGACTACACCTGGATTTAACAAAGCAGGAAAATACCTGAAATGTGCATACATACATTCATTTTTAAATTCAGTGAAAAAATAGTAGCAATAAATGCAGTTTGGATTGATGACACAGAATTAGATTTTCACAAAGCTGTTCATTAACACAGTTCTTTCATAAGATAGCAATAGGACAAATCTGAACAAATGAAAATAGCTTAGTATAAAAGGTAACAGTAGTACTCATACTATCTCTTTATTACTTTTATTTCAATAATGCAATATTTGAGTAAACAATGGTAAAAAGCTAACAGTTTTTCTAAACTCATTCATCTTTTGATGAATGGAAATTAAAATGAATGGTGTCTACCCTTGAACTATTCATCAGATAAATAATGCAATACTGAACAGGAAGCAAAGAATTGGATTCAGTGGTATGTAACCAGATTTGTAACTCTTTACTAATGTAGTTCCTAAAGATTCTTATATAGCAGAAAGTGTGTGTTAGCTACAGTTTCAATGTTTTAGAGCATCAATTAGCCTCCTATAGCTCTTTGACATATATTTTGCATGTTGGCAACCTATTTCCTTGTTGAGTCTTTGGCATTGAAGGGTGAGAACATCAAGACAAGAATAAATTACATATTTCAGACTTACCACAATTTCTGGGATTTTTAAAAGGCTTATTCCAGGAGAAAAATGTCTTACTGCCATGTGAATGCTTTCACAGTGAGATTCTCTGAAATGCCCTCAAACTGATCAGGTAAAGAATAATGACATTTTTCTCAGAATACTTATTCCTCATTCCAAGGTGGATAAAGCATTCACAGAGCCAGTGAGACCAGCGGGAAGCAAAGAAAAACCCCCCAGGGATCACTTCAGGTAACTTTGCATAAGCTTTCCTATTTGTCCTTCAGACTGCATTGGTTGCTCTGTACTTTCCAGAACTTTATCAATGCTTTCTGAAAGCTGCAAATCAAGAAGAGATCAGATGTCCTTTTAGGACGTGAGCTTGAATTCTAGGCCTTGCTTGACCTGTTGCTGTTGATTTTTGGAGATAAGCACAATATGAGGGTCTAATTATACAGTATGTGGCCTACCAGCAAAGCATCTGTGTTAGTTCTTCTCAGCCAGCCGTTGCTTTGAGAAGAAATTGTCTTTTCCCCTCAGTTTCCATGATGTGACCAAAAAGTTTTCCTATCTGTATGACTGTTTTTCTGTAGAAAATACACAAATTAAGCTACATCATATAAATATAAAAAAATAAAAATCTGAATGAGACAAGATTGAAGACTTAAAAGGATTCACCCCCATTTTCCTTCCTTCTTTCTTCCCCTCCCTCTACAGCTACTGTGTCTTTGTCTCTTTTGCAGTTAATCTTTTAATTACTTCTGATATTTGTTGCACCTCCTTTTTGAAGACTTCTCTCACGTTAGAGAATCCTTCCTTGCTATGTCTCTTAGCTTTCTGTCTGCACTGCAGAAATTTTTCCTAGCTGAGCATACTCACTTGTTCGCAGAGTATTTTTTCCCTGTCTCCAAGAGACTCTGCCATGCCCACCCACAGCAGGAACACACAACCTGGCAGCCCTTCTTCATACTGCCCATGCACACCTTCTTAAACAAAGCATACAGGAAACGACACATAAACAAGAACAAGACCAAGAGCAAACAGATTTAAAATTTCTACCATCTTTCACATAGTTCACACCCTCCTTTTACCTTAATTGCTGGATCTGGGTTTGTACCAATATGGGGTGGATTTTAAAGAACATGAAATAAATAACATGAAAGCGGAAGATGCCTTGTTACTTGTTTCCTATCCACACAGGAATTTAGGTAACAGATTTAGACAAATTATAGTATGTCTGGTTGTATTACTAGAGTAAAATTAATAGTTTATAAAGTTTCAGCCACTGCAGTTTACCTCTTATTTCTTCCAAGTCTACACCAAGGAAAGTAGATCACTATGTACCCCCTTAAAAAAAAAAGTTTAAAAGATATATTTTTTTCTGCTGAATCTTATCACTTCATTCCAACTGAAAAGTAAATAAAATTATACTCAAGTATACTTGACTGCTCTCCAAAATTTTTGAAGATAGTTTATGAGGCTGGTTGTTTTGCTTCAGACTTTGCTTTGGAGGCTTTTAAGATCATATTTCAAAAGCTAAGAATATTTAAATAAAAAATGGGCACTTTCCCAAATGCAAGAGATACCTACTTGCTTCTGATTGTAATAGATTTTTGGCACCTGCTAACACTTGTTACACTTGTTACCTGCAGGTGATATCATATTGTTGAACTGACATTTTCAGGTCAATTAAATTGCCTCACAGAAAAAAAAAAAAAAAAAAAAAAAAAGGTGATTTTCTACAGGAAGCCAAATATTATACATGATTAAAACTATTTGAAACACTTTCTGGAAGAAAACTTTGGTGACACACAGGATTATATCAAAGCTGAAAAAACATACATTCATACATCTCTTCCACCCAGGTTTCTAGTAAGAAAAGTCTAGGTTTGAAACTCATGCAGAAAGAAAAGAAGTGATGCATGGTCTCAGAGCGTTTCTGCATATAAAGCAAATTCCAATCTGTTGACAGGTTTATATAGGTAAGAAAAATAAACAAGCAAACAACAATTTTTTATCACTATACTATGACATTGAAAAAAACAAAATTAAACTTCGAAAGCTGTTCACAAACTAAATCCTTAGTTATTGCAGAGCATTTTTGTATGGATGGGCTGATCTTTCTATGCTGCAGATCAGTAACTGAAATTACACAAAGGAAATACATTATTGTTTTAAAATGTTTTTATTACATCAATATTTAGATTTCAATTATATCTAAACATGTTTTTAAGTTTCCATAATAAAAAACCATTTTGTCTTCTTTAGTTTCAATTTGTGTGCCTTGGGACCTTCCATTAATATTCAGTTAATGTCTGAAATTAAATGCATAAATTCACGTGATGTGAAGTTGAAAAGCTTCTTTCTTATTTTCAGTTTAGATTAAGCACACTACCAGGTATTTTTTAATTTTACTGGAAGAAGGAGCTTGTTCCAAAACTAGTGCCCTCATGAAAAGCAATGTTCTTATGGCTTGAGCTGAACACAGTGGAATAATATTACTGCTTTAACTTTCTTGGAAACACTGGAGATTCTGGAGATTAAGTATTGTTATATTCCATTCCTTTCACTGTGAACAAATAATTCAATTTCTTTCTGCAGTTTGGCACATCTAAAGCATTTAAAATTGTATTCAACTTTCCCATCTTGTCTAGTTGTCTTGGAAACTATCACAGGAAGGAACTGGAGCTGATTTTTTATATCTATTTTGCTTTTCACAATTCTCTAGTTTAGCTATCAAGTGAATTACTGAACACTACTAAAATATTAAAATAAAATGCTTACTGGCAGACAAAATCTGAGGAACTTTTGCAAGCTGGAAATGAAAAAACCTCTGGTCCAAAGGAAGAAACAAAGAATCAAAAGAAAACTTGCATGCATTCCATTTAAAAGCGACAACCTATTTTGTCAATGGGTTTGAGTTTGTATGTCTGATTTGTTATTTTAGGGCTGGTTTAATTAGTAATGCTAAATAGCTAAAATAAATGAGATTCTCATATATACAACTAAGGAAGGTTCACAATCAAATTTTCATTAAAATATACGCTTCAGAAAAGTTTGGTCAGTCTGGTATTTTTGTTTAGCATATGTGTTTTCTAATTTAAAAAGCAGAAATGTTCAATTTCCTAAACAAAGTAATTTATTGTTTCTTTCCATGTTATATGTTTATGCTTGCCAAGCAGGATAACAGAAACTGTAAAATTATGTACAATTTGACATTTTACTATCCATTCTATGGTCTCCTCCTCTTCTCCGTCACCACCAAGTCTGGGAGGTTTACTAGCATAAAAGAGTAGATAATTACCCACATTAGATGTCTTTCATTTAATTGTGCTAAATGCTACAGTTAATAGCAAATTGTGACTAACACCACCCAAACAAATGTTTCTGCAGAAGGTATTGCAAGTTAAAAAATAATCGCTTATGTCCTTTTTAAGTGTCAGGCTCCTGAACAAAAGAAAAAAAGAAGGGTTTTTGATGAAGCTGAATGGCACCAATAAAAGTGTTTTCAGTGTCTGCCCAGTCTGAACATTTTGGAAGAAGTGACTGGTGTATATTTTGGTTGCTCTGTGAAGAGACAGGGGAATGAATATGAGACCAACAGTCTCATATTCTGAGAGAAAACATCCAGATACATAGAAATACTGTGCAAGTACCAAAGGAGTCCACTGGCCAAGGAGGTTATTCTGTACCACCACAAGTCATTGCCAGGGATGGGAGTGAGGGGCTCTCCCTTCAGAGGAGAAGGGAGTTCCTTCTGGTGGGGAGGAAACGTGGTGGGGAAGAGCCAGCCACATTTTCACAGACTTTCTGTGTATATAATTTCTTTGTCTTATACCCCTTGTTATTAATATTGTAGCTGTTACTGTTTGTTTTCTTATCTCATTGCTATTTCCAGTAAATTGTTCTTATCTCAACCCGTGATCTTTGCCTTTTGTGCTTTCAATTGAAGGTGGCGAGGGAGCAAGCGGTGGCATGATTTTAGCAGGACTACTGAATTGGAGAATACAATTCCTAAACCATGACATATTTAATAAAATCCATCAGGATATTCTTGATAAAAGCCTTAGTCTTAACCTATGCTAAGTTGAAACTTATAAATGTAATAAACATATGACACCAGCAACCATTTCCCGTTGTATGTTTTGATCAAGACAACCTAATATCAGATTTCTGTGTATTGTCCTTCAATATATTCGCATTGTGCTGACATGAGCAGGTTCATACAAGTTGTTGAAAGAGAAAAGAATTCAAACACACTTCAGGAATGAAGCATAAGTGAGATGTGACCTGACAGTATGGGTAATTGGCTTTAAGAGAGTGGTGAGACTGTGCTCACATAAGAGCAGAAAATAAGAAAAGTGGAAAACTGTGCACTTTGGTTGAAAAATAAGGAGTTTTTAAGATCTATCTATCCTATCTATTTTTCTATCGTGTATTTTTAAATTAACTCTTCATGAAAGAAGGAAACTTGGTACTCTTGACTCAGTGCACAGTATTATATCCACCAGCAGGTAATAGTTTTTCCATCTCACAATTTTATTACACTATGATTATTAGAGTGATTTAATATTTCCATTTCTGTCACTTTTCTTGTAAGAAAAATAAATCATAGGCTGACCAGTTCTGTGGCACAAAGAACTGAGACAGGACAAGCAATCTATGCTACTCAATTTTCCACACTGGCTTTTAGTTACTAATTTTTTCTAACCATGTTACTTGTAATAAGTAGTACAAATATTGATTAGACATCAATTGGGGTAGTTCACAAACAGGCAGCGTTGGTTAGCATTGGTTTGAAAACCTATTAGAGAAAAGAAGTTGAAAAAGAAACATGGGAACTCTAGTAACATTCCTGAGAGTGCTAGTCGAAGATCTCATAAAAAAATCTAATAAGGACCTAATAAAAAAGAGGGTACTTTTGAAGGCCACTTCAAAACCCTATATCTATCAGAGGACAATCAAGCACAGAATGGTTGAGATTGGAAGCAATCTCTGGAGGACACCTGGTCCAAACTCCCTGCTCAAGCAGTGCTACTTACAGCCAGCTGCTCAGGCATTTGTATATCTCCAAGGAGGGAGACTTCACAGCCACTCTGGGCGGCCTGTGCCAGTGCACCATCAACCTCACAGTAAAAATGTTTTGTAATGTTCAGACAGTACACCCTGTGTTTCGGTTTGTGCCCATTGCCTCTGGTCCTGTTAGTGGGCACCAAGGAAAAGAGCCTGGCTTGGTCTCCTTTACACCCTCCCCTCAGGAATTTGTATATGTAGATGAGATCTCTCAGACCCCTCTCTTCTCCAGGCTGAACAGCCCCAGATCTCTCAACCTTTCCACCTAGGAAGGATGCTCCACTTCCCTAATATTTTTAATGGCTTTTCATGGGACTCTTTCTAGTATATCCATGTCTCTTCTACTGGGGACCGCAGAACAGGACATAGGTATGGCCTCATCAGTACTGAATAAAGGAGAAGGATCACCCCCTCAGACTTGCTGACAATGCTTTGCCTAATTCAGCCTTGAATACCACTACTCTTTTTTGCTGCAAGGGTACATTCTTGGCTCTACTGTAACTCCCAAGTCCTTTTCTACTCCCAGGTCTTTATTTCCAGAGGGGTGGCCCCAGCATCTGCTGCTGCACAGTGCTTTTCCTCCCCAGGTGAAGGGCTTTGAACCTTGTTGAACATCATGAGGCTCCTTTCAGCCCATTTCTCTAGCTTTTCAAGGTGCCTTTGAATGGTAGTAGTCCTCTGGTGTTATCAGCTACTCTGCTCAGTTTTGTGTCATTTGCACACTTGCTCCCACCATCCAGATCATTAAAGAAGAACTGAACAGGGCCAGATCCTGCACTGTTCTTTGGTGTACACTGCTAGCTACTGGCCTCTAGCTAGACTTTATTCTACTCATCACCACCCTCTGGATGTGGTCATTCAGCCAGTTTTCAGTTCACCTCACTGTCTGTGCATCCAGCCCATACTTCATCAACCCCTCTATGAGAGTCTTTTGAAAGACAGTGTTGAAAACCTTACTGAAGTCACGGTAGATAATATCTTTTGCTCTCCCTTCATCTATTAAGAGAGTAATTTCATTATAGGAAGTCATCAGGTTGGTCAAACATGATACAAGTATATTTCTTAATACGTCCATCAAAAGTGTCTTTTAATTTTTAGTGCTTAGTTCATATCTCAGAAGCTAAAAACATTAAAATAAATACCAAAAAGAATATAACACATAAGATTTAAAGATACAGTTGAGCACCACCACTATATAAACCAAGAAAAATCTTTTTTTCATCTTAATTGCTGGAAATGAGTTTCAAAACTTTATTAAGGAAACATCCTGACAGGAACCTGGTTCTGATATACAGAAAACAGAGTTTTCAGGTTTGTGAGTTCTTGCCAGTACATTGATAACCTCAAGTCATAATATCTCAAGTATTTAAGTTATGGAATTTCTTTCCTTGGTTTCTTAATTTTCCCCAAATGATTCACTGATTGGCCCTCAGTGTTCAGCAAGAAACATATATTTAAGCTTGGATGATACTGCTTGATATGAATGTTCATTGCTGTTCTCTGTGCTTTCATGTCTACACTTTAAGCAAAGATTATTTTTTTCCCCTAGATATCATTTCAGGCTTGAGCAGTCCTTTGATCAATAGTACTGTCATCTGTAGCACTATAAGTTCAAAGTATAAATTCAGTAATGGAGAAATAAAGTGCAGTTGTCCTGGTAAGATTGCAGACAATGAGATATAAAAGGAGAAAGGGAGATGGGTGCAAAACAAAACAAAAATCTCCGTGCTGTACTCACTGTTTTTGTGCTACGCTGTTATTTTCTTTTAGTTACTTATAAAGTATGGCAGGCCATCAGTCTAGTAATTAATTGTTGGATTTAACTTGTGGTGGAGTGACACACATGAACATCTGACTTCAGTTACCTAAAAAATTCTACGTATGAAGTAGTGCTTTGTTTACGCTCATTCTATTTGGTGATGCATCTATTGGGTTTTATCACATAGCATGAACTTTTGTAAAAGGAGTCAGTCTTTTCAATTGCCCAAAATTCTGTCTTTTGTTCTTTCAGTTCCTTCTTGTGCACTCTGTTATCGTAACCATTGCTTTTTCAATGTACACTTTGTTCCCTTCATCATAATCAAATCAGGAAAGTAATGATCGAGGTGACTTCTATTTAGGAGAGGTGCTTTCATTTCTTGAAAAATTTATAACAGTAGTAGCTGTTATTGTTAGACTACAGTTAACAGCACGTATTCTATATTTTTACATTTTTATATTTTAAGTAATGATACATTTTTTTTCCAGACATTCTGCTTGTCGTCATTATTGTACTTGACTTTGCAACTGTTTTATATAAGAGGAAGAAGAATGGGGAAAACAGTCTTACTGAGAGCTTTCAAGGAAGCAGGAAATCAATCCTGTGCCTCCAGGCTGAAGATCC
Source organism: Dicrurus megarhynchus (assembly GCA_013399195.1). Taxonomy (NCBI): domain Eukaryota; kingdom Metazoa; phylum Chordata; class Aves; order Passeriformes; family Dicruridae; genus Dicrurus; species Dicrurus megarhynchus. Next base: position 391,403 of record VXAD01012235.1, read on the forward strand.
TAGCAACTTGTGACGCTTTCACAGATGGACTTAACGGTCTTAAAGGTCTTTGATTCTGTGATGCTGTACTTATCATGTCCATTTATTAAAAAAAAAAGAAAATCTCAAGATTTTTTCTTTATGGTGCCTTTTATGCTATCCGTTCCTAAATAACATTATAACAAACACAGAGTTACTCTGTACTGAGGTTCTTGTTAGATTATCAAAGCAACCTTACTCCACTAATTTTAAAAGACGTGAAGCATACATGGTATAGCCCTTCCCTACACCTTCCCTTCCTTACAAGATACTCTCAGCCATTTTATCCAGTGAAAACTAAACATTGTCTTCTTGATTCTTCTTGCTATACACATGAGTAAATCTTTCCAGACTGGACCACATTGCATTCTCTAAGACAGTGATGCAATGTTAGTCTTCTCTAGCATATCTCAGCTCACCTTGTAATTTAGAGAGTTCATTTAATATCCTTTAGACACTACTGAAACCTTTCATTATGTGTCTGAGGAGCTGAGGTCAGCAGTATTCTTTAAAGTTGCACAGCAGCATTGCTATTTATGGTGATCAATAAAGTCAACACCAGAAAAAAGGTTTTGCATCATTTTTTCAGCTCCTAATTTAATATTTTTTTTCCATTTGAGAAAAAAAAGAAGTTTTTAAATTGGCCACAGCTTATTGCAGACATCTGCAAATAATGAAAACCTCTAGCCACATCCAGCAAAGAGACCAAAGAGACTAGGTACTTTTTATTTTGATCAATGAATTAGTTTAAAATTGCTTTCTTTACCTGAATCACGTGTTTCAGGTATTCCCACGAAGTATTTTTAGTGATAATTCCCCTTAAAGAAATTCTGAAAGAAAAATCAAAACAAGATCAACAGCAATTGCATGGTAGGATAAAATCACATCCAAATGCTGTTGAAAAGTTCAGTCTGTTAAGGTCTGGAGGCAACAAAATGGAAAAGTATCTACTAACAAGATAAATCCTATATATGAGGAGGGGATATAAAAAAAAATAAAATACAAATCTAAGACATAAACAATCAGTGGCAGCTATTAGATTGAAAATAAAGTTGTTTTCATGATTTAATTTCTTTCAAACAGAACTCAGATTGGTTGGCTGGTTTGTTTGTTTTTTCATAAAATAAGACTTCACATTTCTTATCTTTTGGAACTATTATGGCTGCCTTTCTCTCAAGTTTATGTTAGTCAGAGCTGCACTTCACAAACTTCTGTGGACTCAGATTTGCAATCAAGTTTTGGCTGACGTGTTCTACCTGTCTGCATACATGTTCTTAAGGCATGAAAAAAGGGAGAGTTCAACCAAATTGTGTTATCCTTTTTTTGCCACAGATTAAAAGGATAGCCACAGTCAGATACTGTGGCTCAGTTGACATGTGATAACTTGTATATTATTCCCACTGAATTAAAAGCAAAATTTCACTTGATGGGTCTGAAAACTCCTGTAGGTACTCTTAGGTATTTAGACTTCATTTAAAGAATTTGCTTTGAATACCAGCTGAGCTCTTTTCCACTTTAAGCACTCAAAAGCTGAAGAAACATTGTGAATTTTCAAATTTTCATACTGTAAGTGGAAAATCAAGTGTTTTAGAATAAATTTTGAAGAAATAACACAAATCATGGCAATACAGGTTAGCACATTTTAGCTGGGATCACTAAATCACTAAAAATGCCTTCAATCCAGCGCTGTGTACAAGAGTGGCAAAGGTATTTGAGATATCTCTGTTCTTAGATACCTCAGACTGAAAATTTGTCTCTCAGAACATAGTCCTTTATTACTCTCTTTGAAAAATGATGCTGACCATTCCTTCTTTATTTCAAGGCACCTAAGCACGCTGTTTTAGGGCATGGTATGCTGAGGTAGTGGGAGATAAAGATTTAGCAGGTATTTGTCTTATGAATGTTTGTTGCAGAAAGAAAATAATGCTACATAGAATGATCACAGACTTCCCAGGAGAATATCCCCAGCAGAAAAAACATACAGCCTGATGGTTAAACTTCTTGAAAAAGGGAGAAGTATTTAAAATACCTCAGCCTGAGGAAGATGTTGAATTTAGCTGGTGAATACCTTCAGCACCAGTCTTTATCCTTCAGTCCTGTACAGATACTACAGTGTTTATTACATATAACGTAATATTCTCTGGCTAATGTGGATAATCTAACTAGGCCTTTTTTTCCCCTTATGCAGTCTAAAACCATACTGAATAAGGCATAACAGAATCTGTGAGTAGGTAAGATGCAAGCAGCTTGAGGCCAGTAATTGGACACTCAGATGTGGATCACAAAGCTCCTTTCAATTTGCATAGTTCTCTGTTCTGGTTTCCACCAAACAGTGACCTATTTAAATAACAAGAAAAGAACATTAGGGCAATAGACTATTAAATATGCTAATCCTAAAAGATACTACAAAGGCCTTTCATTAATATATGTCATCACCCAGCACTACCTACCTCCTGACTAGTTTACAAGCATCTTGTTCCAGAAACAAGCAACTCTTCCTGGTTTAAATGTCAATCAAGCAATGTTAGCATATGGTCTTCTTTCATACTTGGATAATTCTGCCAACACTTTCATGGACACTAGAAACCATTATTTTGGAGAAAATTCCTCTTTGGTTCTCAATTCAAATATCTTCCACAGCATATCAGCCTATTCCAGTTTCTGGTATTATTTTGACTGCATGCATAGCAATCATGTAGAACTGTACCAGTTTTTCTGCATGACTAATGATCTCAAGCGAGCAGAGAGAGAGAGAGAGACAGCCACACCAACAACACACCCACTATCTTTTTGCATAATATGTACTTTACACTCAACAATCTGTTCACACGCAGGGATTTTTCTTAAGTCATTGTAACCAAGAATTTTAAAGAGACAGCATGGAAGGAAAATGACTGGCAGTAAAAAAAAACCCAAACAAGCGGGACAAAATACCATTAAGCAAGTGTACTGAGTCCAAATTACTTCTGTTCAGAGCTATTCCAACATTAATTCAAAAAAGGGGGAGACACTTTTCGTGTTCACACAGTTGTGAAGTTGCTGATTGTACCAATTTTAAGAGCCATCAACTTACGTACCATAAAACAATACATTCTGTTCCATCTAGTTTAAGATAAACTGGAATTTTCACATGTAATTTTAATAATATGCTACATAATACATAATATCTCATATGTTATGTAGATTATATAAATCTATATGTATAATATATTTAGATATATAATTTTTTAATAAACTGAATAAGCACTCAGCCTTCATGAAGCTCATCAGAACACATTCTCTGTTATTAAGCACCACCACAATATAGAAATTGCATTCATCAGTTATAGGCACCCTTCTTTGGAGTAGGAGTTGTGCTAAGACTTGGAGACATCTGTATGACAGAGGAGTCTCTCTGTACAACACGATGAGGGACTGGCCATGCTCTGTTTACAGCTACTTGTGACCACTACAGTTACAGCATACGACTCTGCAAAGAGAAGCCATAGGGTCACAAAAGTTTTCTGGGAGTCTTACAACTTCTTTGAACTTTCTTCTTTAGCTCCAACTACTTTTATTTCATCATTAAAAGAGAGGATCAGAGGGAACTTGTTCAGTGACATAATTAAATGTATATGGAGTTAGTCCATGTTTAATTTGAGCAACACTTACTCTTCATCTCACTGTTTTTCCTGGAATACCAGAAAGATAACTTTACCCAGCCATTGTGTTCCTTGCTTCATGATCAGCAAATTCAACCACAAAATGACAAAATATTTTTAATTTATCTCAAGCTGAAGATTTTTAAACTTCATTAGAAATATTTCTTTTTTTCAGCCAGCCTGCACTTCAGTATGCACCTGGGAAGTTGAGGACAGCGTGAAATAAAAAAATATACATTGCAGGGATTGAACATCTACCATAGTTGTCTGTCTGTGGTCTGATTTTTAGACAGGAGGAAGCAAGTTGTGCCCAGAGTGCCAGGGGGTCATTATAACTCAAGCCCAAGGCAGATCCACTTGTGGGAGAACATAAATCTGTGTTTCAGCCAGGTGAGGTCAGCTTTCCTTTACTGCCTGGTCTGTGCGGGGCACAATTGAGGTTACCCCTCTGGATATGCAGATTGCATGTGATTGGAAAACTGTTAAGAGACTGTTAAGAGACATGTTTGAAAGTCAGAACAGGAAGCTTACTGAGAGGGGTGACTGAGGTCTTGCTATTGCCTATTCCCTTCTGAGCTTTTGTGATGAACAGAGATAACCATCTGTGCTCAATTGCTAGTTATGGTTTTGTAACATCAGCATCTGCTGATAAAGAAAATAAGGGAATGTGTGCCTGCAATAGCTGAAGCCTCATTTACCACATCAGAATTCACTTTCTAATTGTTCAGTTTTATTTTAGTCAGAGTACAGATGTTGTCACTCCTTCTGCCATCAGAAACTGTCTAGACTAAGTCATCCTTAGAATGGTGTAATTGTTAGATTTTTGTGCTTGGCTACTTTTTATCCCCATTATATCCTGGATATTTATAAACAAATTAAAAGTATAAATTTTGTCCTTCATGTCTCAAATAAATTAAAAGGAAATATATTTTCTAAAACGTTGTTTTTCTGTGTAACCACATCCTCCCAATTTAAAATTATAGTTTTAGACAAGGGAGAGATGTAAGCTAAATCTCCTGGAAGATCAAAGAACATATGTTTCTTTTGTGCCAGCTGTAAAATATTAGTTCAGAATGTCTGCCTGTATGCTACTGAGAATTTTTGACAAATTTTAATATAGCAGCACGTGATGTATTAAATCACAAAAAATCCGTCTCCCTCAAGAATGGCTCATAACCACACATGTGCACTAAACTCAGTGTGCACCACTTTGATATAATGTAACTATTGGATACAAAGTGGTGTATTTCAGACTAAAAATGCCTGTTAGGTTTGCAGTGAACATAGTGGACAATTTAATTGAGTATGGTAGGATATATTCTCAGTGCCTGAAGTATCTTCTATTCAGGGAACCTCTTTGCCACTGAAACTGCAACAGACCACTTGCATGACTGAGAAGAGTCAGCCTGGGTCTTCTGGGCTTGCTAGCTGGGGCTCACAACCAGCCATGTCACACCAGAGATGGTTACATGCAGACTGATCCAGTTGTCTCTGTATTGTGCTTCCAGGAGCCACAGTAAGTGAAACACTACGTGAAAAGGCCTGAACCAGCTTGTATAGTCTTGTTAGCTAGAGATCCACAGGTGAGCATCTGTATTTCTTCAGAGTCCAAGCAGTCATCAAAATATTGTACTCACACTTGTGCAATGCTGTCTGTAAGCACCTGTACCCCTGTGGGCAGTCTACACGGCACAGAGAGTCTGAAACTGAATAAACCATCAATGGGTTACTGATTTATTTTAAAAGCTTTCTAAAAGGAAATAGGAATACATTTTACATTCTACATCAATCATAATCTCACTCTCTCTACAGCAAAGTCACTTCCCATCATTTTTCTTTGACAAAACAAACATAAACTAAAGAATAAATTGAATAACTTCATAAATTGAATAGCTTCAGTAAAAAACACAGAGACTAGTCCTTAATTATATATTAACTATACAATGAATTAAATACTTTGGAGATTTTGGAGGGGCTAATTTTCACAATGCTTGAAGATGAGGTAAAATAGACATGGTAACAATGAAGAAAAAGATAAATATGTGAAGAATATCTTTGTAAAGGCGTCAGGAAAGGAAACAACTGAAGTAGCAACCTAAAATATTATTTCATTAGAGGATTAGTGCAAGGAAGAAAAATACAGGATAATTTAGAGCATAACAAGAAAATCCATTTTTTATATTATGGCAGGGGTAGAGCCCTGTGACACTCACTGATGAAAATGAATATTTAAAAAATAGTTTGGTCAGTGTTAGAAATGAAAATGTATTGAGATTTCTGTCTCAAAACAAGAGTTTAAAGGGAAGACTAGTAAAAGAGATGAACATATTAGGTAATTTTAGCAGACTATTCACCTCCAGATCTCTGTTTCAAATTATGAGCAAAAAAATCATTACAATCTGAAGCTTGAAATAAATTTGCTTTTCTTAGTCCACTTGTTCCAAGTGAACATTTTTCCACATCACACTTATTATTTTGAACAGAGAGGATCAAACTGACTTTGCTCCTGGATTAGTTTTTTACTCAGGAAATTTTTCCTCTAGGACAGGATGTACGTTACCTCTATGAATAGAACCCTTCACTTGAGAGTTATCATTGAATATGATCTTACAAAAAAAAAAAAAAAATTGAAAAGACTGCAGCATTGCAATGAAAGTCCAAAAGGAATAGGACTCAATGCAGTTCAGTTTAACACAAGGTAAAGACTTAAAGACAAGAATAAAATTGGTTTCAGGAGCATCTGTGCAAACAGTAGGATAGCTGAAAATAAGGACAAAGAAGATCATAGACACCTTGAGGAAATTTTCTACTTTCAAATATGCCACAGATAAAGGAACTTGCCATGCAATAATATACAGAACTGCAGTAGTTTGAAACATTATAATAGTTTCCATCTCTTCTGTATCCTCAGTTTGGTCTTAGCTGGAGGTCAGTAACATTTTAACTTAATACAACTCTTCCTTCTGCCCCAATTTAAGGTCTAATGATAAGTGTACTGAAAAATAACCTAAACCAAGGTGTGGTTGCATATGCATAGACTGTCAAAAAAAAATGTTCACCTGAAGTATTTCGCTCACTAAAGCAACAGGTGAAAACTCTGTGCCACCTCTGACTTCTTTTTGACAGTATTTTTTATATTTTAGCCCCACATATTCTTGCAAAATTTTCATGTAGCATGTCCGAAGAAGGGTAACAATGCTGGTGAACTGCCTGGAGCACAAATTTTATGAGGAGCAGCTGAAGGAGCTGGGGTAGTTTGGCCTGGAGAAAAAGAGGTTCAAGGGAGACTTTATTGCTCTCTACAACTCTCTGAAAGCCGAGCAGCATTGAGCTATTCTCCCAGGTAACCAGAGAGAGGACAAGAGGAAATGGGCTCAAGGTGTGTGAGGTAAAGTTTAGATTGGATATTAGGAAGCATTTTTTCACTGAAATAGTGGTCAGGCATTGAAATAGGCTGCCCTGGGAAGTAGTGGAATCATCATCCCTGTAAGTGTTCAAAAGGCATGTGGATGTGGCACTTAGGAAAATGGTTTAGCAGTGAACACAGTGGTGCTGGGTAATGATTGGACACCTCAGTGATCTTAAAGGTCTTTTTCAAGCTTCACAATTCTATGATTCTATGTTTTAACTTCATATATCATTTTAATGCCTAGAAAGGTTTGATGTTCTAAAAAGATGGCTGCATAGTCAGAAACAGAAATTACATATCTCATTTTAATGTCAGGTAACAGTTAAAGAAATACATTTAAATTTGAGTAAGAAGGGAGTTAAGCTATAAAACTCAAAAGAATTTAAATTAGTGTGAAAGGATAATCCTGGGACACAAATAGGAATTTGAATAGGAGTAAATTAAATAAAATCAAAAGAGCATCAGAGAATTCACAATGAAGCTGGAAGGGCATTGAAGAATAATAGGTCTGACTCCCATATACATGCCCAAAATATACAGAATTTTCAAAATACAATTCAAGAATCTTTAGATATGGTTATTTACAAGATAACCACAATAAGTCTTTCTCCCACACATCATGTTTTTTGTGATAAAACATCCCTAGCTCGTATATCTTCAACAAATATTTCCATACTACACATGTTTGCTGGCTTAGATCAAATGATCCTTTTAACTCTTGCGCTAAATAAATGCTTTCATGTCCCTTAAACTAGGTTTCTGGTGAAAGCATGCCACTCTGCATTTCAGTATACACGTATTCTTAAACCAATACTGGACTACCATTCCTTGTCAGGTCTAAATCTCTGCACCAAGGGACAGCTGCAATGCTGTGTTCTGAGAATGTGACCTTGCACTGTCTCCTCAGCATGCCTCCTCTCTGAAGTGCAAATGCAACGGTAGCTCCACCGAGGCATAGTGACATTGTAATGAACACAGCTGAGAATAGCCCTGCACAGAACTTACCAAGGCAAGGTCAAACCTATTGCTTTCATTTGTGAGGCAGAGACAGCTGAAGAGTTTTGACTGATTTTCTGTACAGATGAAACCATACCAAGAACCGAATGCCAGAATTCTGTCTAACAAGGCCTTCAGCTTAATGTATATTCCAACACGTTCAGGAATTCAAGCTACTGACAAGATTATGCTGTCTTCTTTAAAGCAGGGAATAGCAGCCTTAGAAACATGCACCCAGCTGCAGAAACATCACAAGCTCAGTCTTTTATCCAAGGGATCGCAGTGCCACAGCTACTCAACTTAGCTACATTTAAAGGACTTGCAAGCACCACCCACACACATAATCATAGAAATGCATGTTGAGAAAATGGAGAAGAGATTCTTAATAGAATGAAAAGATTCAAATGGGTAGTGAGAAGGCTTCAAAATAAAAGAAACAAATTTTCTAAGAATTGTGGTTTTGATACATCCTGAGATTAAGATCTCTTGTCTCTGATGAAGGCAAGGGTGGAAGTATTAAAACACAATAAATGACAAAAAAACCTAAAGAGATTAGTCTGGGGTTGTGGCCCAAGTTTGAAAATTAGGAGCTTAGTCAGAATACAGAAATGCTAATACTCACCTCTGCTTCTCATTCTATAGAGTTACCCATTTCTAATAACCAGCTCTATAAAACAGTTTGTAAATAAGAGGTTCTGAGATATAAGGGGCCTGGGTTTGAAGTTTGAGCATGGGCTGTTGAATTTGTGTCAGCATATGGACATGTACACTTGGCTGAAAATTTGTAATGTCGCAAAATGTGTTTTCTGAGGATACTTTAAACATCTGAAAAGTGACAAGAGGACAGAGTGCAGGGCCCTTCTGCATTATTTACCATAACCTAAAGTTTAAACTGGACCTCAGTTTGGGCTTACGAGCTGTTTTAAATTGTCCAGCAACCTTGGACAGGTTGAGAAATACTTTCCTTCATAGCATTTTGAAAAATTCCTGCTTCTCCTCTTGCCTTCCCCCAGCCTCCTTTTTAAATACATTTATAGAATTTACAGATTTGGCTTTGTTCCGAGAAATAGGAATCTGAGTATTGACCAAAAAAAGACCAATAATTTATTATGAAGTATAGTTATTATAACTATCTTTTTCCATTTAGTCATTTGGTAATTAATTGTAATTCAATTTATTAATTAAATTGTAAGAAAATATTTCTCAAATCGTTTTTATAATTGCTGTTCAAAAACTGAAGATGTGATTCTGCAGTATTGCTTGTTTATATCATCAATTATTGTTCCTATTCTAAAATTTGTGGGTTTAATGTTTTGAATAGAAAATTGCTTAAGAAAAGAACTAGCATAAACACTTCTATCTAAATTAAACTTTCAGGCTTAACTAAAACTCATATGCCAATATCTAGTCATGAGTGTTGAGGCTAAAGTCTATAGGCAAAAGTGGATTTCTTATAGCTTCTTATGAATACAAGTGCATTATTTTAGTTTTGCTAAAAGCAACCAAAATGTTACTGGGGGTAACTGAATTAAGCTTCTTTTAATTAATTACTACAGCTAGGGCAGAAAAGACAGCTTTTGGATTTGTGATGCTTCTGTAAGAATTTACAAATTTTAAATTTATAATAGGATAAGGTTGAAAAAATGTATTTCCCTGGAAAAAAAGGCAGAAACTAAAAATTCCTGCTTCACTGTATTTTCCTTTGCAAATGTTTATATTTTTAAGAAAAAAAGGGAGAAGGGAAGCCAAAAGAGTACAGAAGGTGTTTTGATAAAATTCTCCTTTTTTTTTTTTTGCAAAGTTTAGTTAAAATTATTTTAGCCATCAGTAGTACAAATATGCCTAAGGTGAAGGAATATGTGTGGTTACCATATTACTATAGCACTATCTTACTACTGTAGCTAGTAAAAGATGCATGTTCTAGACATTGGTGAGAAAGTTTTAGTCTGGAGATGATGACATGGTTTAACTCAAAGAAAAACAGCTTCAAACACATTTCAACACGGGCAGATCTGAAAATTAAGCATGTGCTTACAAGACATCTTAAGCAGGGCCTGAGCTTTTTATATGGTGCTTGCCCTAGTCTTCATCTTTTTAATTTCTTCAGAAATACGACATGCCCACAAAAAATATTTTTGTAGAGCATTGATACATATCATCAACAACCACAAAGCAAAATATACTTGCAAATGAAAATGTTGAAAGCAAAATTGTACTCTTCTATATAATTTGCCTTGGGACATGCTTATCGGATTCTGGAATTCAGACTTCTATCACACAATGTTTTGGCAAGGCTGAGGAACAACATGAATATTGAGTATTATTTTCAAGTATGATTTTTCACCCCTGTTCTTTTCAGTAATAGATATAGGCTCAGATAAAGACCTGTGTTTATTCCCATAGGTGTGTGGACACTATGATAATGGGTGCCACAGCATATAATAGTTTGACAGACATATAAAGGATTGTGATAATAAATATCCAGATCATGAGGTATGCACAGGGAAAGCACACTCATGTAAGAGGACTGTTAAAGCAAGAAGTTGGGGCTTTAACGTTGTTACAGTGCCAAAAGGATAATATAGGGCCTTTGCAGATGACAAAACCCTTTCTGGAGTTTGCCACTCCTAAATACCATGGCTCTGCAAACAGTTGGAGTTAGGTGTTTATATAGGTAATATGAATATGAAGGCCTTTGGATGAGGCACTTGAGGAAATGCTGCACTCTTAAGCCATAACAGCTAGTGACTTCCTCTCATTTTATCTGCAACATATTTCCTAGCAATTGGCAATGTTTTGAGAAAAAAAAACCCAAATAACCAAAAAACAACAAAATACAGCTATTCTGGTATTATATTTTCATGGGAAAATAATACATAAAACAGACTGGTGTCAGTACTCTTAATGTGGATTTTCCAGTACTCTTAATGTGGATTTTCACCATAATTCAGTAATGTGATCTGGTAATCTAAATACTGAATCTTGCCTTTTGTTTGGTCTAAAATCCATATTTGAAGTAATCAGATACCTAGCCAGTATACTTCTCTAATATAGGGTCTAAATGAATGAATCCCAAACTTATTCTGCCTGCAAAGAGATAATTTAGGGTAAATGTCAACTGCAACTTCACGGTGAAATAAGATTTTGATAGCAAGCAGTATATTCTAGTTTATTTGCCTCAAGGCATTGATTTTATATCAATCCTTCTTTACATTAAACTTCTTTGTCTACATAATTTGCCAGCACATTGGGCACCTTCTTGTCTTCAGTGTAGCAAATAGACATATAGACAACCCTCCCTCTCTCAAAAAAAAAAAAAAAAATCATATTTTACTGGTTTCTCTGGTTTAAAGAGAAGAAATGCATGGCAGCTGGAACAGAATTGCAACTTCTTTCTCAAAATTCTACAGCAGTCACTATATTTACTAACCTAAACCTGAACAATCTATGTGAAACTGAAAATATATTTGCATCTGCCTGCAATCTTTGTTAAATAGTTGTTCTCCTTTTTCTTTCCACAATCAGAGAGCAAGCTATAATCATTGTGCAATGTCTATGATCATTGTGAAACAATTTTTTTTTTCTTTTTTTTTTTTTAGTCTGGAACACTGAATAATTTAATATTTGTATCAGAGTTATAACTAAAGGTGAGAGATGGAGGTATGCCCGCCACAGATTGCTGAAGAGATTGTATAAATTAAGCAATATGGACTTTTGGATGGGGGTTTCACTCCTAGACTGAGTATTGTAAGTATTTGGAAAAGAACCAAGAAAAATGTTTAGTCTGTGTCTGCTTTGAATGCAAGGCTTAGTCCAACAGGAATGATTCGAAACAGTTTTGTGACTGGATGAGATGGAAAAGAGAACACATAATTAGTGGAACAAACATATAATTTATGGAAGACAGAGAGAACCTTTGAGGAAACAGCATGTACAAATGATATAACCAGCAGCAAAAGGCATCAGGGAGTGATGAAGTTTTTCCAGATATGGTAGCAGGTAAAGTTAATTATTTTTAAATAGTCAGCACATCTATATGCTAAAAAAATAATGAGTAATCTACACACCTGAGGTTTTAGTTTAGCAGTACTCAGTAACATATTTAATCTATGTTAATCTCATTTTCTTAGTCAAATGCCTCAGGCTTTCACTTAATCCAAAATTCCAGTTAATCTAAAAGACCACGAAGATAGCATCAGGGTGGGAAAAGCTTGGCAGGGATCTAGTTTAACATGATATGAGCTGCATACATTAATGAGTCAGCGGCAAACTTACCAGCTAGATAAAACATGTAATACTGACAGGTAGACAAATGGAAAATGAGTCGTGGATCTCCTTGTTAGTGCATTATCACAAATTACTGACTTAGCTCAGAAAATGGCCAAATCATTTTGCAAATCAGAGGAATAGAGTAGCTTCCTTGAAATTTTTATAGACTTAGAGAGATGTGTTAGAAAACACCCTCATCACACACACCCAATCACAGTCCCCCATTTAACAGTCTTTAATGCAGATATAGGGTATATTGTAATTATCAGAAGGAAAAAAAGATAAGAAAATATTCTGAACAGTTGCCTAGAGAAAGGCTGAAGGAGGATGGGGGAGGAAATAGACTGTGCTCTGCATAGGGGCCATGGTGAAAGAGTATCTGAAAATGAATGTGGTAGAAGAGGAATAGAGGAGCAATTAATTTTGCAGTACAACCTCAACGTGATAGTAAAAAGACTACATTACATACTACTGTAACAAATATATAAAATCTACGTAATAAAAACATATGAAGTAAAAACTTCAGTAGAACTATCAGTATAAATATATATCAGTAAAACTTCAGTATGTAACTATCATCTTTCTCATATCACACTCCTTAAAATTGTTCTACTTGCTTTGGATTGATAGGTTTGGACCAGAAACACCTAATGGAGGGAAATCTGTGAGTGTCATTTTTCCCTTTTTCCTCCTTACTCCTCCTGCCTGCACATCTTAGATGATGTGGACCTACATTTTCCACTGCAAAACAGCATCTCTAGGCTAGAAAAACTCCTTCGTAGATGATGTCAAAGTAGGATTTCTAGTAAAACTACTTTGGGGAAGTTGTCCCATCTGTAACCTGGAAGTCTATCTAAACCTTCAAGAAAAGATGGGATCTTACCTGTAGTTTTACAGCAAACAGCACTTGAGATTCAGCAGAAGCTGTTTGGCAAGTACAGATAAAGAGGTAAAAGACAGACAGGGTCATCTTTTCTTGGTCTTTGTAACCACCTCGAAGAGGTAATCAATGGTGTTACCGTGCTTATAGTGCTTTTGTAAAGGAGATGTGTGAGGGCTGCTGTACTTTATTCTACTATTCCTCCTGACTTGGTGAGGAGAAGTAACTTGGTCTAGCATGTAAATATAAGTGCTTTGATGCATGAGACACATAGAAGGGGAGTTGGGAGATTTATTTGTTTTCAACCAACATAATGCCAGACAAATAGCATTCCTACAAAATGCAGCTGTTCTGGACAATAGAAAGACATTTTGAGTTGAGCATTTACAGCCTTGCTTTTACATGTAATCTGTTTCCTGCAGGAATAATGTCAGGGGTTTGCTAGGCCCAGTTTTCCTTGGCAGTGATGGCTGCAGCAAGAGCACGCCATGACTGTGACTACTGGCCTTGGCTGGAAGGAAGTCAAGCAGTGACATAGTTGTTGCTGTGTGGGAGCGTTGCCTGGCTGGAGCTGAGCTTTCAGGGAATAGAGCTTGGAGACCTGCCAATTAAAGAGCCTTTTCTTCATGCTGACTGCAGATAACACTGGCAGGGAGAAGCAGGGCAGGACATCTGCCAGAGCAGGGGGTGCCAAAGGGTGCTGACTCACACAGCCTCACTCTTAAAGCACAGCCCTTGTCCCGTCCTGAAAATCTGTCCTTTGGTGGGAAGGAGTCATCACGGCAAGACCCTCACCAGAGCTCCCACTGGATGACAGACACCAGGATTTGCTGGAAGCTGTGGCCAGGAAGCAGCATGGAAGAATGGTCTATCAAATCTTTTATCAATCTCAGCTTCAGAAAACTATGTGGAAACAAGAGTCATAATTTTCATCTTTTCCTGCCAGGATTCCCATGTTAGAATATAAGCACACATTTACATGATATTAACAGATATATACTTAATATTAACAGAATTATCTAGACCATGGTATTCTGGAAGAAACGCTGATTCATCTAAATGTTGTGTCAACACAATGGGTAAACTGACTGGTTTGTACAGATGGCCTTTATTTCAAACTCAGATTTCCTCAGGTCCCATTTTACCTGATAGTGGCATTCTGCTCACCAAAGCCCTGACCCAGTGGTGTGAAACCCTCCAAGCAGCAAAATATTGTTTTCTCTCCCAGTGTAGCCTGTTTGGAAATATGGGATCTTCTTCTTCCAAGGTCATCCATCTGCATTTACAACTTCTCTCTCTTCATGATAGGTAGGAATGGTAAAACTCAGAGGAATTATGAAAGAGGTACTTCAGAAAATGTGAGATTGGGGACTGTATAGCAGTTCCAGTGAAGGGTGAGGTTATTCTGGGGCTTGGTTGGGTGGGAGAGGTTAGGATGACTTCCTTGATCAAGGTAGGAGGAGAACCACCTATCGCAGTATTCATCCACATCACCTTAGGACCACTGCACAGATTAAAAATTTTTAATTGTTGCAATATGGGGAATAAAACTCATTTTCATACCCCAGATGATTGAATATTACTTCTGACAAGATTCCAGACACTGGTCATTTCCACACCTTCATGGACCTAGTCTGTGTTCCTTTATTTCATCTATCTCGATGAGCTACATAGCATTGGATAAAATTAAGCAATTAATTTTGAAAAACATTTTTCAGATTATGTGTTTCACTTCATCAACTGCAATATAATAATCCATTATTTTTACTCTTGTATATAATGCCACAGGAATGCTCTCTTGCCTAGATAAATGGTTGCATTTACATAACCGCAGTTTGAAAATGGGGCCTCTTGAGAGTTTCAGAAGAAGAACAATATGATGCAAAAGTAGATATCATCATATTTTTCAGTATTTTGGATATTAATTTCAGATACATTAGTTTCTTATAATAATTGGTACTTAGTTAAAGTCCTTTTTTAATATTCTTTACTTATAATTCATCATGCGTATAAAAAGTACCAGGAAGCTCTGTCATATCTTCTAAGAAAAGTTTACTATCTGAAATGCTTCAATGATCTTCTACTTTTTGTAAATTAAATTCAAATTTGAAATTATTTTTATCACTTCGCAGTGTCACAATTTAACTCCTATTAAGCTAATTGACTAAGCCTGAAAATCAGGCTTTTAGATAAAAGTCACTTTTATTTTCACTGAAACTAGCAAAAAATATTTAATAATTGTTTAAGACTATTATATCTTCTTTGTTTTAGGAATAATGTACTGATAATGAAAAGTGTTCTCTTTAATTACAAAAGAAAATGGAAATTAGTTATTCAAGGAACATAAAAGGTTTCAAAAATTTTTAAGGATATATTGCTTTCTGCTGGATTTTTTTGCTAATGCCTGTTTGCTTGTACAATTTTAATTGCAAGTGCAGAATGTAATATTTCTCAGAGGAAACCCTAACCTTAACTAGGAAATGGTCAGAAGACTGTTTTTTAAACCACTCAATTTTATTATTATTACATACAGAGATCAATAAAACTTTAGATCAGATTGCTTTTAACTTCATCCAGGCTACTTCAGTCATCCAGAAGGCAAAAAGCTCAGCAAGAGAGCACACGCTCGGCCCGTGGAACATCCACTACCTTGAACACAGCATTTTTTCTAGTTAAAGTTTTCCTCAAACAGTAAAATCTCTATCTACTATGTCCATGTGCTAGAAATAAACAATGTACAAAGTTCTAGCAAAAACTGTAAACATTCAATGAAGCCACCATTATTTTTGTGACCTTTTATGTGGCATACTGACATCAGTGAACATTCTTTGTATCAAGTTACTTTTCATTTCTGAAAGCATTTTTTGAAACACATGTATTTACACTTCTATATTATATTCATGTCTTATGACATAGAAGAAGAAAGGATTCATAATGAGAGTTAGAAGGATGGCTACTTAGAAACACGACCAACTCTTTCTTTCATGAGGCCTTGTGATTTTCTTTTGTGTGATGGTAGAAAATTATGTCAGTCAGCTGAAAGTTTTTATTCTCTTCTCTTCCTTGAAGAAGGAAACCATGGTGGTTTTCAGGGTGTATATTTACTACTGCATTTATCTTGTGCAGGATATAGGAGTTTTAGGTTATCTAGTCACTTCCATTTGCAACATTACAGCATTGTATTAGTCCCTTAGCACAGACATACAAGTCCACTGTGGTGTGCAAGGCTTCCTGGATTTGACTCTTAGTCTTTGGGGAGAATATCTCAAAAATTTTAATGCCTCACTAAACAAAGCATTCATGAGCTGGTGCACAAAGACATAGAGCAGTAGCAGATCTGTTCTTCCCAGACTAATAAAGGGATTTGGATTCTTGCTGCTTATATCTCAGGCACTCCTGGCTCTGAATATGTAGATAAAAAGCTTGCATCCTCTGGGAAATAGCCCTTTGAGTCTGATTTGTATATGTAATTAGTGTGTTAATTGATTAAAGGCTAATTCCCATGAAAACTAAGAGCTAGAGGAACACCGACAGGCAGAAAACACAGAAATGTCACTTTGAACTGGAGATTTATTCAGCAATGCCAAATGGAATTTACCAGCAGAAGATAGGAGTAACTACCTTTGAAACAGAAGTCAGCTCATGGAGAAGAGGTTTTCCAATCTGAAGGAGAGTCACCAGTAGCACAACCACTACCAGTAATCCTCTGTTTGCCCACATAATTCTATGTTAATTTCAGTTTTTAATTTTTGCAAAAGCTCAACATGAAAGACCTATTTTGAAAATTTGCAAAGTTTGCTACAGAGGATTGCATAAAACCAGTCAGACAAAAAGAATCTTTTTGTAACCGTTAAGCAAGAAAATACTGTAACATAATTTTAAATGCAGTTTTGAGACATAACCAATCTCCCTCATTCCTCAGCAGAGGAAATGAAACCATGATCTTTAAGCATCTGGCAGGCTCCAGTTACATTAACAATCATAAGACAGTGATGATGTGCTTTACACATGTGAAGGAAATGTAAATACTTTGAAGCAAAGCGAGGTGTATAAACATTACTTAACATGCCCGAGACAGCTAAATATGGCCATTTCACAATGACTGGTATCAAGAAACTGCTGACTGCAACCCCAGTCCATATAATCAGAAAATGCTGGAATAAAATCAGACACTGGGGAGAGGAGAGTGATTTTCTGTATCTATGATTACCTTAGAAGGTGATTTAATTTAAAAAATGGGAGAATTTTTAATTAATAGAAGCAATAGAAAGTATGAGAAGTATCATACAATAACCAAATCACTGAAGGCTGATCATTATATAATGCTTAGAAACAGTATTAGCAAGCTAGACTTTCATCTTCCATTACAGTTCACCTCCTTGAAAGACAGAGATGATGATACTACAGTATATGCTTTATATCTTATTAGGGGAAAAAAGACTCATCTGTTCTTTTGCTACAAGACTAAGGCTATGGTTTAATATATCGATTATCTTGTATAATAATCTCCTGCGTATCATTTTAAATTCAAATTTGTTAGTATATACTGGTCAAAGAGAAGTATGTTTCAGAACATATTTTATTTTTATATGTATATATATTGAATAAAACCTGTTCAAAAATACAATTGCAACAAAACCATCTATGAATATTGTTAGACATTGTTTCAGTATCATTTTGTCAAGTCAGTTCCTGAACTGCTAATCTACATGCAGTGTAAGACAAGAAAATTTTTTGTTTTTCAGGGCATGAAAAAGATGCATCAGGTAGGGAGAAAAGCTGTTTAGATTAGGACAAAAGGAAGATGAGTCATGTCAAGAGACAAGGTCTTCTGTGTTTACACTCTTGCCTCACTTGGCTGACAAACAAGGGCAGGTCAGGTTGCTAAAGGGAGATATAACGTGTTCAGTTGTGACATACGTCTTTCACTGGCAGCAAAGAGCTGCCTGGGAGCTGCCTTCACTGAGCCACCTCTGAGTAACCACTCTGTGCTTTCCTGGGAATGGCCCCTCTGCCAGGGATGACCAATGACCAGAACATGGTTATTCTGGACCAGTGAAAATCATGCTGAAGATCTTTCTGGGAAGAAGTGCAGGCAGCCGCACTTTCACTGGCTCTACACACTTCATGATAATTAGGGATGGAGTTCACAGTTCAGGTCTGTTCTTTATACTCCGAAATCCTAAAGTGAGAGTGTGGTGTTAGGCACAACACATGCCTAGTTGTCCATTTGAGTCTGGTGTTCAAACAGGGGTGGGGTATAGACAAGACACACAGTAAATCTGTAAGAACAAAATCTGGCAGTTTTCCCTCATTATACTCTTTTTAGGCTCAGGGCTGACATTGTAACCCCTGCGTCCTTTAAGCCAGGACCATAGACACTCCAAGAAAGAGACTTGAATAGAATAAAAATAAAGCAAAAAAAAATTAAACTGAGAATTCTGGTTAAAATTTCAGATCCCTGGGAGTTCCCAAATTACACTGTATTAAAGGTTAGCTCAGAGTTTTCTATTTCACTTTCACAATGAGCAAGCTCATTGTTTTTACTGTATTCTGGAGGGAATTAATGGGCTAAGTTTCCACTGGGGAGAGGAATTGCAGAAAAAGCCAGATGTCCTTCCATAAAGATTAAAAGTAAAGTTTTTGTCCTATTATCAGTGATGCAAGGTTGAAAGTTTAGTACGACTTTCAAATAAATGGCAAGTTCCAGGGGTTTCAAAATGTATTTTTAGAAGAAACATATGCTAATCAAGATATGCCCCACATAGTTTAAACAGCATGATTCACAAGGGAACTTCATTAGCCTCAAAGATAAATAGTGTTGCAACTCCTGGGAGATCCAATAAAATAGGTGATTTTTTAAAAAAAAAAACCCTGCATTCTCCTAGTTAATCCCCATGGGCTTCCAAGAGGGTTGGGGTTTTTTTTTTTCTGTTCTTCCATTACTATTTTGCTGTCACACAGAAGGTAGACTGACATCTCAGAAAAAAAGCAGCGTTTCTCTCCATTCTGCCTGGAACGGACAGACAGATCATTAATGCTGTATAATAGCAGGTTGAGCATGTCCCGTCCTCAGCAAAACCGACAGGTGAGCAACTCATCATCCAAAGGGGATTAGACAGCTGGGGTCATGAAATGCACCTAAACCATAAACCCAGAAGATTTACTAGAATAAAAGTAGCCACTAATTTTTAGGCAATTTGTAATATTATGCCTTGATAAAATAATGTGTCCTATAGCTGAACTAGGATAAATAGAGAAAAAAAGTGAAAATGTAGAATATTAAGATTAATTTTGTTCAGAATCCATTGTAAAAAGGGCAATCATTGCTAATTTATGTGATGCAGCAGCTACTGTATTCTTTTTCACACACAATTATAAATGACATTTTTAAATATTATTTCTGCTTTTTTTCTCCTGTATAAGAAGCTATTTTTAGAAAATGAAAACTAAATAGAAAGGAACAACAGGCCCAAAAATTTCAGCATTGTGCCAGACTTTGTACAGCTTGTGGATGATTCTTGAACAGAGAAGCCAAAGGGCAAAGCCACCGCTGACATCTTGCAGGCTTCATTTAAATCCTAAATCAGCCTCTCCTCAGTGACAGGAACAAATTCTGAGATACCAGAGCAAATTCACTCCTGGAAAAGTTTCATAGAAGAGCCTCGGGGCTCTTGTGATATTTCATTCCTGCACCTGAACTATGATTAAGGACACATGAAAGCTGTTCAGGAATGACTGGGAGTAGGATGAAGTCACTGGGTCTTCACTGTCAGGTCTAAAGTCAAACTCACTGACTGTCCATAATCCAGTTACCTTCCAGAGCTCACTAAGGCCAAGCTGGAAAATACTAACAACTCCTAGCTTTCTCTAGCACACCCTGGGCCATAGCAGAGAGGATTTGATCTGAAGGCTCTTGTTGGCATGAGAGGCCGGTGGAGCTGGTCCCTGGCTGCTTGCTGGGCTTTGGGCCAGGATCACCCAGTGAAGGAATGCTACAGCTGAAGCCAGTTTGGCTTCTGGCAGCAAGAAATTAGCATCTGTCCATGGACCATTAATCCCATAAGGTCTCATTAATCCCATTCTCCTCAGCTGTAACTGAAGAATTCCTCTATTCTTAGACAGTAAGGTAGGTTTTCTGTGTTTCTGTTAGGGAATTAGCAAGGCCTTTCCTTTTAAAATAATTAGTAGGACCTACAAAGGATTTGAAGTTTCCACATGGCTGCTTCTTCAAATGTATGTGGACATTTTTACATGAAAACAGTTTGCAGTTGGAACTCAAACTGAAACCTTTTTGCTAATGGTAGGCATTTTTCCTGTGGTTGTTCTCCAGTGTTCTGTGATTTCAATATTTCCATCTATATCCAGCTGATATTAAATTTTGAATTTAGAGGTGGACATCCATGCTACTTCTTTTTTCTCTCTTTGTTTTTTTGGTAATCAAAAGATTGCAGAATAAAACTTGTACATTTCGCTTACTAAGTGTGGAAAATGATAATTTACACTGCCAATTGCTCTTCAGCTGAGAGTTATTTCACAGTGTTACATATGCATTTTCTTGTTCAGTGACTCCAAACAAATTCTCCCTAACACACATTTTAACTAGTATTCCATTTCAACTGGCTTTAGCATGTCAAGTTCCTACTCATTTTCATCTCTGACTATGTTTTCGGCTCATCAGTACCATCTCACACCGGTGGGAAATTCAGAAGTGCTTCAGTATTAACTATTAAAAATAAATACTGCATGTTAGACCTAAAACTAAATGGGCTTTGCAATAGTAAAATGTAACAAACTCACTAATTATTCTAATCCTTTAATCTGGTTATTTGACTTGGAGACATTTTTGATAGAGCACATTACTAATAAAATATCTCTTAAAAGAACAGTTACTAAAAGTGTAGAACTAAGAGAAGAAAATTTTTGCATTGAAACTTGAAAAAGAACTTGTAAGGACAATAAAATTTATTGATGAGATGCAACCACATTGCAGTGTGTGAGGGCTCTATACTTTGAAAAACCTTACCCAAGAATCAGGCTGTTTAGAAGAGCTAGAATTTGTAATCAGAAAATATCCTAATACACACATACTTTTCAAAATGAAATCAATGAACACAAGCTCGTCCACAGAGTATGACTTCTAACCATCCATGTTAGTAGGGGTGGAAATAATTGTAAAACAGAGCAGAAATCACTAATTGTGTTGGTTTTCTTATTGGTAACATTAAACTTTTTCTCACAGTACTATTTTCCTTATTATTGTTGCATGACTGAAGATTTGTTCGGAAAATTTTGGATTAAAAGCCGGTTGAAAAGTTAGCCCCATGAGCTGCTGATAACAGCAACTGCTGCTCTGTTTACTTGTGCATTGAAATAAAGGATGGAGTTTCCTGCTGTAGATTATGTTAAGTCCAACCATTGTTAATCAAAGGAAGCTCCTTTCCCTGATATCTGGTTTGAGATCTGATCAAAATATTCCAGAGAGTTACTAAGGTTGGACAGAGTTTTAATGACAGTCATATTTGGCAGATTTCTTCAAGGGCTCCTGAAAATATTAATCTTCAAGGAGAAGAGTTTGCAAAGGCTGGAGAGCTCACAGCTCACTCAGGGTGCTGCAGCTCCCCAGCTTTTTAATTTCACTGAGCCCATCAGCTCACACGGGAAAGCCAGAGAGCACCAAGGGGGCTGCTTTGTGCCTTGGAAATATATATATTATATCTATAATATATATAATGCATGCTATATATGATATAAAGCATTGTATATATATTTACACTAACGTTTCTAGAAGAGGAAGTACTGACTGTTTTTCTCCATATTCGTACAGTCAATAGGCAACTTGCATTAGGAAAGTGCATGTGCTGCTTCTCACTCTTTTATACATGAATGTCACGGGAAGGGCAAAACACTGACAGAATGGTCTGAATTTAATCTACTGACTTTTCAGGAATACTTCAGCTGTAACACAGCTGAAAACACAATTCTAAACCAGGATTTTTTCTTTTTGTTTTAGATACTGCAATCAGAACTTATATTTGTGATAATGATAACTCAAGAAAAATAGAATCACATGACACTTTTAAAGGTGAGACTGCATACTTTAGGGAATCACAAAACCCTTACTTTCATATATAAGAAATATTGTATACAAACAGTATAATTATTCATGTCAAACTATAAAGTTAGGATGATGTTTAACATCACTTTAACCTTACTGTTAATAATGAACTAGAAGGGTGATTTTAGGTGTATACGAAGAAAAATAACTGTTAGATTACGGATTCATTTGACCAATAATTGAAATAGTTATCGAACCCTTTAAATGTATAATGTCAATTCCTGTTTTATTTTAAATAACTTGCTAAAATAGATTTCATTCAGAAGCCCATTTTTCTCTTTATATACATTTCTTACTTCTTCAGCCTTTTCTACTTTTTGGCAGTTTTCTCTTTTCTCTTAATATATTCACATTCGTGACACTTTCATTTAATATATTTCTCTCTCTTTCAACTGTTTCAACTTCAGACAATGCATAAAAACCGCAGAATATAACACCAAGGACTGGTGATATGCTGTGTATATGGGCATACAATAATGAACTTCATTCAAACTAACAGAGCATTATTGCCAACATTTTTTTTAAATTTAACAAGAGGCTCAGAAGCATATATATTGTTTTTATCTGAAATTCCAATGACTGCCTTATAGAACATTTAAAAAAAACCAACCTTGCCAGGTAAATGAGCTGAATAAAGGCTGTAATAGACAGAAGAACAGGGGCTCTATATATAGAAAAGGATTCAGTCTCTGAGGACAGAATACACATATAAACACATCACCTTTTCTCACTGAAGAATTTTAAACTTTCTTCTATTTTTCTTGCCTTGGTTTTCTACCCATGGTACATTTTCAACTCATATAATATTTCTAGGTTAGTTATATATTTATTTTTCAGTCTGCATTCCTTTTTATTCCTGAGAGATAACCAAGACCAAACAAGGTCCAGACCCAATTTTGCATCCTCCCTATATAGCAAATTTTCATTATATCATTAAGGTATCTTCCTAATTTACAAATTTACAGTGAAAAAATATTTTAAAAGCTCAGATAACTAACAGAAACAGGGTAGGGTTATTTTTTTATTTCTTTCTTTGTTTGTTTTTCCTGGGCTGTTTTCTTTTTCCTCACCGGAAAATATATCTAATAGGGAACATGCCCAAACACATATTAAAATCTGAAAGTATTTCAACTTCCCATTGAGAGAAAAAGCCAAATTATGCAGGTGTTTCTGTTTTCACCTGAATGAAAATCACTTTGATGTTTTCAGCACTCATCTTTGCATACACCAGTGTTACCCTGCTAAAACTGGGAGCTTCCAAAGGACATGTTCTCTCTCAGCCTGTGTTTCCTAGTTCTGCCTGTCTGACAAGTCTGCATGTACCTTATTATGTATAGATGGCTTCCAATTAGAAAACTGTTTGGAAATGCAGGAGATGTGTCTTACAAACTTACAGTCCTCGCTTCTTAGAGGTACCTGTACATGCATTGAAACTGGGAGCAGCTGGGCATGTAAGCACCTAGTAGTTAGCCTAAACAGTATTTCAGGGCCTAGCTTCCATCAGTTTAACTCTCTAAATGTGTTTCAGGACGTGAGCTTTAAGGACTTCAAATTTGTTTTATTCCCTTACTTTCTTAAAAGTCTCAGTTATGTACTACTGTGAGATCAAGTTTCCTGTCCTTGCAAGCAACAAATATTTTTAATAGAATAATTTACTAGAGGATTTACATTAGTTTCTACCTTTCTAAAATTCTAATATTAAATACAGTCTTTGAACCATCTATATGTGCTATGTTGGGCCTTCTTTTGCTTGTGGAGGAGCGAATTTAAGAACCCTGCTTGGCTTCATTAAATGCTAGAACTGTTCTATAATAAAGTGTATATATAGCAGGCCAAGGGAAGGTGCTGCCACAGTATCTGTCACAGAGCATGTATTCTCTGCCTAATGGCACTGCAATAAATGTCCTTCAAATTAATGGGACACTAGCATATGAAATAAATTTTTATATGTTTGCCTGCATTTGTGTTACTACATTTTAATGTTTCCTCATTGTGTTATTGTATAATATGATATGATTAAAGATTTTCATTTAAAATTGCTATGAGAATTAATTGTTTATCTTTATTTGTTATGTGGACAAACTTTCCTTAAAAGGTGTCAGAGGCATTTATATTTTCCCCCATATGCTGTCTGTTTCCATGATGAATCACTTAATCAGAAGGCAGCATTATCCCTGCAATATAAAAGAGGAAGGAAGGCAGGCCTCTTCCTGTTCAGGGTAAGATCCATGCAAGAATCACAGCAATATGAGAAGATCATGATGCCTGGGAAAAAGCTTCAGGGCAAAAAAAAATACGTGGAGAGAGGAGGGAGCAAAGAAATGAACTGGCATGGCTCTAGGGTTTTGGTTTGGGTTTGTTTTTTTTTAACTATTTCTTTTAATTCTACCACAGAAGCAAATGATGACTGAAAAATCTTCCTGAAAATCTACTGCTGTCTAAACACTGTTGGGAACAATGCTGAAAGTGAACACTTTTGAATTCCAATAGGGCCTTTCCAAAGAAGAAAATAACAGCCCTATAATTGTGTAACTTTGGACCAGATACCTATGAGGGGAGCTACTACATGGCTAGGAAAATAATTTGAAGCCTATTACAGAACAAGAGAGCAATTGTTTGTGGGAATATGAAAGTACTGGCAATAACAAAAAAAACCTCAAAACAGAACAGAGAAAATAGTCCTTTAAAAAAGCAAGAAAGAAATTTACATATATTAAAAAAATATGTGTAAATGTAAGAAATCAGCTAGTCAGTTTAGAGAAGGTAGGTAGTAATTCAATTTGCAATCTGATATTTGAGAAACCGGAATGAGAAAATTAATTAACAATTTGTCTATTATAAGTAGGTCAATTTAACCTGGAAACAATTTCTTTTGGCAGGAAAGAATGAACCAATATTTTATTGAGAACTCTGGAGAGGATTGTGCTCTGATTAATGAGAAACTGAGACACTCAACAAGAAGCAAAGGCTTTGGACCTAGTTATGATTTTAATTACACCGACATGAATAAGACTAATCTTTCTAATATGTTTTCCAGTGAGAAAGTCACATCACAAAAAAGTCATTCAACCTTCAAGATCTACCTGGAAGAGGTCAGCACTGAATAGTAAAGAAAATTACTTACACTTACAAATTATACTAAGAAGAATCACTATGGCATTCAGAATAAAGAATAAAGGCAGTTCATTATTCCCGAAGTTTGTCAGTGAAACTGAATTTCCTATCAGGGAAAAATAAGAAAAGAATTTAGATACTACTTACACTGTTTCCATGCTCACACAATATATTTCTCATGATTACCTTGATTATGACATGTTAACTTACATAAATAAAAAAAATTATATCTAAGGTAAATGTGATAGAATCAAAATTAAGATGGTGCTTTTTGTTTGTTTGTTTTTTTGTTGTTGTTTTGTTTTTTTGATTGGGAAGTTCCAAAACAGCCTGAAGTGATGTGGCTCAGGATGATTTTCAAGGTAATATAGCCAAACTCCATAGATAGCACAGCTAGAGATCTCATAACTGTATTAAAAAGAAGGAAATTTTGACTGTTATTATCCATGGCCTCTGAGTTAGTTTGGGAAATATGATGTGTACAGGGGATTGCAGTGTTTGAGGGATTTATCATCAAAAGGAGACTGCATCTTCATAAACATGAGACCCACACAGCTCTACCTTCATTGTTTTGAACTCTGAAAAAGTCTGGGTGTCACAGTTTTATTACATGTTGCCAATGCCTTGCTTTTTCCCCCAGCCTCATCAATTATTTTCTTCACATTTGTTTTTTCCCGTGAGGTCTTGTATCCTGGCCATATTGCCAAAGGCTACTAGACTGTAACATGCCCTGCATAAGAATTTCAAAAGCATTGCACTCCATAGGAAAACATGAAAGAGTCCTTCATGTTTTTTGGAATAATAAACAAAAACAAAGGAAAAGATCATGTTCCTCTCTCCCATGCTACTTTGAACACATGCTCAAAATGCTTACAAACTGAAATGCTACCCAAAGCAGCCACAACAAAGAGCTGTAGTGGAACATTTACAGAAATGATGCAGAAACGTCAGTTTATCAATTTTCATCCTTTTCCGTGAGCTTGGAAGTCCAGCTCTTGGGACCACATTATTCAACGAGTAATTTCAAGGAGAAGGTTTACAGATTTCATTGGATACATTCATAAAACGGAAGTGAAAGTAGTAAATTCAAATAATGTATTCATGTTCATAGTAACTAGAGGTATATTCTCATTTTTAATTGCTGTCCAATCCACAAAAGCACTTTAAGCATGTGCTTACTTGATTACTGTATTAAAGTTTTAAAATTAATGGTCCCACTGGGGTTTTTACCAGTGACTTCAAAGGGAACCAGATTTGGATTTATACAGATTTGGCTAGTGATGCTGCTTGTTATTAAAAACCTTCTTTCATGTTCCATAAAACTTTGCCAGACTTTAACCATTTAGGCTGAAATTTCATACACTTCATAGATGCCTCAGGCAGAATTCTTCTGGAAAAATCTAAACAAAACTATTTAGCTCTTTTCAAGAGCGAGGACTGACTTGGCAAGAAGACTGAGACAGGTAAACCAGGGAATGTGAGTGGAACTGGGAATGTCTTGAAGAGAAAACTCAGACTGGCAGTGGCCAAGCAGTCTTGAACTACAAGGAAAAGCTGAGACAGAGAATCAAGAAATGTATGTCCTTCAAAAAAGGACAAGCCTGAGGAGCTGGAGATAAAACGTTATGGATAGGACAATATGACTGGTACAAGAAACTATCAGTAGGAAAGATGAAGAACTGGGAAAGAAGCATTAACTTAGAGAAGCTGGAACATGAGGATGGACTATAATGCTGGAACAGCCTGTGTTTTTGGAGCACCATCTTCTCTGGATCTTGGAGCTCCAGAGAGCTGGAGCCCTGAGCTCCATAAACTCATTGTTCATTCCTCTTGTGGGCAAATGGCCATAAAAGTCACTAGCAAAATTTCTCATTCTCTTCTATGACTTGCCCATGCAGAGATTTCATTAGCTTTGATAAGCTAATCTTAAAAACTTAAACTCTTAAAACCTGTTTTTTATTCGATATAAATAAGGTATATAAATAAGGGTATATAAATATTCCAACTTGAGTGACCCATGGTCAATAGGAAACCACATCACAGAAGTTCATTTCCCCCAGTTTCTTCTTCAAAAATTTTTCACCACCCTCCTGACTTCCTTGGTAAAAAGAAAATTATTTCACCTGTGAAATATCAGATTTAGGGGCAGGTCTGGGAAACTGTGCCCTTTTGACCATGTGATTCCTCCTGCCACCCAAACTTTTTCTGGTGAGGAATAGGAATCATATACTAATGAGAGACCAACAATAAAAAAAACCACAAGAGACCTTTTGCAAATCAAGCAGGACAACTCAGGAAAAGAATGGAAAACTGAAATTTTAGGTAGTAGCCCAGATTATTTGTAGAAGTTCTGACATGACTTTGAAGAAAAGCGTGTATTATTTATTTGCTTCCAACTTGCATGCCTTCTTCCCTATCACAGAGGGTGAAGGAGACTGCAGAGGAAAACAGAATAAGAAAGAGGAACAACAACAAGGAGGTGGGAGCACAAACCAAAACACTACTAAAGATCAGAGAATGGATGTCACTAGGATAACGGAAGGAGAAAATACCTAGGGACCATCAGGGACTGTGTCATTTACTGCATGATTGACTGGCAGACATCCAGGACCTGTCTTTAGGGACACAGTGGACAAGCAAGTGTGACTTTTTTCCTCACTATTCTTATTCTAAATCTTTTCAACTGCATTGTAATATCTAATCCAAAAATAAATAGACATTTGATAGGGTTGCTTTGATAGATTTGATTTGATTAGAATTTTTTTTTTTACCTTAAAAACCTTAGGTTGCTCACCATAAGCAAAGGATCTAAGCAGTTGGCTGAAAGATAAGCAAATCTGGGGTTCTGACATGATGATGAAATAGATATTTCAAGGGAAATTAGTGATCTTGCATTCCTTGACTCCTAAACAGACAGAGATTCCAGAGGAGGAAGCTTGATATGTCTTCCCTCTTTCTGACAAACAGTAACATCCTACATCATCCCTGTGCTGTGCACCACATGTGGTTGCAGTGCTGAAGCTGCAACGCTTTTCTCTCCCTTCAGTTGGACCATTTTTTCTACCTGACAACCCAATGTCTGAGACTCAGTGAAATGTAAATTAAATCATTGGAGGGCAGGATTTTGAACTTGTACCTTGTATCATCGAGGGCTCTACGTTATTGCTATGTGCTGAACTCTTGTTTTACATGCCATACTAATGGAAATGTTTGACCTTAAGCTCCTGCTTCAGCTTCCCGTCTTTCAAGAGCGACATTTAAGAAAACATTTGTAAGTTTTTGTGAGTCTTATGTGTCTTTGATTTCATGGATGCTTCCCAGAATGAAAGGAAAGGGAATGAATAAGTTTTATAATTGCCTACATAGTGTGCAACGCATAGAACAGGCGGCTACACAGGGAAGAGTAGAGAATAATACCTGAAACAGTGGTAAATTATGTGGTAAGGACTTTACCTGCACTGCATAAAGGAAGGTCCTGCTGAAAAATAGTATGTTAATGTGATTGGTGCCTGCATACTATAAAGAATGAAGTCAAAGGAAGTGAATTCATTTCGTGAAAGGAAACTAACCCTGGCATGCTTAATATTTCAGTAAAATTACATGGTTTGAAGGGCATTTCTTGATTAATATATTTTAGAATAAAAATTATGCCTCCATATTCTCCATGCAGATATAACACAAATATGAAAAAAGAGGAAATTATTTAAATCTACCAAATGTTAATCATTGAAAAAGTATTCTCATTATCTTACTTGAAAATTTACAAATCTTCTTTCATATACAGTACCTGCACATTGACAAAGAGATAAGACAACACTGTATTTTTTTCCATATAAATGTTATAAGTTATCATTTAACATAAGTTTGTTGCTAAAAATGCACAAAATAAATTTACTATTTAAAAGAAAGAAAGTTTTATCTTTGAAATGCTGGGTTTCTTTAAAAGTAACTGTGTGCTATTTTATACAATCCCAGAAATCTCCAAAAATCTGTTGTTATATTTGCCTTTTACAGTGTTCTCTGGATTAGAAGGAAGAAAATCTTCCAGAAAGAAGGCAGATTTAAAAACCTCCAGTACCATCAATAACTATTACTGAGGAGCTTTTCATTCACCTAAGCGGGAACGGGTAGAAAATAATAAGTAGAAGACTCTTCTAGAACTAAGTGTTCTCATTAAAAATCCAATTCTGCCACTGACTGAATGGCTGAGTGATCCTGGCCAACTCCATTTTCTTCTTCTGCCTAGATTTACCTAGGAAATAGTAATACTAACCTGTTCCATACGTGTTCCATACATTGTTGTAGGGTCTCAAGATGAAAAGCATTAGAAGAGCTATGCTTTCCTAAAAGCTGTCACTGAAATGGTCAGATGTAATTAAAATGCTTCTACATGTTATGAAATTCAGGCATTCTCGTTTTTACCTTTTTTTTTCCTTATTCTTCCTCCCCAATACACACTTACACATAATTTTTGTGTGCCTAAAACCATGTTTACGAATCTATCCCACACTCCTGTGGGTCCAATGGCCTCCCCAGTATGTACCAGCAAAAGATTTCAGCTCTCACAGCAGGCACTTGAACAAGGATTTTCTGTTCAGCTAGTATATAAGAAGGGAAGTTTTCAGAATAAATCCCTAGTCACTGCTTAATAGACCCAAGTCACAGTCACAAGTGTCAATGACTCTGACATTAGTACTTTTCCCTCTTGCTTTTGATTTGAAAATGTCTCAAGACATGATTCTATGTTTATAACAAATGCCAGGAGAACCTATTATATTTGGAAGAAACAGTAGATTCTCTGTCATTTGTTTCCACAGCAGAAAACTCCTAACCATGCCCCAGATGACGCATCACAAAGCAGAAAATTTAAAGCAAATCTTACATGCTCTTCCTACCTCATACCCACAGCTCCCTGGCAGTACAAAACTAAACAGTACTACAAATGCAGTAGAGAGGCTGTTGCATAACCCCTGTGCTCTTGGCAAAACCTCTGCTATTGTTTTTGGAAAACGACCGTTGGTAAACACTGAGAATTTTTGTGCAATAGAGATTTCCGCATGAGCAAGCAACAATTGGCCGTAAATCTGGGTTATTTTATCCTGTATGCGATCAATACTCAATGCTCGGCTTACCTGGGGTCTGTGATCAGCCATGGAGCAGGTACAAGACACCACACATGGAGAAATGCCAGCTTGAGCTCTAGAAGGAAACCAGACCGAGTGATTCTTCTTCCTGGGCTTTGGCACTGCCAGCCACATTACACAGTTTTTCACCCTCCTGTGAGCTGAGAGAGCCCTCTTCTCCCTTCCTCTCCCACACCCTAGTGCTAGCAAGAGAGTATGGAGGGAATTTCAGTACTGGCATATCTTCCTTTACCTCTACTAATTTCTTCTTTGTGGCTCAAAATCCCTTCTAAAAGGGTCCAAAGGAGACCTGCTTTGTTGGATGTCTGGATTGCAACTGACCCAGATTTTGTAACGTAAAACTTTGCACAGTACTTTCTTATTAAAAAATCTCCTTCTATGGGTTGAGATCAATATGTCTAAAGTGAGTAGCGACTGAGAAGGTTAGGCAGACTTTGAGTATTTTTCAGTATCTTACCGTTTTTACTTCTCGCCCTTGTGAAATGTTTTTTTCTTAGAAATCTGCATTGCCATAACTAGTTTTGAATAGTTATTCCCGGATCAATTTTCTCTCTAGCACTTTCTTCCTTTGATGTATTTATAAAATACCTTATGGTCCTTAATTCTTTCCCCTGACAGAAATAGTTTGCTACAAATTACTTCACTGTCAATGTTCCTGCAAAATTTTACACTTCTAAGTCACATGCAAATTTTCTGAGATTTATTAAAAAAACCCCAACAGTCTATGCAAAGAGAAGGAGTTCATTATTTAAAAAAAAAAGGGGGGCAGGGGGGAAGCTATCAGAATTTTCCATTTTTTGCAAAAGGTCCATAGCATAGACCTGCAAATTACACAATTTCATAAAGTGCTTGCTCTGGACTACTTGCATCGTAAACTGTGAGAACATTATGTTGCATCCTGTATGAACACATGATACTTTCACACAGAATAGAAGAGAAATTGCTTCTTGATGCTTGTAGCATCATATAGCATTTCATCATTACTATATTTGCTGTATCAGCCTTGAAATTTCTTAAAGATTCAACATAATGTTCCCTGAAGTTTCAGTCCTGCCTATTCGAGAGCTAAGTGTACCAAGTTCCCTGCCAGTTACACGAAGTTAGATCACTGTTTCCACACTGACAACCCTTGAGCAAATCTTTCTTTTTTTTCAGTCTCATGGTTTTTGCAGGCTTCATGGTACAGTTTCCAAGTACTGCATCTAGGCTTTGAGAGACTATCAAAGCAGCAATCCCAATCCTTCTTTTGATCTTTACTTCTCTCTTTCCAAGAATATTGTATCATTTGCCACATTAGGTAAGGAAATGTGTGTTTAAATAGTGAGAAAAGTAATGCAACTCTGTATGAAATAGCTATTCTATCAGTAATAAATTGATCTTAAATTGCAGATGTTCTTATGCTTTCACACGTAATTTGCTTCTCAGCATGGGTGTGTACATTCAGAGATCCACAGTTCTACAGGAAAGCAGGATGTTTTCAAATAAGTTTATTTAATAAAAGTCTATTTGAAAAATTACTTTCCAGAGGGTACTATCAAAGAAGCACATTAGAACCAATAATCTATCAATTTTGTTGTATAGTAAATTATCCAGTTTCCATTACTACTGATGGAGTGCGGCAATTAGGATGTCTCATATGGGACAATATGAATTTTATTAGCTGATGTCTTTGCTGAAACTAAAGCTGAAAAATTCACAGGAGCATTCCTACTTATTGTGATCTCGCACCTAAAATGAGATCCTTCATCTTACTTTTGTCAATCAGAGTAAACGCAATTATACTGAATTTTCTGGACTCAACTGACATTGTTTTGAGTCCTTCATGTGTTAAAACTTGAACAATACATGATGAATTGCAGTTCAGTGCACCTGAACCTGCAGTCCCAATGAAGTTCTGTAGATAATTTAAAGATGGATAGGTTCTGGTAACACCTGGTTTTTGAGCTCAAAAAGGTGATACTTTTATGGAAAAGCTTTTGCTTTCTTTTGCTTCGCTTTGACTCTTTTAACTAAATGCTCTGCTTCCAATACAGATATTAGAAGTATCAGTAGATAAGAAAAAGAAAGTGAGAGCAGGTATTGATGCTAATTGCATTTCAGTTAAGTAACTGCTGGTGAAATAATTTTCATAAAATGCTTTGCAAACCATGAGTGAGGAATACCACGCAGGAGGGAACATTTTTGTTAAAATAAATTAAGAGAGATGAATCCTTCTCAGTCTTTTACTGGCTAATGTGCATGGGCCACAGTCCCATCAAGTATCTTAAAACATGATTTTGGGATTAAAATTTCTTGCTTTGGTGACTAGAGATTATCAAACACCCCAGATTTCTCATCCTTTATTACTTTTTCAAGTTTTTTACCATATCCAGGTATTAAGTCAGATATATTACATTCTAAGTGTTCTGATCTGCCACTTTTCTTATTCAGGGATAAGTTTTCAGATGCTATTCTTCTGAGAAATACCTTTAGATCCTTTTCCAGCCATGACCAGTGTGTGACGTAGAGAGACCTGAAAGCAAGAAGGGACAGAAAGATGTTTTTCCAACAGTTTTCTGGGGTGGGGTCATCTGAAGAAGCCATTGTGTATAAACTTCTGGAAACACTCTAAAAAAGATGAAAAACTCATTTTCCCTTGCTGACACAAGGTTTCTTGTGTGCAAGCTTGAGAGAGCAGATCAATACTTTGTGATATAAAAGGGTATATGTCAATACTATGACAGTGTGTTCTCATGTTTTTGACATTTGCACCAAGTACATGTAATGTACTCCTTATTCCATATCTCACAAACAACTTCTGAGAATTTAGTAAGCTATGTAACTGGAAGTGCAAGTCAAACATAATTGCAGCATTTCCGTTGGTGTGCTTCATGATTTAAAGTGAATGTATAAAGGAAAAAATGCAAAGTCATCTTCACAGCTACAGTTTTATAAGTTAAAGCAACTTGCCTGTGATTACATGAAAGAAAGTTTAGATAGACTAAATCAGGTCAGATTTTAACCCTAAAAAAATAAGGCCAAGATTTACTTTTAGAATTTTATGTACTACACTCTCATGCAGCAGAACTGTCCCAAACCTAAACGGGAAAAATGAATGGAGAATAAAGAATTAAAATTACATTAGTTTGAAAATTTAGAACTCATTCTAAAATGGATGAAGCATGCAGATAAAAGCTAAAGCAGAAGATAGAATTAATAGCTTTTGCCTTTGGTATTTGCCTTCTCCATCTTTTGCACAGCTGAAGAAAAGAGGCAGAAATTTCTTCTCTTCTCTTATTTTATATGGTGAATTATTTTCTTTTTGCATTCATCCATTCTCCCCGTCTTCTTTTCGTCTGTTTTTAAGTGTTGCACACAGAGTACTCCCACTCTCTGAGCCCTGTGTAGTATCACAGTTTCAGCAAGAGAAAGCACGAAAGATTTAATATGTGCCAGGACTTTGTCAGTCTAGTTCCCTAGGACCTTTTTTTCTTCTCTTCCCCTCTTAGAGTGCTCCATGATGTGAGAAAGAATGGCAAAAACTAGATAGGAGGGAATGCCTTAACACTAGTAGCATGATAGATTCATGCCTAGTTCTATTTATTCCCTGGCTTTGACAGAAACTTCACAATTTTGAGTGACTCAGCCATCCTGAACTTAGCCTCTCACATATAAGAAGACACTATTTCTTTGTCTGCACAGTCAGTCATTGCACAGGCAGGTAAATCTCTACATGGCTTGACATGAGTGATGCACACTGTGGAGGTGTAGGCAATATTTCTTTCAACTGCCAGAAGAGAAAGTAGTGGAGAACTCACAGTTTGCTTTTTTTGTGTTTATGAAATCTTTGGTTAGGACCTGACTATGAGCAAGCCTGGGGATGTAATAGTTCCAAACAGACAGAAATTCCCTATGTTCTTGGAAACAATGGTGCTTTATTATAAGGAAAACATTTCAGATTGATGTTTCAGTCCTCCTCTTTCCTTTCATCATTTTGCTTACAAGGGTTTTTTGAGCAGCTGTAAATTTTAAGGACAGATTTTAAGACATAAGGATCATCTGGTTTGATCTTTGCCTAACAGAGGCCATAAAATTTCACCAATAATTCCTGTAGTGGAACATATCATCTTCCCTTAAATTGTAAGGGAATACTGTCAAGCTCAATAACTTGTGGTTACTAGAGCATAAAAACATCCTGTCTCAATTTAAGGAATCTTGGAGATGATGAATTTCCTTCTTCCTTGGCAATGGATGGTT
This sequence comes from Dicrurus megarhynchus, assembly GCA_013399195.1. Taxonomy (NCBI): domain Eukaryota; kingdom Metazoa; phylum Chordata; class Aves; order Passeriformes; family Dicruridae; genus Dicrurus; species Dicrurus megarhynchus. The sequence continues at coordinate 426,228 of VXAD01012235.1, forward strand.
ACTGTCACTGCAAACCACTTGTTTCTAATTATTGCTCTGAACCAAAACCAAATACTGGGCTGCCATATGATACTGGTGAGTGTGGCCTGGGAGTTTATCACACCCACAACAAGGAAAGAAATATTCTGCTTTCTATCTCTGCATTTGTCCTTTGCTGGCCTTTTATAACCATGTTTTAAGGGTTTTATGCTATGGTTGGCTCCAGTTCAACCCTTACTTTACTTTTATACTGTTTAATGCTAAACCACACTTAAATTCACTCCTTTTTCAGGCCTCACAAAAGCAGTTCCAGACCACAGAAAAGAAGGCAGGAATTATCTGGTATGTCATGGGATGTAACAGACAGTGCACTGTGAGATGATGGTGCTTTTTACTCATATAAGATTATGTGTTAGGAGAAGAACTACGGTAGCACAATTCAGTTGTGAAACTCAGAGCTATCTGCCTTGTGAGCCAAGCATCTGCCAAACATAAACTTACTGACTTCTGCATAAATCACTCTAGGACTTCAACTACCAGACACTACTGGTCATTTCTAAGCCTAACTGCATCAGACACAGAGGATCATGGAGCAGCACTGTGTCAACACAGTGGATTCCAGAAATATTAGTGTTGTAACAGGGAAACTTCAAATTGAAGAAAGATACATACAAATGCAACAGTCATAGCAAGTCCATTCCCAGTGTATTTCCATACTCTTATGACTCTTAAAAAAGAAAGGAACAAATCCTCTAACCTCTCCCACAATGAAATCCTACGGATAGAGTTTCTTTATTCTCTTCACGAGTTGTTGATTTTCCATTCTCATTGTTAATCTATCTGTAATCAGCAAAATCATGTTTTTGCCTCAGAAATAGATGTTTTAAAGTATTGCTACAAAGTTTACCTCAATAGTGTAGTAGCTGCATTAACAAACTGAGGGGTCTAAATTTGTGTGCACTGATGAGGGTCAAAATGCTATTTTGGGAGACTCAGAGTCTAAACAGAAGAAAAACCAAATGTTAATTAACAAAGTACATATTGAAACAAACAGTAAGATTATTACTTAGCAACATAAATACTAGTTAATATATAATGTATAAAACCCCACACTGTGTTTAAAAAAAGGAAATGGAAGTAAGGTAGCTAATGCTATAAAATTGTGGAAAATTACCAGGGAATCACAACTAACTTTTGCTTTTATGCAAAAATATTGGAACACTAATCTACTCTCACAAAACAGATGAAAATATTCTTTCCTTCTTTTAGTCCACTGAATGTGCTTACAGCAGAAATGTGAACTACTGTATTACTCTTTCAAAATATGAAAGAGTGTAATACTTACTGGGGAATTTACAGTGATGAAACAGTTACACAAGCACAGGACTTGGCCTTTCTCTAAATGCCTATGTTGCATAGCTCAAATATTGACTTAACTACAAACACCCTCAGCCTGTAATTTTAGACATCAAGACCAAATATATGAAATATGTCTTGGAAAAGAACACTCAAAGCAGCAGTAGTACATAAGTGACTATTCTGTACAGAAAGGAATAATACTATTTTCAAAGAACACTTGAGCTAAAACTCATTTATATAATTTTGCTTTTTCAAAAAAAGAGAAATGAAAAACAACTCAAGATCTGCTTGTTAATGCTAAGTCCTTCCTGAAGAAAGGGGGAACTGAATTTTTTGCATAGTAAAATAATCATCCAGATGGCAAAAACAACCCACCCTGAAAATAGTAAATGCTAAGATGAAGGCTATGTTTCTTGAGGTCATCATCAGTTACAGTTTCATAACAACTCTTACAACTCTCAGCTGTAAGGATAGCAGAAGAGTTTAGTGAACTTTAGCCAAACTGTGTATTGCTAATCCATTATTCTAGAAATGTGTGACTGCAATACAGTCCTGGGTTTATGATTGACCTGGCCCTGTTTGACATGAAAATACCAGAAAAGAAATAGCAGTTCACTTTTTTTTTCATAGAACTCCTCTGCTTTCAGAATTCATTATTACATAAATATAGATAATGTAGGAAATATTTTAATGAAGACATTCAAATTTTACATAAAATCATCTTCTGACCCACATTATTTTTTTCATAATTTTTTTCATAAAGAAGAGCAAAAGTTAGGGCAATTTACTACATACAAACTATTAAAAGGCTAACCACCTTAGTGAACTAAACTTTAAGTAGTAACTTCCTTCTCCAAGAAAGTATGAACATCTATTTTATGAATATTTAAGCAAAATAAAAATGAAGCTACCTAATCTACAGTTTAAAACAAATGCATGGACTCAGAAACAAGAACTTCAAATACAGCTGTTCTGAAGCAAAATAAGAATGGACATAACAAAAAAGAGCATGATACTTGATGTTGGAAGACATTATTAATAAAATCTGATCTAACCACTGAATAATCCGTAAAATTGCAGTCACGAATATAATGAAGTGCTGTGTGGAGCTGATAATATATAAGATAAGTAATTATTTAAGGCAAGTTATGGAGAAAAGTCAAATCAGAATGGGAAAAAATGGGCAAATAAGGTTTACATTCACACAGCCAGTGGCAATTTGCAAAGGAATTAAAATTACTGTGTGTATTTTTCTGTCACTATAGTCTCATACAAAAGGAGTCCATACTACTTCTAGGTCATGAATGACAAAAGCTCTCTACATCAGAAGGTCCCTCTTTGTGCCCAGCAAAACTTCTGAATACAGATGGAAAGCTGTTAACAACTACTTCCTCATAGTAAATAACTTCCTAAATAACTCTCTCCCTCTATAATCTGTAACAGAGCTGCTGTCAGGTATTATTCTCAGGAATGCACTGGTAAAGGGCTCAGATAGTTGAGGATCTCACATACTCTACTTTTTTGCATTGTGGAACAACACAATTTTTTTTTATCCTAGCAGGTGACTGCATGACTTTCTCCATAGTTAATATTATATGATTTATCCCTCCTCAATACTTTTTAGGATTACACTGTATTTATAGATGAAACTGAACTTTTTGTACCAGCTAAGCTTTTTATTTTATTTTAACTGCATCCTAGCAAGACAATCAATGCATTGTTCTTAACAAACTGCCCAGAATTATTATCTTCTGTAAAATGGATGTCAGGGAATGAATTGAACATCACAAGTTTTCAAATATTTTAAAATTTCAACTAACAAACTAGTTAAGCGAAATATGTATGTAGTCATTGCATAAGCAAAAAACTGCATTTTCATGCACAAAGATTACATTTTCCCACCCTTATGTGAAATACAGCTGACAAGAAAAGCAAATTCAAAATTCTTGCTGTAAATATTTTTGAAAATGTAATGATCGTATGCTTTTTTAACAAATAATTGATGTGAATCCCCTTAAATTCCAGATGAATAATAGAAAACCGACTGGAATACAAGTCACGTTTTCTTAACCTGAAAAATACATGTAGCGTAAAATGTAAGCATTTAATTCATAATTGAAAAAAAGCAATACACCACCCAGACATAAATAGCTACAGGTTCTTGTGAAGGTTTCTTGAGCTAAACCTGGAGGTTTATAAAACGTATGCACAGGTCCCATTGAAATTAGTGAATGGATTCCAGTTGGACTTGATCTGCCAGCAATGCAAGGCAGCTACAAATCTAATTTCAGAAAATCAGTCTGTAATCATCTGAATGGGTTAAGTATTAGGAAGAAAATCTTGATGTTTGTACTTTATACAGTGTCAGTCCTCTCTTTGGAAGATAATAATTTCAGTCATGGGCAGTTTTGTTTGACATTTTAACATAGTATAATATATTCTGAGTTGCTTATTAAATTAAAAATAAAAAAGCAAACGACTACAGTGAACTTCAGAGTGAGACTATTACATTTTACAAAATACTATATCACAAAGGCCGTATAACATTGATTCCCCCATACTAATTTCATAGCTTTTCAGGAAAAATTAATGGGTTTAATATATGGAAAAATAATTCTATTATAGACATTGAAAATTTAGTCATATTTGTTTTGAACTGTGTTTATGTTGTCATATAGAGCCCTAAGGAAGAGAGCAAGTAGCGATTTATTTTTGGAAGTTATAAAAGGCAAAATAGTGTAGATGTCTTTTAAATGCCACAATAAAATACCCAACACAGTAAACACCACAACTCTAGGAAAAGAAAAAGACTCTGTGTGTGTAACAATTTTGAACATGCCACTGTTGGAAAAATACAGTAATTTATGTTCAAGGTAATTAAACTGGTGAGACAGGAAGAGGTGGTCCAAGGTAAGTTTAGAGAAAAAGTCCTTTGGATTGGAGATTTCTGTTATAAAATGCATGTTTCACTTGCACTGTAAATGAAAATGCTTATCATTACAAAAGATATTTTATTACAAAACCAGAGTTTCATGGGATAAAAATGTAATTAATAGGTTTTTAGGGTTTTTAGTTTTGTTTTGTTGGTTTTGTTTTGTTTTGTTTTGTTTTGTTTCTTTTTTTTTTTTTTTAACAGAATGAACAGTCACAAGAATACTAAAAATTTAACAAGGGATGCTCAGATAAAATTAAAGGAAATATATGCCACACTGTGTTATGTGGATCTTGGCTGGACACTAGTTGCCCAAAGGTGCTCTAGCCCTCCTCTCTTCAGCTGATCTGGAGGGAGAAAATACAACCAAAGGCTCTTGGACTGGGAGAAGGACAAGAAGAGCTTTCCATCCCAGAAAAAACAGACTCAACTCATGGAATATAATTTAATTTATTCAGCAAAATAATAATATATTAATCAAATCCTAGTAGGGTAACGAGAAGTAAAACCTAAACCTTAAAAGACCTTCCTCCCATCCCTCCCTTCTTCCCAGGCCCAACATCACTCCTGATTTGGCTCTACCTCCTCTCCCAGCAGTGCAAGGGGTCAAGGAATGGGGGTTGCAGGCTGTTTATCACACGTTGTTTCTGCTTGTCCTTCCTTCTCTCATTTTTCCCCTGTTTCAGCATGGGGTCCCTCCCATGGGAAACTCCTCCACAAACTTCTCCAGCTTGATTTCAACCTTCCATGGGTTGCAGTCATTCAGAAACAGCCTGCTCCAGCATGGGTCCACCATGGGATCCCAAGTCCTACCAGCCAACCTGCTCCAGCACAGGGTCCTCCCTCCATATGGCCACCTCCTGCCAGATGCTTATCCAGATACCCCAAGAAGACACTTCCTTCTTTGGATGCATCCACTTACTCTCTAGGAGGGCCCTCAACAGGCTGCGGGGGAGTATCTACTCCACCATGGACCCTCCATGGGCAGCAGGGGCACAGCTGCCTCACCATAGTCTGCACCACAGGCTGCAGGGGAATCTCTGCTCCAGCACCTGGAGCACCTCCTCCCTCTCTTTCTTCCCTGACCTTGGTGTCTGCAGAGCTGTTTCTTTCATATATTCTCATTCCTCTCTCCAGCCGCTGCTGCCTAGCAGTTTTTGACCCCTTCTTAAATATTATCCCAGAGGCCTTGGCCAGACATGGCCTTGTAGCACTCTTGGAACCAGCTGGAATAGGCTTTGTGGAACAGGGGGGAAGCTTGTCACAGAAGCCACCCTTGTAGTCCCACCGTTGCCAAAGTTTTCCATGCAAACTTAATGCAATCACACAAAATCATTCCAATTACTATTTGCTTAACACTAGATATAGCAATACTTTGCTGGATTAGGTGCATGGATATGAATCTTCCTCCAAAGTAAAGATTAGGCAATCAGAAATAGCAATTATATGGTTTTGAAATACTGATTTGTTAAATTGCATTTATTTATGATCTTACACAGTTGGAAGTACGCAGAAAATAATGATTCTGAGCACGTGGAAAAATGTAAAGCAGTCTAAAGTTGCAAGCTGAAGCTCTAAACTGTGAATTTCAATCTGTCAGTATCGTAGAATTGAACTTTTGTTAGTAATACATACATATGTATGTATGTATAGAACAGAAGTCAACCAGTAGAACAACTGCTGAATGCACAATCTGAAGACAAATATATAGTCTATTGTTTGAAGTGATAAAAGCTCTTAAGGAGTGCTCACTTTTGCAGGAAAAAAAGGCAATAATTTTCTAATTATATGGTAATTTTTATGAACATAAGTGGATGATAAACACTGCAAATTTCTGTATGACCAAATGATAATTATATTTGAAATAGTCATCAAGAAATTGAAGCAGGTAATTAAATCGACTCATCTGCTTTCATCAAATTTGTAAAGGCACATAAAAAAGTCAGTCAGAAACATGACTTTGGGGTATACACTCTTCCCTGCAAGCTGCTGAAACTATATTGTTTATAAATATTTTTGTGAGACTGCATATGTAGAATCCAAAGACCTTTATATTAGGCAAGGCCACTCATGTCAGCAATGTTAGCCCAGGTGACAGTCATTGAAGGTCTCTGCCTAGGTTCATATGGGGGACTAGCCTATCCCACCCCAAAACTGTCATAGTACAGGCTCAGTCTGGCACCTTTCACCACAATATTCCCCCAATGCTGAAGAAAAACAGGAACACTGTGACCAAAGAGGTTGTAGCATAATGGTGTGTGTGGAAGGACATTTCTCTGAAGGACAAGCATTCAAGTACTTGAAGAGCAGCACAAAGGAATTCCTGCCTCTTCAGTCAGCAAATGGTCTTCATCTAGAGCTCAAATACCTGTGTGCATGTAGCATGGGAAATAAACAAGAGCAGTTAGAGAGGTGTGCTATGATCTTATTGGCATCACAAACATATGGTGGGATGGCTTTTATGACTGGACCATTGAAATGGAATGATACAGGCTCTTTAGGAAGGACTGGCAGGGGAGAGAAGGAGGGGATGCCGTGTTCTGCACCAGTGACCAGCTGGAGTGCATGGAGCTCTGACTGCCTTGGGACAGATGAGAAGTTGACCAAGAGACACCAAGCTCTCTGGTGCAGTGCACATGCTGTAGGGAAGGGATCCCATCCAGAGGGGCTTTGACAGACAGGAGAGGTTGGCCCATGTGAATGTAATCAAGTTGAACAAGGCCAAGTGCAAGGTCCTGCATCCAAGCCGGGTCAATCCCAAACACAAATACATGCTGGGCAGAGAATGGATCAAGACTAGCTGAGGAAAGAAGGACTTGGGGGAGGTGGATGAGCAGCTCAACTTGACTTGGCAACGTACAATCATAGCCCAGAAAGCCAACCACATCCTGGGCTGCATCAAAAAAGATGTGACCAGCAGGTCGAGGGAGGGGATTTTTCTCCTCTGCTCTTGTGACATCTCACCTGGTGTGCTGCATCCAGCTTTGGGCTGGAGCACCTCTCTGCTGAAGACAGGCTGAGAGTTGGGGTTGTTCATCCTGGCGAAGAGAAGGCTCTGGGGAGACCTTAAAGCACCTTCCAATGACTACTGCGAGCCTACAAGAGAACTGGAGAGGGACTTTTTACAAGGGCATGTAGTGACAGAATAAGGACATTCAAACTGTAAGAAGGTAGGTTTCAATTAGATATTAGGAAGAAGTTCTTTACCACGATAGTGGTGAGACACTGGAATAGGTTGCCTGGAGAATCTCTGGATATCCCACCCCTTGAAGTGTTCAAGGCCAAGTTGGATGCAATCTTTGTGCAACCTGGTGTAATGAAAGGTGTCCCTACCCATGGCAGGGGGTTGAACAAAATGATCTTTAAGGTATCTTCCAACCCAAATAATTTTATGTTTCTATGAAATAACTGCCCTTCTGATTTTCCTTTCATTTTACTTTGAAATTTCACATTTCCACTCCCTGGGTAGAAATTGTCTCTCCTCTTATTCAGGACTTACTTCATCTTCCTTTTTGTCAGTAAGTATAACATAGTCCATGTAAAATTTTATAAAATAAAACCAAATTTGAAGATGATATGTCAACTGGCTTAATGGAACAACAGGAAATGATCCAAAGTTTTTTCTTGTGTATTTCCTTATGGGGATTTAAAAATAAAATAAAATATAGGTAGCTGAGACAAAGGAGGAAGTAAGGACCATAAAGGTTCATAAAGAATACTTTTAGCATGCTAAAACCAGGTCTAACAAGTACGTGGAAAGTGTAGAGGCAGATAAATAGCAAAGAGTGCACACAGTCTTTAATCATTCTGTACATTCTAAATTCTGAAAGAAAAAAGTTTATTTGAGATATCAAAGTACAAGCTTCAAATAAATGCTTCAAAACACTGGATTTTTAATATTGTTTTATTTTTTAAGAAATACTTTCTCTCAACCTATTTTTCCTATTTTCTTCTTAAAACAGTAATACTCTTAAGACCTACAAGTTGCAGGGGAGGTACAACCACCTAGTGTGGATAAAGATCTGTTGAGAGAACCCGCACAAGTTCCTATGAGCAAAATAAATCTGGTAGAGTAGGAGTGGAAACTAATTTTTTCCCCCATGGGTCTTGTACTAGCCTGCACAGCTTTGTATATTACTCTGTTTCAATTCTCTATCCTCTAAGTATTTATATATATAAAAAAAGACTCAATACAAATTGTAACTATTGGTAACTAAACTCATAAGAACTCATAGAATACATTAGTCTACTCTCAGCATTCAGAGCTCTGGGCTTAACTACCTGTCAGAGTGATACCACAGAGGTCAAAAGATGCAGAGTTGCGTTAATAAATTATTACAAAGATAAGATATTTCACACATGTGTTTCCATCAGGAGCTGATGAGTCTAAATATTACACATTATTATTGAAGCATTCAAATAACATTGTATGAAAAAAATACAACATAAAATATATTAAGGCAACTAGCACACTTTGCTGAAACAGAAACTATTTATAATATCCAGGATTAGGAAAAAAACCCACAACAAATAAACCAAAAAAATTTTCTTTTTAGAAAAGGCTTTGGAGTTTTTTTTTTTTTTTTTTTTTTTTTTAAAAAAGGTTTTTTTTTTTTTTTTTTTTTTTTTTTTTTTTTTTTTTTTTTTGTTTTTGTTTTTTGTTTTTCTGTATTAAATATATGCTAATCAGCAGTCCTAGCACTTTGGCCATTTCAGAAAACACATGGTTGACAGACATTTAGGAAAAGAAAAATACAGAAAAATAAAACCGTGTATCTGAAAGAATTTTACATTTATACCTTTTAGGTACTGTCCATTCTTTTACTTTGTAGGCTGTTAATTCCAGGATCTCTTTGAATTTTGCATATCTGAACTTTTTTTAGAAATATTGTAATTATTTCTCCATTCAATTCCTTTAATCAGAAGTATTAAACAGACTGATCTACAAAATATTAACAAGGCACCCCAGAAATTATGCATGCGCTTTCTATTAGCAGAGCCTCTAGCACAGAGTTAGAAATCTCTTTTGGCAAATGAGAAGACAATTCAATTCTACAGCTTTGCTTTGGATTTACAGCAATGTGCTGGAGAAGGGTTTGAGATAAAGTACTACATCCTAAATGAAAAAATTTGACTTAACCACATAGTTGTAAAATTTTTTTGTTTTGTATTTCTTCTTTTTTCATTTGTATTTTACCTGGAGCCCTAAACTTTATTAGCTATATAAAGTGGACCAGTTTTAGCTGTATCCCAAAGTTCTCAGTGAGGAAGTAGGATTTATGGGTTCCTGCTCCAAAACAGTATGAGATGGGATTTGAAAACCTACTTGCTATGTGAAAATAGTTGCTAGCTGGCTGTTGTGAAACAGTGTCTAGTCAGAGACTAAAATGTCTGGTTCTTGCCTGTTGCTTCTGTTACGCTTTTTTTGGTAGTCGTGATTTGAGGAGGCTTAAGACACTGGATCCAGCCGGTGAGATAGGCAGGAGAAAGTCTTGCTGAAAATGCCTCTAGGGATAGGTGTGAGCCTGGGATTTGAGTGTCTCGCACAAGCAGGACGTAAGCAGTTCTGACATGCCTGCTGGCAGGAACTACGTGGACTTAAACATCACTGGGACAACTGCAGGGTAACAGCAGATAAGTAGGAGTTTAAGGATCTTAAAAGCAGATAAAAGCTGCTGAAAGAGAATTAAAATTAAAAACCCATGTGTGTAAGGTAATTTTTAAAATGGGACTTAGGAGTTTTTAAAAATATCATCCTGATATTATATATAAACTAGATTTTAAAATACAGCATAAATGTAATTATATTTCTTTTGTTCTACATTATCATAAAAACTATTTTTAACAGATTAAATGCTCAGTTATATATTCCTTAAAGCAGCTTCATAGCAGGGAAACTCCATCTGCATAAAGCTAATGTAACAGAGCAGAAAATCAAGCTCTTTGTCTAGTTTTCTCTAGTCTCTTTCACGTTCCTAAAACATTAAGAGAAGCTGGAGTGGACCCAAAGATGAAGGATATGAAATCTCCAAAGTTTTGGTCCAAGCCAATCAGAATGCTCCCGTTTCACAGAGTATCAATATTACAAAGTCTAAACTGTCCATCTTGACCTGGCAAAGCCAACAACTTTGCACCTATTACCAGTTAACCAATGCATTCTAGCACAAGTATACTATTAAGGACATAAATAGACACTGTTTACTTTGCTAAAGCAGTGCCACAGCTTTAATATCTTGAAGAGCCTAACTTTCAAGACAACAGGTTTACTAATTCTTATAAATATCCTCCAAAGTAAAATTTTCAAAAATGCATAACTGTTTTCAATTATGTTGACAACAGTACCATGTCCCCTGCAGCTATTTCAGAGTCCTGACTGTGTGTAGAGCTGATTCCAGTGTCAGAGTCTGTATCATTTATGTCCAGATTAGTCACTCTATGAACAAAGTCAGGAACAGCAATGCTGTTACTGGAGATGCCACTGCCTTTGGACGGCTCTTCATTTGATTGAAGCCTAGTTTCAATGTTGTCTTTAACATGTAGTAAATTAAATTCTTCTGTAAGAAGTTCATATTCTTTTTCCTTCTTTTGAAGCAGCGAGTCCCTGTACGTAAGTTCTTTCTGGATGCAGCTCAGGTATGAGTTGATTCTCAGACCATCTTTCATACTTTTTTCCAGCTCATGTTTTACACTTTCCAAATCTGAGGTTTCCAGTTCAGCATTAGCTGCTCCTTCTGTGAGAACATCCTCTCCATTTTTTTCTGTGCATATGCCGTGTACCTCTCTTTCGATTTCAGCACACAGGCTCTCTATTAATTGTTTGTGATGTTTCAGTCTCTCTTCAACCTGCAAAATTCCCTCACTTTTGCTCAAATAGTCATGAATCTCTTTTTGATCAGATGGCCTACTCCCTTGCTGCTCAGCCTCACTTGTATTGATCATTAAATAGGAGTCCTGCACATAATTTTCTCCATCATTGGCCACACGATCTAGATGGAATTTTGCTTCACATTTTTCAATTTCCATATCTAGTTCTTTCATTCTAAGGACCTGCTGATGAATGGTATGATCTTGAGAAATGATCAGATGAATCAGTGTCTCCATATTATCTCTCTCTTGCTGAACGCTGTCCTGCTTAAGCTTGGCCAGTTTCCGGAAAGTCTTCCTCACAATTTTCTTTTGCTTGTCTATTGGCAACATCTTCATGTAGTTTGCTGGACTGAGGTCCCACTGCTTTTCTACGTTTTGTACTACCTTGGCTTCAGCTGTCTTCCACAATGGAAATGAGAGGAAAGCATCTGACTTTACCAACACAAAATGCAAATTAGACTGCTCTTCCCCCCATGCCTTCCAAAGTCTCAGAATCTTTGTCAAGGGAGGCAGTACTCGCTCCGAGCCTCTCCATTTTTCTACAATGCAGTAATCACTAGGTTTTCCAAAAAGGACCTTTTTCTCTCCAAATGTTGTCTGATGTTCCTCAAGCAGTGCTTGAATCACTTCTGAGCAAGTTGTGCGCTTTGTCAGGCCACATACAATCTTCTCCTCCTGGCAAACCCAAACCACAATCTCTCTTTCATTTGAAGCCATGTCCTTGCTGGGAGATCTGGGAAACAAGAAGAGACCAAGTATAAATTACATATCAATGGCAGAGACAGTATGAATAATTACTATAATTCTGATATGAGTAATGCATTGAAAAACTCCTGTATTATTGTACAAGACAATATACTTGCTTAAATTGCATAAAGAAATATCTTTGGACTAAGTAACAGATTTAATTGGCTAGTGCTTTAATATTATTACCAGTCCAGCTGAATGAGAATCTCACACAAAATGTCTTTTATCATATCTTGGTTTTGTACTCATAGTAAGTGTGTATTAACAATCAGTGATAAAGTTTGGTGATCTGCATTACACTTTCAGGCTGTCCTAGGATAACATGGCTTTTGGATCTTCATATTTGTTCTCATTACAGAGACTGCACAGACATTTCTAAGCTCTTAGAAATGGCTTCTGAATGGAAGAGTGCACTGAACATAGATGGACTGAGGAAAGATCAAACTGACAATAGGATAAATCTTCAGCTTTTCTGCCACACCTGCACCCACACAAGCATAAAAAAATTTGCGTTCCATTTTTTTTTTTTTACTAGTAAGTGTTAAGAAATTTGTTGCTCTTCCTGAATAGCCTGAATTCCAGTGAGTTGTGAGAGAATACCAGCTGCAAGAGAATACATACATGGGTCTGTATTTTATCACATTTGAAATGATACAGAAATGCAAGAAAAAAAAAAAAGTTATTTTATTTACCTTGTTTATTTACTTGTTTGTTTATGAATTACAATGAATGTGCTATTAACCTGGTACCTCCTTATACACTAAGATACCTAATTCCAGGTGTCTGAGATCCCACTACAGCTCCTGTAGCTGTCTAATCAGTACAACCAGTAGTGCCCAGACAGCAAGTCAGTTGACCAGAGGTAGAAGTTTACTTTACAACTAATTCTTCATTTTTCCCCCATCTGGTCCTGGTCTGCTGTGGGCCTATGTTGGCAGAGTTGCTTGCGTATTCATGGTCTCACGACTCCACATGAATCGTTTGCTTCTTGCCCAGACGTAATGATTTGACCTCTTGCATAAAATGATAAAACAGTAAATTCCCCGAGGAAAAATGCCTTTCTTCGGATTTTCTGGTATCCCTTGCACTTAATTTGAATGAGGTTTAACCTAGTCTGATGGAGAAAGCTTGAAAAGAAAAAAAACTATTCAGGTAATATTCAATGGGCTCAATACAACATTTGTTCTATCTAGGACTACTTAATCATAGAACTTTTCTAGTCTTCTGAGTTGCACTAGGAATGGAGTTTTATTTGGCTTAATTATGGTTATACCCTATGATTAGTAAAGCAATCCAACTTGTTCTTTTTTCTAAGCTATTACACAACATGACAGACACACTGCAATCCAATAAATTGAACTATGATTGACTCAGCTTTAGGTGCCACTCTGACCAGGAGGCAAAAATCCTTAAAAGATAGGAAACTGCAAATGAATACTAATAAAACTGACAAGTGTAAGTTTATTACTATTATCTCACAGGAGAGCTCTGTCCAACTACATTGCTTCAGGTCTTGGAACATTCTCTGTAAAATGTGTGTTTTGGTAGACGACTCTGAGTAATAGCGTCATTTTCCTTCTCCAATAGCTCCTCCTCATAGACCAGCATTTTACAGTAATTATTTTTTTAAACTGGTGCTCAAAAGACTAATAATGTTTTCATAGACTACTTCTCAAAATAAGAAAGCATATATCACAGACACAGAAAATGGCAAAGTGGCACAAAGAAAGAGTAATATTCACGTTTAACTGGGGGGAAGGAATGAAGGATCATATTAGATTAAGTGGCATTACTGTGACGTACATCACATGCTAAAAAATCAGTATCTGTAAGTCCTTTGAGATTTACAGTATACAGGATGTTATAATTTTTTTTCCTGTGGACAGATTGCCAGTTAAGTGAAATTCAAGTAAATAGCCAGTTGCAACATAAGCCCACTGTAACTAAAATAACTCAGTATTTGCTTTACACTACAGGTATGAAAAGAAAAAAAGCAACGAATAAACTACTGAGCTACATCATTTATTATGTATAAAAAGAAGGAAAAATGAATTATCAAAAATACAGTGTCTCAAACCATGTTCACTACTGATACATAAATAATTTATTTACAAATATGTGTATTACCAGTCATTGGATTTAGATTTATAAAAGAACTGACAATAAAAAAAACAAAGGTGTAAAAATATAAGAAATACCATACTGGGAACTCTTATTCAGGCTTTATCTTTCCTGGTTTCCTTTGCAATCAAAAAAATACATTTCAGGAAATGAATGTCATCTCTTCTAGCATTCTTCTGAGCATCTTATGCAATTTGTTTTCAAATCAAAACTCTTCCTATTTATGTTTTTTTAATTCTTGTTTTTGGTTGATCGGCATATTTTCACCTCATCAATATTTTCAGTATGTAACCAATAATGTGGATTAAGCAGAAGCTGTCTCTTCGCCTCCTGGTTCCTTTAAAGTTTTCTAATGAAGTCAGTTTCTCTTTGTGTTATTAGTAAATCTTCAGATAAATCTGCAGACCCCTAGACATCCCATCATTATCGTACTGATAAATACTTTTACTATACTTTCTTATAAAGAATTCCCACAGAGTTCAGCAGGAGTTAAGCAAACTTGTGATGGAAACACACTGTATATTGTTAAGCAACCTCTACAGGATCCCTGAAAACAATATGGGTGTAAAAATAACATCTTTAAATTACTTTTCCAACCATTTTTTATCTGTTTATTGCCCCCTGTGACTTTTTCAGTTATGATGCACCTGTCTGCCCAGACTTTACATTAAGCTTTTTTAGGGTAGGATGGTTTTTACTTTGTCTATAACATATAACTAGTAGTAGCACTGCACAATTGCATAATGTATGCACATGCAGGTACCCAAAGAACGCAAGTAGCTTGTACATAAAATATGTACTTATATATCTATATGTATATAATGTATGTAACCTACATTTTTAAATTATATTATCACATTTTACAGAAAAGGAGAGAAGAAATTAAAAGAAATTCTGAACATGTCTGTAATTCTTGGATCAAAACAGAATGGTAAAGTACAAATACTTTTCTTAATTTTTCTATGTGTTTGTCCCAGCACATATTATCTTAATTTTTATTCAATCACTTCACTCAATTTTTGATCTTTATTTCTAATGAAAAAGAATTAGCAAGACATTTATAATCTTACATTGCCATAGAATTCTAATATCTTCTAAAATAGGAAAAGTGGTTCTTTTTTATCTTCCACTAAAAAATGGTAAACTGGCACCTTACCATGGACCTTTTAAGTAAAATTTATTGTATAATTCTTTCATCATAGTTAATTCAGGTAGCTCCAAACAAAAATGAACCATGATTGTGTCAGTCACAGAATAACAATTACTAAAAACTTGCTTTCAGGATGCACGAAGATGCCAGTACTAGGAAATATTAATGCCTTGTTAAACTGTGCTTTCCTTATAGAAAGTGAAGATTCAATTCTACATATATGAAGTGGAATTTATATGAAAGGTAAGATTTCAGTGTAAATTCACCATCAAAAGTTCCTCTTTGTCAAGAGAAGAGAGGAGTCCGCCAAGAAGAAATCCTCACTGCCTAGCCCATCTTTGATCATTGGAAATAATCATCAGATGAAGCTATTTCTCTCTTTCATTAACTACGAGAGACCTATATGGCCACCTTCGATCAAATAGCTCACTTTCAGGTAGCTAAATTCAGGTGAGATTAATCCAATCAGAATCTGGTTTATCTGACAGAAATGTAACAAGAATGGTTACAGCAGTGCTGATTTAGTAAAGACAACTAAATGTGGGACCTACACATCCTAACTTCACAGCTTAGTTTAGACCTTGACTATTCAATTTAGCCAGTAATTTATAAGGAAATCCATTAATTCAATTCAATACTAAGGAAGACATCTTGAATAAATATTGGTCATTTATAAGAATTTTTTTTTTTCTGAGATTCAACACTAAAATTTATAATCTTCAGGACAAAGATCTGCTTTTAAACAGACATTTTAACAGAGAGGCAACCTTCTCATATTTACAGGTTCCTTGACTTTCATGTCCCGCAGTTTTGTAAAGGACACAAAAGATCTAGCATTTTTAATAACCAAGCAGTTAATAGGAGTGAAACAACTGAAGTCTTTTTCCAGTTTTAATGTTTGGCTTTTCTGAAGACCACACTAACAATTTCTTCAAAACTAGCTAGGCAATTTATATTTTTTTTTAAATGTATTGCTGATGTAAACAGGCTTTGAAGCCTTCAGTTCTGGCTTGAATTCTGTTTCTTTGAATTGATCACTGAAATGTTCTACTTATACATCTAAGACTATAAAGTCTTGATAACAACAACATACAAGTCTATCTTTTCTCTTTTTACAAAGCCACTAATTTTTTTAGAACAGATGGGAATTTAAACTTAGTAATAGTCAAAAGCACGTTTCCAATCTTTTTGTTTCCTTGGTTTGATTGCTATTTTCATGCCTTCTGCATGCTTCTCTTCAAGGTGACCCAAAACCCCATCCTAATCATGCTCTAGACCTCACACAGTCTTAATTATGTCAGCACAAACTGGTTGTTGTATGTCAGATACACAATTGGTTAATTTATTCTTCAGGCCTAGGGGAAGGTAATACATTCCAGCAAAACATAGACAAAACAAAAACATGTGCTTATGTCACACAAAATCAAAATATGAGATAGCTTAAATGCTGGAAGGGGCACTTTTGATATTCACTGACTTTAAGGTATGTCTGGCACAAAAATATGCATATCAAACACATAATTCTTTGCCTTCCTAAAGCAATCTCCCTAAATATGCAATATATAGTTTCACAACCAATCATGCCAATTAAATAAAGGGATCCCCCTACTTTTTAGAATTTCACCTTCATGTGTACAAGATGCTTCTTTTTCTTTACTAATTTCTGCAAACATTCTGTTGGAACTAGGTCACTTCCATATGATATTGTTAGCAACTTAATGCAGTGTTTCTGAAATATAATGGACACTAAAAGAGTATTTTGCCTTTTTTGAGAAAAAAAGCATAGACAAAGATCTTTTCTCCCCTCACTGCAATAAATTCTTTCTAGACTTCCCCTCCCCCCAAAAAAAAACTAACTGATTTTTCAATATTACCTTATCCCTTGACATACCCTCTGCGAAGAAAAATGGAACTGATTAACTAAAAAATACTTGGGAAAGGGATTCAAACCTGAGATTATGTTTATGACCAAAAATTTTGCTAGTTGCCTCCTCCCAATCATTGAAATAATTTATACGGAATTAATATCAATTAACTATTAATAGTTGGTGAAAATAGATCGCACAACAAGCAATACATAAACCTTTTCCTTGAAAATGAATACACCTTTTAATAATTTATAAATTTTTCATCAAAGAGTTCACACTGGAAAGCCATTTGTATAAAATAACTTAGTCATTTTTTCACCAATTTATTGGGAAAATCATGTTTTATTCTATGACAGCCTAAGCCCCCTCAATAGCAGCACATACAGTCTAATCTGCAACAAATCAGATGATAATTGTGTTTCATGATTGACAGACTGCTGTGATGAGGTCCTCGGCTGACAAGAGTATGTAGGTATGTAGGTATGTTGCTTTCCTGACCTCCCCAAAGTAAGATCAAAGTGCTTCTAAACTTCTAAGCAAACCCCTACATTATGTCAAGATACCACTCAGAACAATTCACTTTCTTCAATGGAGAAACCAAAACGGCTTTAAAAGATGATCCTGCTGCTGCCTACTGCATCCTTGCAGTGAAGTCCTTGCCTAGAGATTCAGAGTCTGCCACCTCAGTGCTTTCCTAGAGTCCACTAAGAAACTTAAAACTTTTAGGGAGAACCAGGCAGGGCTGTGCTCCCCATGTTGCTCAGCAGTCCCCATGCTCCTTCTTAAACTGTACGCTCCCAGCTCCTCAGCAAGAGGTTCTGTGCCACATCTCCCACCTGCCACATTGCACAGTGGGGAACAATCTCCCACGCAGGCCTGCTCGGTGGCTGAGCCACTTGCTCTCCTTTGAAAATGTGGTGACACCATGGTGTATATAATCCTGGGAGAACAAGAGACATTAAACATTTAATAATCTAGTGTTTTCAAGGGGCTGGTCTTTGAGCATGCTGCTGGGCCTTTTGAGAAGTATGTATTTGTGCTACGGTCCTTTCTTTGTTCAACACCCACAGATGTCTCTTCCCTGTGCAAGGGCCCAGAGAGCACTTGCCTTGTTTTCATGCACTTTCTAAAAACCTTGTTATCTCACTGCCAAGATTACTCATCTCTGTTATCTCTTAGAGCTGAGCTATAACGATCATCAAAGATATGTTTGACTATCTATCAAATTGTGATGGTTTTTAATTATATTTACTTGCTGGAAATAATAAGAAGTCAATATTACAGGGATACCTACTTGACACAAATGACCTACATTTGTAGCATAGGGCACATGCTACCTGTAATTTGAGAGCTTGTTACCAGTGACTCTTACATGTCAGGGTATAGAGGGGTTAACTAATTTATCAGCCACAGAATCACAGAATATCTCAAATTGAAAGGGACCCATAGGGATCGATTCCAACACCCTGCTCCTCACAGAACTACCCAAGATTAAACCATATGACTAAGAGCATCATCCAGAAGCTACTTGACCTCTGACAGGCTTGGTGCCATGACCACCTCCCTAGAGAGACTGTTCTCATACCCAACCCCACCTTCAGTGAAGAACATTTTCCTAATGTCCAATGATTTATGGAAATGGTGTGGGAATGCTGTTTCTACCAGACCTCAGACCTAATATGAAGTCAACCACCTAATATGAAGTCAAAGCACAGAAAATACCTACATCATTACATACCATTTGAATAAGATAACATTGCTTTTATTGTTTTTATTGTATTCTTGCTTTTATTGTATTGCTTTTGTTGTTTCTTTTCAAAATCTCAGCACGTTACCATATATATATGTGTGTGTGTGTATATATGCATATATGAGACACTAGATGATCAGTATGAAAGAAAAGATCAAAACATACATTGGCTTTTTGTGATTTTTATCTGTGAAATTTGCAAAAAAAGTAAAGCTATTGGTGCCCTGTATTGCAGCTCTTGCTTGGAAGAAACTCTAACTTAATTTGATCCAAAAGGATTTTTGAAAGTGAGTTTAAACATTAAAGGTACAGAGAATACACAGTCCATATGAAAGCTAGGGTCAGACGTATTTCAACCTTCCAGGAATAAATGGATCATACTGAAAGTTCATATTAAGTTTATTCAGACTATCCATATTTAAATCACCCTTTCTCTCAACTTTCTGTCCCCTTCTGTAAAGTTATTCGAAAAGCAATAAAGGCCAAATCTTATACTTGGTATGCCTCCTCCCTAACTAGATTACACGCTTCTGAGTTTCCTAAGGGCAGCAGTGAGGAAGTAGCTACTCTCTCACTACCCAATGAAGCTGGAATTACTCCAAAGCCTGAGGGATTCAAGTGAGCCTATTAACTAACTGCATTCTCATTCCCCTTCATGAGTACCTAAAAACAATATTAATGGAGGCACAGTTAATGTCCATGTCATGTAAGACACAGAAATTCCATATGTGACATGTCAGAAACTTGGTTCTTCTTCCCTTCTACATCACATGAAAGTCAGGGAAATGGCCACCTGAAAGGTATCATGGCAAGGCAGAACAAGTACTTTAACTGTAAGAATAAAACCTTTTGATACAGATAATCAGTGAATTCCCAATTCTGCAGGAAGACTTGGAAAGAACACCACAGAACTTCTGAAAACAAAATAATTATTATTATAGAGAGAAGTAAGTGTCGCTCTACCATCTGTTTCTGTATCCATTTAATGTTGCTCTATGATAAAGCTTCCTCTTTTACATAAATGTACATAGGCATTTACTAAAACTAAAAGAAAATTAAGCATCTTGTGAACCATGTGATATTTTTCAAACATACATATATACACAGTAGTTTGGATGCTCTAACTGAAATATTTCAGATATTTGAAAAAAGAAGGCAATTTAAAGAAAGTCTATTTTTATAACTAGCTAGTTACAACACAGTTTTTCCTAGTATAAATTTATGTTCATTTTTCTGTTCTTTTTTAAAGGCATAAATTTTTAATTCAACAAGATACCCATACTGTCAGGAAGGCTCTATGAAGCATTTTAATTAGCAACAGCTGTTGCAAATTATGTTCTATATGAATTAAAATCTATGTACTTAAAACTGTAAGTAGTTCCTTCATCTCTTCTGCAGAGAAATGCCGTCCCCTTAGCTACTGTACAAAATTGCATAAATTATAATTCAGCAATGATCTATGGTTTAAATTTCTGTTCACCTAAACACTTTATATTATATCTGTGCACTATGGCAAATTTCAGTGAAATAACTTTGAATTGCAAAGGGATAGTATTATTATTTTTTAATAGAATTAAAAACATGAAAAGGATGACAGTTTGAAGAAAATAATTGTGGTAATTATTTTATTCTAAATAACTCATTCACACCAGATTGCTGCTGACTTGAAATATCAGACTTTGGTAAAAATCCCATGGGAAATCATGTGCTTCATTCTAATAACTGTACTGCTTGGAAACAGGTGTCTGAACAAGGAACAATTGTTAAGAAAAATAAAAAAAAGGAAAAAAGCCCTGACAGTACTTAAAACAGACAAAAAGGAAACTAAAGCAGTCAACAAGAAGGACCAACAAGGGCTGACAGTAATAATTCTATCATCTCTTAAGTGGATGGACAGCAGAGTTTGTACTACATGGAAAATAAGCCAAGAAATTGCACTAACTCAGGATATTGCAGTAACAGAAAGACAGAAGAGATACTGCAAGAGGAATTATACACCTTGGTCACTAGAAAAGAGTGCTAGTTACGATGGGTTAACCTGAACACTTCCTTTCTGCTCTGTGCAATAATGACAGGACTCTGTGTCATTGCTACAGTGGCCAATACTATTTTGCAAAACCTCGTTTGCCAGGTCTGAGTGCAGATTTTCAGTGAAGCTGACCAAAAGTTTACTAGGTCCTCCACTTATTAGCTCTGCCCTATACCACGTTCATGTTTCCAATCGCTTAACCTGCAGGCAAGTGCAAAGGCTGCAGTGGAGACTGCATTTGCCCCTGCCCTTTCCTCCTGTCTTACCTCTGAAATTTTCCTCTGCCCCTAAGGGTACACATTCTCTACAAATTACGTCTGCTTTAAATCTGCCTTCCTGTCAGACTAATCATCATTTCTCCATTGTATAGTCAAAGTCATAAGGTTGGTAAGTGGATATTAGTCAAAAAAATGTTTGGAATTCCAGCAAGCGTGGTGTGCAGACAAAATGCCATGACAGGTAACACATTTATCCTACCAGGCCTGTATTTGCAGTTGCCTGACACAGTGGAGGTGGAAGTTTGAGAAAAGAAGAGGAGAACTAGCTGTCCACCAAAATATTTCCCAAGATGAGTAACAGCAACATCAACAGTTTACTTTACTGGGAAAACATGCTTTGATGTGTATATTGCAACTGCTACTGAGGAAGCAGCTGTTAGACAGGAATGGAAGATCCAGGAAGAACTCCAGAGCCAAAACAAACACTGACATATTCAGTGATAGTAATTCTTTAGGTCATGATGGGGGGGATGGGAAGATGGGCATTTTCAAATTCCTCAGTGTTAAAAAGCAACGTGAGAAGTTTACGAATATCAATACAGTAAATGTTACATCTTGATTTTGAGCAGCGGGTAGGTCTCACTAGTGAACAAATGAAAATACCACTGGTACTTTTCATCTACCACAAGAATTTTTCTACACTGCAAAAATACAATTCTTTAAATTGCTGTTGCATCTAATTTAACTGCCTATGCATATTTAAGCACTGGTTACACTATAAAAGCTTTATGGAGATCCTATTAATAATGTGTAGACTGTGTCTAAAACTCCATCACTGTCAGTAGTATATAGGAAGCAGAATAATTTATAGCTCATTTGGAACACAGGCCCCTAAACGATAGAGTTGCTGTTACAGTTAATAAAAATTTTTGTTATCTAACTTCTCCTACTAGAATTTTTATAACTGCCTTTTAGAAGCACCCTGATTGTTTATGAGCTTTTGAGATCAAAGAAGTGAGGGGAATTCCAAGCATTGAGAGTACGAGGGGTTATTTTGCTTGTTTTGGTTTGGGTTTTTCTTTGTTGTTGTTATTTTGTTTTTTGTTTGGTTTTTTTTTGTGGTTCCATGAAATTCAGTTCAGCTTTTGTTGAAAGGCAGAAGTACACTGCTTCCCTCCCCTGCCTTTGTCGACATTTCGCCCAGTGAAGAAACAAACACAAAGAATTCTGAGGTTGGGTCTGAGCTGCCAAAACATGAACAAAGCTCACTGTAAGTAGACAGATGATAATACAGAAAGTTAAATAATGGAATAAGATACAGACAAGGAAATAATAAGACTTCATGCTACTTTTCCAATACTCCCTGATCCGAAGGAGGCTGGGATGGTTACCTTCTTACAAACCCTTACATGCTGTTCGTGTTTTGCACTTCTTCTCTGCTCCTGGTGGCACCATGTGAGACAGGTGCTCTTTTCACTCCTAATGAACGGAAAGTCCAGATGGACCTGGTTTCTTTTTGCCAATCCTAAGGCTGAACTCAGGCTCAGAAAACAAAATAAGAAAAATACTCATTTGTGTTCTATGGTTTCAGGCAAGGATAACAGCAGTGCAAACGCAATGGTAGAGAATGTCCAGGAGCCTGGAAAGGGGGTTTAGGACTGACCTTTGTGCAAGAGCAAATCTTTAGAGCTGTTCAACTACTTCGTCAGTCATCACCCTTTCCTAACTTTTTTAAATCTAATGATTTGTCAGCACAGCTTTCTTGTATATCATAAAATCTAGTCTGAGTATCTCTCTCTAGAGTTTGCCAGGAGTGAGAAAGACGGGATGGACTTTACTAATCTTTTGCATGGATTGCAGTAACTTTTGCAGAGTGAACCACCCTACCTTGAAACTATATTGCATGATCTTTCCCATTTCATTTTCTTTCATTAAATCATTTTGAAAAATACGACCTCAAAGGATGTTCTACCAAGACCTCATTTACAATCAATTCTTTCTTTTATTTTTTTTTTTCTTTTAAATTTCTCCCTCAAACTTTCTGGAAGATGATTCAGTGACAAATGTGTTCCATTACTTACAGTATCTGAAGAGCTGAAAGGAAGAAAAGATGAGATAATGAAGTGGACTCTTATATAAATGTTCATTCTAAAGAGCTAAACTGAGTACTAGATACATAATTATGCTAACGAGAAGAGTGGACATATTTTTTTTTAAAAGAAACCCAAAGCATTTTTAGTGTCCACTGTCAGTCTGAGAAATTTGTGCAGCTTATGCTTTCAAGTAATTTACTAAAATTGCCTATCAATGAATGCTTCAATATGTAGTTAGTCAGCCACAGGCTGATAGGGTCTCTGAAATATAACCATATCTTCTCTGAAGAAGCTACTGAACAAATGAAATAAATTGTTAACCTCACCAACTGTGCTCTTCCCAAGCAATGGATATGCTAAAGAGGGCATAGGAGATTGCAAAACTAGCTCTAGCCAGCTGAGCAATACAGATAGGAAAGGCAAAAAGGGATGAATTGCTGTCTGGAAGCAAGTTTAATGCTTGATCATAAAGATTACTGAGAGTAATGGGAAATTTATGAGATTAATGCAAAGAAGAAAGGTGTAGACAAGAGAGAAATACAGAGAGTGGTGTCCAGTAGCACCCCCCACTCCCCCTTCCAATTTTTAGCTGTAAGAAGATTAAGGAAGCTGACTGCAGAGGAAAGACATTCCATGTGATTCAGGTAAAAAGCCATGTGAATCCTAAAATATTTGAATGATTATGACTTAAGCCCAAAACCTGTTCTATGCCAGACATAATGACTTCAGGTAATGTTTCCAGCTGGGTCCATCTGAAGAGGTTCATAACTATGTCAGTTGTCCATCAGAACCCTCCCACTGGAGCTGAGCTTCTTCTCTGACCTCCAATGAGTCATGATGAATTAAGCCTTGTTAAACCATCTAAGATAGACATCTAAAAGTGATTTAGGAAGTTTAGGAGGAAACTGTTCAAAAATTTAATGCAGCTGTAAAGGTGGTAACTCCTGGCAAATGATTTGTGAGGAAAAGGGAGAGCAGGTATAGGCCAAAAATCTGCAGTGGGCACAGCTGAAGCTAAGCACAGCTACGTGACTGTGACCAAAGACCAAGGCAGGCCCGTGAAATAATGGTGCTAGTTTTGTGAGACACATCTATGGCAGGATAGTGATTATCCCAAACAGGCTGTGACACCAGAAAGACACTGCAAACTACTTGTTGTCATTAGTTCACAGAAAGTTAGACTGAGTCAACATTAAAATTAATCCTGTGTTTATTTCATATATCCAAATGTCTTTGCAGGTGGGGATCCTTTCAACATATGAGCAATTCAGATGGCTTCATAGCTCAGGGAGGATAAAAAGGCCTTCTAACAAGGTACTTCATAAGCTGAGTGGTTACCACAGTGACAGCTGGGTGAAGGCATGCTTCCCTCTGCCATGTGAATAACTCTGTCATGTTGGAAGAAATACACATATTTAGCTTTCTTCCATGACATGTGCACATTCTGTTTGTCACTTCTGACTTCTAGAGAAGTCTGGTGTGTACTCAGGTTTGTAGTACATAGATGCATAAATATGCAATCTACAGAAGTGGCTATTTCTGCATGTATTGTTTATATATACAATGATTTTGGGGTTGTAATGTATTTTATTGTACATATGTGACAGTATATCTTATGAGCTGTACATATGCATTCTGTGATCACATACAACACAAGCTGTCATGTATGCATTTTTATACTGAATATATGCCTACCAGGCACAAGTGCTTTAGCAGAAAGGAATATGTTTAAGATGCAGCCAAATACTGAAAAATTTCTGACGTTGTTGTTAAAGTTTTCCATGCTACTTAATTCAACAAAAATTAATTTGATTCAGTGTTATCCATAGCAAGATTCATTCTCTGCTACGCTGGTCACCTGTCTCCCTTAAATGAATATAAGAGACAGTACGCAGTTTTGTCAGAGACACAGAAGGTACTGGGGCATTGAAGACATTGAATCTTTTAACTTTCAAGTATCTTCCATGCTGCTCATTCATAATACTCACTTGGACATCTCAACTTCCACACAAAGTACTACAGAAGATTCGACTCCTAACAATGGGGTTTGCTGAACCAGCAAGTTCAGCAGGAACTGACCTAAAGCAGTCAGAACCATGAACAAAAGGGCAGGAGTTAGATGTTGTTAGATCATGTTCAAATGTTCACTGCATTAAAAAAAAACCCAATAATAATTAGAACAGCAATCAAAAACCGGATTCCCTTCTCTCACTCTCACTGAAGCTTTCAACACTAATCCTTGTCCTTGTCTGCTTTACTGTAATTTAGGCCAGCACAAAATGGTGCAGCTTCAACATTAAATACTGAGAGAATTTCAGCTTAGAATAACTTCACAAGCCTTTCCTGAAAATGCACAATGAGGGAGGCACAAACTGCATGGTGTTCAGGACCAGTGTAAGACATGATAGGAGTACAGGTGGCTGGGGAGTGCTACCAGTCAGAATTTAAGTATCACATCAGAAGTTCTTAAACATTGTCTTAGGTGACTACAATTACATTTAGGCACTGAAGTCTCCTTCATAAAACCAGCCCTTATTGCTTCCGTTTGTTCAATATGTGTGCATTTTTATTTGTATCTTTTCTCCTAGGTGTGGTACAGCCCTTTTAGAGCACACTTTTCAAAATTTAAACTTTTGATATATGTCCTTTACCATCAGATATTCAACTGCTCTTCAGTTTGACATTACTGAATTTACCTCCACATACTTTTGTAGTGAAAGAACTCCCTTTTACAAATATAAGCTCAAAAGTTTGAGGCCAAAGATATCCACTCATTTAAATTCCCACTCTGTCTAACTGAATTGGTACCCACAGACATGTGCAAAGCAAGACATCCACAAACTTCCTTTACTCAGCCCTTATGTAAAAGAGTTTACAGGACACTGAATTAGCAAATAAGGAACACACAGTGAGTAACCATTTCTGTAAACTGTGGTTTATGTGACTTGCCCAAAATCAGGCAGGAATTTTGTGGCAGGGTCAGGGAAGACATCCATGCTATTAGGATGGTTCTCCCTTAATCATACATTATCTACCTGTAATTCACCTCTCGGTTCATGTTTCCCTTTTTAATTTCTAAAAGGAGTGGTGCAGAACAAGGTTAATAACCTGCTATACAAATCTGAGCATGCTCCATGAAAAGTGATCGGGTGGAGCTCATATCATCTACCTTAAGCTATTTAAAAATGTAGATGTGCAGTCAAAGATAATTTTCTGACCTTCCTCTGTAATCAGTGGCATAAAATAGGCACCTCCAAAAGGGTGACTAATCCCATACTGACAGCCTGTGTAAGACTGAATGAATTGCCCTCCAGAAGTGTTTAGATGTATCCATTAACTACAAAGAGTACCTTGATGACTAGATACCTAAATTTTCAGTGGCTCAAGTAGAGTAAGATGGAGCTTTACATTTGTGTTTTACTGTGCACTTGAATCTCAGGAGCAATGTGAGTGTCAGCAAAAGTACTGTGACCATCCACAACTGCAGTTCCAAAAATAACTTAGATCTTTGTCTGAAACCTGTAGTGACTTTCATGGGTAAACAAACATTATTAGTTATCTACCTAATCCTTAAAGTACCAGGAGTCTGGGAAAGTGCAGTAAAGTCAATACCAACCCCAAACTGTTGTTAGAAAACTGAATTTGTGCAGAGCTTTTCAGTAAAAGAGGATATCAACAACAAAGTGGTCCTGAGAGATACAGGCAATAATCAATTTTAGAAAGTAAACACAGTGCCTTAGCAATCAGTACAGAGGAAGTCTGTCAACAGCTAATGTCCAAATGAAACAGGAGGTCAGAACATCAGTTTACCAATTATGAAGCCAAACGAAACATCAGCAGCTAAACATCAGCACAAGATCCCACATTTATAAATATCACTAAACCACTCTTTGATCAGTGAGCAAAATCTGATACCTTCCTATGCCAAATGAGGTATATTTGAGGTTATCAAAACAGTGTCCCAACTGTTGCTCTGGAAAACGTTGTAGCTTAAAAGTGCTTTCATAGTGGAAAAAAACCCTCTGCAGAAATAAATCCTTTGAATTGAAGGAGGTTGGGGAAAGCAAAGTAAGATGTTCTATATGGATGATGGAATCTACTAACACAAAGCAAATTGCATATTCAAGACCCAAGGGCAGACCGTCTTAAAAATTAGTAGTCTTCAATTAACTGCATTATTCCAGTGAGGTCATACACCCTTACAAGCTAAAGTAAGGTAAACATATTTATACCTGACCAAAACAAAGGTCTAATAGATTACTAAATGTTCTTAAATCTGATTTAGTCCTTGAACATGAGAATATTATGCTTTTGCATATTTATTTTAAGCTTTGGTATTTTTCTGTTATTAAAAGGAGGAAAAAATAAAATCTGATTTTCAATAGAGGTGATTATATTTACCATTATGATGGGAAATTTTTAACTCAGAACTCTTTACATAAATGGAAGAGAACAAATAGGGGTGAAGAATAAAGAAAGCAACTTAATCAGATTAATGATTTTGACCCTCGATATAAACAAATTATATATTATATTCACAGGAAACACCCTCTCTATAAATATCTTTTTCTCCTATGATTATTCTGAATCTTACTAATTAATGTGGAAAAAAAACCTAAAAAAACAACCACAACCTAGAAAATCAAAGGCATACACCACCTCCAAGATTACAACATAAGAAATAAGTTGGTAGCCTGGCTTCTTCTAATGCTAACACTCAAAAATGCATGTCTAGGAACCATCTAAACTACAATTTAAATGGTTCAAACTGACAGAGGCAAAAATGTACTCAGGTAGACAGGAGTGAGGATGAAACAAGAAACCCGGTGAAAGAGAAACACATCTTTAAATAAAGGGTATAAATAAAGTGCATGAGAGACGTGAAAAACATGCACTGGATTTTTTTCTTTCAAGTTTGATGTCTTTTGCTGACTTCCACATGGCATCAGGATTTGAGTTTCATAGCATTAAAAATATAATTACATGACAACTTTATTTTTATTACCATCAAGAACCTTCCTTTCTTTTTTTTAGTTTCTACAGGTAATTTTTTTTGTTCACTTCACAAAACCACCTCAAAATATATTATGATGCACATGGCATTTCTTTATTTATTTCTCCTTCTGGGACATTAAAACCCTCCTCACAAGACATTTTTAACATTGCGGAAAATTTTAGACCATTGAAATATTCCTCAGAAAATCACATAAAATCAAACCTAAACAATCCACAGTGTATTCTCACTTCCCTGCATGGCAGCTAAGTCTAGTGGACTGTACAAGAACTAGAAAAAAGGAACTCACAGATTTAATTCATACCTCTACCACTAACTGGCTTTAACACTCTGCACTTCTACACATTTTTCACTGTCTAGTCACGTCCTACTTATTTTCCTGAGGCATGTAAATATTAACACCCAAATTACTGCTAAGGAAAACTAAGTAAGCTTATCGGTTGTTTGAGGTCACAAACAAGTCGGTATCGTTACCACTATTGCAACATCTGCACCCTAAGTGTATTTCTGGCTAGGTCAAACCAGGAAAAGGCAATGTGGTTAATCCTGGAGCCTATTTGAGTCAAGTTCCAGAAACATGTTCAAAAAAAGTATTCTTTTGGACAAGGCTTCCTGAAACTCTTAGTCTCTTATCTGTTTTGTCCTGTGCGATACCCGGGGAATTGCTAGCATGGAAACACTATACAGAAGAAAACAGAAAGTCATCACCTTCAGAGTATCAAAATATATAGGAGAAACAACAAGAAGTGGCAATAATAGCCCGGTTACCTATGCACACGACTGGGTACCAGCACATCCAACATTCAGTTCTAGGCTTTGCTTAACGTGTGGTCTTAAAATTTTTATATTGCATCATCCTTTCTGTCACTGTTAATAAGGATTTATCAACATACTAAATATAGAAGCTGGATGAACTAATTAAGGCTTGTACAGCATACGAGATGCTAATGTTTTCAAATAATAATATTTCAGACCAGAGTTTTAAATTGTTATTATTAATCATATAAAACAAACAGAAGACTTTTTTCTGAGCATGGGTAAATCAAGAGGTACTACTCTGTTATTATTACTGACTTTTATTAAAGTTAATAGAATTTTTAAAGTGCCCATCTCTGAAAACTTACTTTTGTCTACTGAATTAATTACACATTTAGCAATGTGTCAAGAGTCTTTCTTCACGCATAATACTAGTTTTTCAACAGTAAAAGAGGAAATGACCACTGGCCAGCAAGATTTTTCCTCGTATTAAGTTTTTACTACGAAAATGGGGGTTTTCTCTGAAATGTATCTCTCAGCCTGACTCTACACTATATTAGTGTTTCAGATTAGCTTCAACTTAACCTAAGTCATGCTCTTAGATGGTGTAGTATTACACTTCTATTACTCATTTTATTTACTTCTTCAGGATGAAATTGCTGCCTGCCCTCCCGGAATAGTAGATAATTAACTCTTTAGAAATAAGGTTAGTGTTTTGCTAGACAAAAGCTCTTCCTGAAAGTGAAGTGAACAAATATGTACAAAGATTGTTAGAAAATGTATGCAACCATTTTGATCCCTGAGACAAATCTTCCAAAGCCAGACCAGAAAATAAATTATAATATATAAAGTCTGACTCAAAAAGGAACAACTTCTTTGATAGTTCACTAATACATCTCACACTCAGGGAAAAGTAAAAAAAATATATTAAAAGAATGCATTCTACCATTACCAAACAAGCACCATGTTTTCAATCTAAAAATTTAACACAGGTAGCACCACTGATTCTAAAACTTTTATCTACCCCCTTCAACATACATACCAAATACCTCGTAGTCTTGTATCAAAAAGCACCTTTATAGCTTCATATAGATTTTTATCCTGATGTGCTCATCCAAGAGAAGTATTAGACCTCTCACATGGTCCCATGAGACTTACAGTGTGGGTCATACACAGTTCATTCAGACAAGCAGCTGATCTCCAAGCACTTTAGCAGTCCAAACCTCAATGCTGAGCATTTTCAGTTTTACTTCATCAAGGGTTAAAATGTACAGCAGTGTACTCAACCGTAGGTAGAGCAGAAGAGATGTTCAGAGTAATACAGAAATCACTGTGCTAACTAGATGCAATGAGAAACTACTGGAGGGAGGGAAAAAGGGAGGGATCATGGAAATGCTAGGTCAGTATCAGATAGATGAAGTCTCTAATCTAATTCACTACCCTGCACTGTAATACAAAAACTGAGAGAATAATTGAGTGTGTCTCTCACTGGGGAGGAGCCTCTGACTGTCAGGACAGGAAGAATTCCCTCTGTATCGGTAACACTGAATGGAGATATATGGTCTTTCTTTCTACCTCTGAACCAGAGATGAGGTGATTAAAGAAAGGCAGAATTAAAGAGTAGGCAAAGTAAGTCTTTGCCTTCTACAGAGAAACACTACACTAAGTCCTCTGGCAGTGAAGAAAAGTGGAAAACAGTGGAAAACAGTAAACAGTAAAAGGTGGAAAAAATACAGGAAGAAAAAGCAAAACCAGTAAACATATTTAAATGTTAATAGATTTGTAACACAACTGTTTAATCATGAAACACTACTCTAGGTTCAGAATTGTTTCATGCCAACAGAGCGTACAAACGTTAGTAGTAAACATAGGGCCATCATGACGTACACTGGCAAAATGTGTTTCTGAAGGTGTTGTGCACAACGGGACAGCCCTACAGCATCAAGATGGATTATCTGTACCCTGTCCCTTTCAGTTTCCCAGCTACAACATGAATGAAACAGTAGAGCTTCAACAAGTTTGGCTAAGGCTTATGTGCAAAACCCAAGGAAATGGTCTCAATGAAAGAAATAGCAAAGAGGTCAGTTTTCTCACTGTGACATAGATCCAGATATCCTTGAAGTATTTAAATAAAGGCCCATTTTTAAAAATGATCAAATCTAGCACCCAAGAGCAGAGAAGTCTTAATCTTACCAAAAATCAATGCAGCATGAATTCCTGTTCTGCTTAGCAACAAGGAAATTGAATACAATGTGAAACCCTGGTACCTAAACATTGCAATATATATGTTCTGTATTTCTCATATTTGGATAGAGAGCTGTTTTGTCTCTGTGCAGAGCAATGTGTTAGGCCAATACTAGACCTTATGTGCAAAGAACTCACTGCCTTTTCTCTTCCTCCACCTTCAGCTAAGCATTTCCTGCCCTCACTACACTTCCGAAGTGTGATGTGAGCTGAGCACTCCTCTCACTCTCAAAGCAAGCATCTTTAAGAGATTTGCATAAAAATAAATTCCCTTGAGTTTATTAATGTTGCAGAGCCTTACTCCAGAGGAAACTTTCCTTTTTCCTTTGTTGCCTTAGAGGGTACAGCCCGTCCCTTCTGCGCACATTAGGGTTTGTAAGTGGGTGGGGCGTCTTGGAAGTATTGTTCTCCTGGGGACACACTGACAAGCACATACACATTCTGGGGACTGTGATTACTTCTGGTTGTCACAGAAGGACAAAGAATAGTGTAAAAACTACTTATAGTTCTTGAAAAAGAAATAAAAATATCACTATTGTCATTCTTGTCAAGAAACATATGTTGGACTCACTGTCCTAGAGGCCACTCCCCTGAAATGAAACCAGGGCTTACAGTGATCTATTGGCTACATAGGCCTTGTGCTGTCTCTGTATGAGTGACATTTCAGCAGCCCAAGAGAGTAATACTGACTGAAAATCTTTCAAATACTAACAGTAGTTCAGCAAAAGTTTCGTCTTCCTGAGGTTTAATCTCAGTTTCTTTCTCTAAACTCTTGTGCCGTAATGGACAACATCCCTCACCTCTTGCTCAGACACAGACTCAGAGTAACCTCTTTGTTTAAACTCTGAGGTCTTAGGGGTAGACACTGATAATTTACAATCTGGATGTGAAGAGCCTACTATTAAACAGGGCCCTGATCTGGAACCTCTGGGCGATGCTGCAAGACAAGCACTAATTACAGTGGTGTCATCTTGTTATCTGAGCAAATGACTGTAACGCCTTCATTTTCCTTCTGGCTCTTCTTCCACCTACCTTTGTTGCCTCAACTTAGCTTTATGTCCTCATATAAACATAGATTTTATTCCTCATTTTCTTATCTTATAACTTTCAGGAGTTTTATTTGCGTATAGCAAATGGTCATTAAAAACTTTCAGAGAAAAAGCAAAAAAGCTGAGTTTCCCAGAAAGGTGAATGAGCATTAGGCCTATTTAAAAATAGCAGCAGCAGGTCAAAGATATACATTTGTGTAAGTCCCTTTTTGGTCCTTCTTTACAGGTAGTTAGACAAGGTAGTGAGCCACAAGTTCTGACTTTCCAACTACCAGCCTAAACACAGTGAAGGATTTTAAGCTCACTTCTCTAGGTTTCAAATGAGTTCACCAAGATACAATTAAAATGAGAAAGAAATATTACATAGCTCTTCAATCGTACTGCAAAACCATTTTACTAACTGCATAAGCAACGTTTGATTCTTAAAAGTCAGTATCAAAGCTAACATTAAAGATACAGAAATTTAAATATCTGAGTAGGTAATAACACATCTTAAGAACTATGTAGCTTGCTTTGTTCTTGGCCCCCTCCCCCCATATTTCTGTGGTCACACAGCCCCGTCTTATTGCCACAAAACCTCTCTGCCATTAGAGACATTAATTTATTTTTGGGGATGGGAGGATAAAATGAAAAGAAAGTCCTAGATGTTCACAGTAATGGTTCCTTTGGTATTTTAATTTTTATTGCCTATTTAAAGCTTTGGATTATGACTTTCTTTTCCTGAGGAATAAAATGTCACATCAGCAAACATAGTGAGATTGATGCAATTAGTGTGAGATATTGCAAATACCCAAAAGAGAAACAGTTCCACCATTGAACAGAGTGGAATTGTGCTTTGTGATTTAATCCTTATTCAGGTAAGTGATGGCAGAAACAAAACTTATATTTTAAGAGTAATAAATTTACAGCTCTATGTAAAAGCAATTATGTATAAAAGTTCATGTCCACCTTTCTAGATCTTCTAAACATAAAATAGCCACATGAGAATTATGTCAGTTTTACTGTTTTCAGACACAGTAGCAAAATACGCTGTTTAATCAGTAACCTGCAACATTAATAATTCTAAAATAGTACCTGATTTTTAAACATTGACTTACGTTATAATTTTTCTAATTCATATTTCATATAATATTCTAACTTAACATTTTTACACAATCCCAACGAATACAATCCCCCCCCTCCCCCACATAATTTTCAGTATATCAAATGTGAAAACCAAAAGCCAAACATGGAAAAGAAATGGGATGTTTTTACAAGACTATTTAGAGTTCAAATTTGTTCCCCATGGGAAAGATCATCCTTTGTATTCTTTTAAATACAAACTAAATTTCAGTGAAGAGCACTAGGTGAAATGGGGATGAGATTGCAAATGATTTTAGTTTCTCATCGAGGCAAAATTTCAGTGATGTTTCTGTTCAGCTTTAGCTAGATGGGCTCAGCCACTGGACATTCCATAGGGTCCAAGAAAACTTACTCTTAAAAAATATAGAGCCACCCTAGCACCTAGCATGATTACATAACCCTTTTTCTCCTTTTTGCAGCCCGTGTGTGGGGCATGTGGAAGCATGTAAAGCGTAAGGGGCAAAGTCCCCATAAAAAAACTTCATGGTAGCCGACCCAAGGAGGACAGCTGCCCCTCTGAAGAATTTTCTAAGCAAAAAAAAAAAAGTATATGCAGTACAAGTCCATTCCGGACTAAAGGCTAAACAAAAGCAGCATCCCCTCCTCCCCACGCTGAGAGCTCGATGCTCTCCTACCTCCCAGGCTGACAGCCAGCGGACAAGATAAGGGACGGGTTTGCTCCGAAGGCTGCTGCTCTACCTCCCAGGGCAACGGGGCTAAGGCGGGCGGCGAGGGGCCCGGAGCCCGGCCCTCCCGTGAGAAACTCGGGGAGTTTTGTCCCGGGGCGGGGGAAGGGCTCCGGGTTCCCCGGCCGCCGACAGGACGCGCACGTCGGGGCTGCAGCCGGTTCTCCCGGCCCCGGCGAGCCTCACCTTCCCAGCGCGGGCCACCGCCGCTGCTCGCCTCGGTTTGGCCGGGGGAGGTTCGAAGTCCGGAAGAGCTGCCTCCCGCTCACGGAAAATATTGCCCAGGAGTCAAAAGAGCCAGAGCGAAGAGGGGCACGACAGGTCTGGGGGAGGGGGCAGGGGAAAAGCCCCTTCCCTCGGCACACGCCGGCCCGCTCCCCTCCGTTCCCCCGGCCAGGCTCCTGCTCGCAGGTGAGCCCCGGAGTCCAGCTGCCGGGAACGGCACGGTCCGGATAACACATCCTGCCCCCAGAACCAAACAAAAAGTATGAAAAAGAATTCATCCCATGTCGCCCTACCTTTTCCTCCACATACCCACGCACTTTACCTGTTTTTATGCCGGGTTTTTAATAAATTCCTTCCAAAAGGAGCCATGATCCCAGCGGCATAACATCAGCAATCCCCAAACAATTCGAGGGTGTTCCCTTCTCCCCTATTTTTTTGCCTGAGCGCCTTCCAACTTGTTAATAGTCACCGAGCGTAGCGATGAGCTGGAAGTTGTGCAATTTACTGCTAACTTTGAACTCCAGTTTGTTGCTGCTGCTGCACCTTTGGAGTCCTGCCCAACTGCGAACTTGAAGGAGGTGTTTAGAAGCAGGAAAAAGAAAGGGGAGGGGGGAAATACGCACTTGCTCCTGTGATGTGAAGCTATGCACAGAACTTGCTAAACTTTCAGCCTTGTCACCCTGAGGGCACCAGGCAGCAAATGGGAAAGAGGGGGTTTTGCTCTCGTGTCTAACTCTGTAAAGACACACACACACACAAAAGCACTGAAAACTTTCCCCGGGAGGCTCCAGCCACTTCAGGTCAAGTCGCTCAGCTTAAACACACGCGTTAATGAAGAGCAAGCTACAGTTGCCACATCAGTTCTAGATGCCTAATATTCTGCCTTTTCAGTACCTCGGTGCTTCTTTACAAGGTGTTGAACGAGTAAGGGGAAGATGAATGGAAAAAGACCGCTGTGGCCCCTCTGCTCCCCCAGATTTTTAAGTAAACGAGCTATTTGCATGAAAACCTTCACAGACTAAATGCACCTTCGAAAATGTGGCCTAGCAAAGAACAAGTGAGGCAGCAACATGAAAGACTGGATTCATACTATGCTGTTCCAGGACCTTTTTTGTTATTTTAAACTGTCTTTGCCAGAAGGGAAATGAACACACACCATGGTTCCTGTTCACTGGAACCCCCTGGGAATGAGAGATTTGGAATAAAGCTTCAGAAGCAAAAAACTTTTTTTTCCCCTCCTCCAGTTTGGAGCAGAGCAAAGGAAAGAGAACCCATTGTGTCCAAAAGGCAGCAGGTGAAGGTCCCAGGGCAGGTGGGAAGTTCCATGCACAGCCCTAGCACACCCCAGCCCTCTACTTTTTGCAGTAATTTAACTGGTACATATTTACATATTAGATGTAAATAATTCTTCCTTTTTTTTTTTTTTTCTCCCCTCACAGGGCAGGTTCTTTATGTGGCTGCCCAAAGGTACAGCACAATAGGGAATTGTTTTATCAGCCAGGGGCAGTGATTAAATAGGAGCCTATCAGAGTAAGGGCTTATCTGAAAAAAAGGCTTTTTCTAAATTTCCCCTTTCCTCCCTTGTTCAAGAATTCAATTTTCCTGAAGAAAAAAAAAACAAAGGCTTGTTCCATGGTTTACCTATTACTGGCAGCTCTAGGAATACCCCACATATTTTCAGTTCAGTCCCACGCCTCTGAATTCTCTGAACTGTAACTACAAAGAGAGGGACCGGAGCCTCTTAAAAGCCTTGTTTGTGTATTCATTCAAATAACACAAAAAATAGGGAACCTGAAATGAAACAACTTTCGGATTTCTTATCCAGCTGCTGGGGTAGGTTTGACATAGTCTGAATTCGGTATTATGAACATAAGCACACATTAAATCCATAGGAGTCTTTCCTTTTGCTTTGAATCAGGCTATATATGGGACAAAGAGGGGATTTTCTTATATCTAAAGGACTGGGAAAATTTTTCGGTCCCTAAGAGGTGTTCAAGGCATATTTGGCATAAAAATCAAATCAGTGTAGAACTTCCTAGAGAATAATTAATATTCAAATAACTATTTATATTGGCAAGCTAAAATGAAATAGCTTTATCTAGAAAATAATATTAAATTTTAATTATGAAAATAAATGGGAACTCAAAGATATTTGTAGCTGGTTTTATTACTTCTGAATATTCATCTCACAATTTTAATTTATTCCAAAATTAAAATACCATGTAAATTGTTCCTCTTCCTCTAGCAAATGCAAAATAAAGTTCAACCAAATATATGTAATGTGGGTTCCTCTACACAAGAGAATCAAATGTTTGTTGCATTCATGTAGCTATGCAAAGAGTTGTAGAAAACACTCCAGCATAATAAGCAGACATTTTCCCCTCAACTGAGGGAAAAGAGAGTCTATGCACTTTCACAATTAGGCTAGCCAAAACCAGGAAGAAAGTATGTGAGTGTATGATAAAGTCTCACAGAGTAATGAAGGAGAGAATCTTAAGAATGAGGAACATAGCTCTTTCCTAAAATCAAGAGCAAAGGATATTTGGTATACCATAAAGGAGTGAATAAATGCAGTTTCCTCCAATATTCAATTAATCCGTAGAACCCAAATAAAAGTAATGCAGGGGGAAAAAAGACTTAGTTCCTAGAAAAACATACAAAACCACATAAAAATACATGGGCATTGCTCTCAGTGAAAGAAGGGACTTGAATTTCCTTTCCCCAGAACATAAGCTAGTCTCTGAATGGAGTAGAAATAGTAGCAAAACTTTGCAGAGAGACAGGTTAATTTTGCAGGCAGTGTTGACACAACAGTTCAGTTAGCTTGTCCTTAAACTTCCAAAGTGCCTCAAATTATCTGTATCTGTATGTACATGTCTTTAGTTTTCTTTAAACTGCAGCTCTGATCTTCCAGGATTATTGTACTAACATTCCAGACCAGGGCCCTGGCACTTCCCAGTAGGCCACGTGGACATAAAAAGCAACAACCACTCAAGTTTTGAGTATGATCACCTTCTAATCATACTTTCTGCATGCAAAAACCTAAAAGGTGACTAGCTGGTAACATCACGTTTTTCACCCATGAGCTCACGTAATTGTTCTCCGTCACAGTATGTTCCCTCTAGGAGAAGTAATGAATGAATTGCGGGCAGTCTGTTTTGCAGTACTCATTTTTTGAAAAAAATACATATGTATGGATCTTGAGATCTTTAGAAAGACGTCAACAACTCACTCTTGTATTTAAAGGAGAAGGGAATTATAAGTGCTAGAGTATCACCTGTCATCTTTCAAAGCAGCTCATTCTGAGTGTTTTATTCCTCTCTGCAAAAATACTGCAGCATAGAAATGCTTTAAACCCCACCTTTAACTCAGGTTTAGAACCGAGCTCTAACCATTTCAGTCTATGCATATAGTTTCAAATTAATTTCTTAAATGCAACAAGGAATGGGTGTGCTAGTGCTCCCTCCTGCCCTTTCTCACCTCTCTTACCTACCACTCAGCTCCAGTGCTTATCTTAAACAGCCTCCAGGATCTCATCTGATCTCCTTGTAAGATGATGTAAGCTATTCAAATTCTAACCCAGCAAAAAAGTTTGTTTATTCTATTTTGACTGATTGCTGAGATGAGTTGGCTTACCTCGGGATCAAAAAAGTTCAGTCAGACAGTGTGATTTCCAGAGTTGATGCAAGGTAGGAATACTAAGAGAAAAAAGAGAGGAAACAAAAGAGAACTTGGAAATAGGGGGAAGGAGCAAGACTTCCTTTGGCTGAGTGGTAGGGTAGCTTGGCAGCTTAACCTATTCTAAGAGTGGGTTTACAAGAAAGGACTTCATCTCGTCTAATGGCTTGCTGTCCTTAAAAATGGGGACATCTTACTGTTTTCGCCAGCCACAGACTTCTGACCCTTTTCTTGTGCCAAATCTGGTTTTCTAATGGGCTTTGTGCTCACACCATTCAACTTTTTAAATGGATGGAAAACGGGCTTGACACAGGAGAACAAATAAATAGGTTTTTGTGGGCTAGGTAGTTAAATTGGCTTATTGAGGTATCAGGCAATTGGCAGGCCTAGTATGTGAGGAGAGAAACAAGACAATAAGGCCAAGAATGTGGGAAGAGAGATGTGGGAGGAAGATGTCTTGTCTGAGCATCCCTGAGCAGCTGGATTGGCTCAACCACATTGTGTAACTTCATTCTGGCTGCAGCAGTGAGCAGGGCAATGGAGACAGCAATAGGTACCTTAGGAAAAGGAAAATTGCCCATTCCTTGCTCTGTGCATAGGCTGTTTTGGGTACCTTGGCTTCCTCATTTTAAACCTCATAAATATTATGTCTGCTTGAGTCAGCCAAATATATGAATGAAAGACACTAGACCACATGGTCCAGTACTGTAAGAGGGAAAGGTCAATATTGGGATTATAACCCCTTGAAAGGCGGAAAAGTTGGTGATCAATATTCAGAGAGGTTAAGGATTTGTCTGCTCAACTTGAGAAGATTTGCGTAAGGAACTCAAGAGGACTAGTGGCTGGTAATAAAATGGCAGGTGATGGTCATGTTGATGAGTGTGGAGTAATATACTCAGAAAATCTAAACAAACCTTTAAATTAACTGTCACATCTTGGAAATGTAATTTATTTGGAACAGTTCATGAAAAGCCTTAGGTTAATGTTCTATATTGTTAAAATGAAAACTAAACCAAAACAAACAAAAAGAGAGAGTTAACAATTAATGAGAAAGGAATGCAGAATGAATTGGAAAAGCTTGTTATGTCAGTGTAAACTTTCATTCTGAGTCTACATTTTGAATGACCCAGGCAGCCCATCTGAAGGAGGATATGGAGTGCGTGGCAGCAAGAGAGTTTTAACATGCAGAATAGTTTCGTGTGTGAGGAGAAATTAAGTAGAGAGATAAGACTCTTGGCTCTGAAAAAAGGTGAATATCTGATTAATTTATAACAGCCCTATGATAATCTACATCATGAAGAAAATAAACATGAAACAATTCTTTCTCACTGTGTAAATATAAGGGCCTGCTGAAAGAAAAAATCATAAAGCAAAGTTAAAATAAATACACATATAAAGATTGTACTTGTAAGTAAATGACTTTTACTTAAAGATAGAAGTGCTATCTGACTGCAAATAATGAAAAAACTGCCACCTGACTGCAAATTTTGGGAAGGAAAAAGGTAGGAATATTTAAAAAGAGAGATTAGGCAAAACCATGGATCTTATGGCCAAGTGAGAAAAATCACTCTATTCTGTGTCTTTATCCCCTCAGTCCAGATGTTTCTCAAACCTCTTTTTCTTTTCCCTTCCTTTCCCTACAGCTCACTAGCTACTCGCATAGCCTAAAGTGCAGTAAATCTCACAGGTTACTTTTGACTTGCAGATTGGGTCCACATGAAGCATCACCTTGGCTGCTGTGCCCTCTTGTAGAGGACTTCCATGTAAGGATTTTCCTGTGCTTTACTACAGCAGTGAACAAAACAGTCAGCTTGATCCTCTGTAAGCAGGTTTTTATTCGGTGTTGCAGATACAGAACTAGTTTTTTATATTCTGCAATCCCCAAGAACTCCTAAGCATAGGCAAGGAGAACACCCACAGATATGGAGTCAAGTTCTTTGTCTGAACAATCACAGTCAGCCCATTCTTCATCCAGCCCCAAATCTCTTTCTCTCCTTGTTTTCATTAGGTGCTGGGAAAATGTCTTGTGACTGGATTTACCATTTTTCCATTTCCACCACTCTTCTCCCTTATGCATTCCTATTCTTTCTGTAATGGTCTAAATTCTTGTCAGTTAGGTACTTGGAGAGTATGCAGTAAAAGGCTGAAGAAGATTAAGTGAGCAGAACATCCTTCTGTCTGTAGTGGGGTTTGTTAAATATAGTGGTCCAAATAAACTTTCAGCTAGCTCTCAAAATCTTTGAATTGCTGAATATCTGATGCTGGAGTAAAAAAGCCTACCTGATATTTGCCTTGCTTTTGCACTCTTCCCTAAACATGTGCTAGTGCCCACCTATCAGAGACAGGATATGATGCTAGCAAAGTACTTGAGATGCTCTCCTAGACCAGTTTTTCTGTTAATGATTGGGTGTAACGTGAAAATTAACCTTCTTCTTGTGTCTTTTCTTCAGCTTTCTAGGAGACACTTTTTTCTCATTGTAAATTTGATAAAAATGCATTAAGAGACGTGAACTAAATTCTCAGCTCCCATAGATTTGCATGTTTGTCTTGGAAACAGCAGTCAGGGTTAAATTATTTACCTAATATTTTACTTTTTTTTTTTAATCCTCCTGTGAAATATATTATATTATTACTTTTCATAACAGTTTTTGCAGCATGTTGCAATAGTATTTTGTGGCTAAATTCTTTGGTGTTAAGTGCCTGACTTGTGGCATCTAAGCCAAAGAGACCAGTTTAGATGAACTGCTGAGTCCTGAGCTGCCATACCTGGGTTAACAATGCTCAGTGTAGAGGATTTATCACCAAACCTAAAACTGATCTGAGTACACTTCCAGCAGCCCTAGCTCAAACAGCATCCGTTGAGAAAGACACATTGGAAACATACCAGGTACATCAAAGAAATTGTCTATGACTGGAAGGTTTTAGAAGTTGAAGAGACACAAAGAAAATATTTTTCCTTTTTTCAAAATTGTGACAAAAATACTTTCCTGATACAAATATAATATATGGTTCTGAATATCTTTAATAAAACTGTTTCTATATAACAATATTTTTCTTTCAAAAGATATATGCTAAATTTGCATATTGTGCTATAACCTACTGAAAAAAGCCACTTATGCTGCGTACATCCAAGGATAATCAATGGCAGGTCTTGAAGCACTAGAGCAAATATGATCACAGGATTTGTAGATAGGATTTTAAGAAGGACAAGGATCACCTATCCACCAGACAACCTCCAAGGCAAGGAGACTTCATGCCCCATGTATAGAGTTTACTTCTCTTCCTGAAAGATATATTTTTAAATTTCTTCTTAGCATTGTCACTGGAATTAAAGATAAACTGTTGATACACTCATGGTCAGATATGATTCCTCAAATACACATATACAGAGGAAATATTTTATTTTTCTTGTGGCTGTATTGCAGAAGTTTTTTGCTGAATTGAGCTGGATCAATTGGTTCATTATTTAACTTCAGGTCATCGTTTAATATTTCAAAAAAGGAACACATTTTTAGGTAATTTAAGTAGATTTTACAGTATTTAGAGAACCCGACCTTTTCAATTGAAAATGATTTTCAGAAAGAAACAAGCCTCTGAGTGTGCTCTTGCCTGCTGAATGAAAACATCTTTTAGAGACAAACATCTGAAACAAATGTCCCCTGGAGGTGTACCCTATTCCAGTCATTACAGAGGGAGTACTCATGTTCTTTTTAATGCCAGTCCCTGGGTTCCTGTCAGTACCTGCACCCATTAAGCCTATCACTTTGCAACTTTACACCAAAATCCTTGATATTGTTTTCCTGTGTAAGCTTCCAGCATGCCTGTTCTTGTCTTCCTGCACAGAGAGACAGAGATCTCCACATGTCGTCTCTCAAATGGGCCAGACACACATTAAATACAAGCAAAGGCTTCCTTTGCTACATTCCAGCCATGTATGGAAAATACTCAAACCCTACTTAAATGGAAGAATAAATCCATCACTGCAGCCTGTTTTTCAGAAGAACAGAAACAAATTTTTGTACTCACCTTCACTCAGCTTTTTGCATCTAGGAAAGCATGGAAACACCACTGAAAATTCCACAGTGGCAAAAAGCTGCTGTTTCATAATCTTATACTGGCACTATAACAGTTCATTAATTACTTTTAAAAGTAATTAGGGCATCTTGAGCAATATGGAATCTTCTAATACACAACATGTGAAAATTCTAGGCTGAATCAGCTTCTAAATCTATCTCTCACTTCATTTCTAATAATAAAAATCCTAAAACCAGCAGGGTAGGAATCTGCGTATGATGTAATACCTGGAGACAATCAAATTCACATTTCTATGTTTTTTTGAAGCTTTTTCATTGAAACCAGTGGGAGTTTTACCTGATCAAGGTCTTCTTGCTTAAATGAACAACTGCAAATGTGTTAGGAAGACTGATATCTGGGGCAGTAAGTCACTAGTGGTTTGTCTCACTTAGAAGTAAATAAAAAAAACAAATAAAATTTCTTGAGATGGTTCGTTAATTCCTATGCCAAATAATTTTTTATTTTTGTCCTCACTGGAAATAAGATTTATTGCACAGAACATTAACTTAAGAATAAACCTGGTGTTAATTTCAGAATGAAGCAATTAAAAAAAAAAACAATTTAAGACACAGAAATGAAAAAAAACCCAAAAAACTATATTGATCTTACTCTCCAGATGGGGCAGAATATTTTATATAGAATTTTCTAGCGTCTTTGTCTATTTCAAGTACAATGATACAATCAGAACTATC
This sequence comes from Dicrurus megarhynchus, assembly GCA_013399195.1. Classification (NCBI taxonomy): domain Eukaryota; kingdom Metazoa; phylum Chordata; class Aves; order Passeriformes; family Dicruridae; genus Dicrurus; species Dicrurus megarhynchus. The sequence goes on from VXAD01012235.1 coordinate 468,881, forward strand.
TGAGTCATTCAGAAATATGCTCTGTCACAGATTTAACATTAGTTCCAATAAGGAACATAGGTCTCTAATGAAAGTTTTAAGCCTGAATGTTTCTGACACAGATGCCAGAGATGGCATTTCAGACCAGCTATCATCAGAAATATTTTCAAAGGGCAGAAAAGCACGTGGGCTGCATGTTTGCATCCGATAGACCAACACAAAGCAGCAGGATGAGACAGTTTATACAGCAGGTATGTATGCCAAGACATGTATCTTCTCCTGAAGATATTCTCATGTATCGCACTGGGCTACAATGCCTTGCAAGGAAGGATACTTGGCTCCTCTTACACGATTGCTCTTGTGAAACTCTTTTGTGCCTCTTGGTCAAGTACATATTTTTTCACAGGTAAATTGTTAATTATTATTTCAGCAAGAGTATTCCCTGAGACCCAGACACCTAAACTCTAGAGAATAATAGGAATGTACTCCACTGGTTTCTTCTCTATTCTGCTGACTGCTTGTATCCTAATTCCTGAAGCAGTTGCAAAGGAAACAGTTATTTAGTAAAAAGATATGGAGACTTTTGACTTGCTATTGACTCGATCTAAATCCACAAAGTTGTTTAGATAATTAACTCCAACTGATTGTAATATGTATGGATACTTTCACTATTTAAGCCTAGCTCCCCTGTGTTAAAAGATGTAGCACTATATGGAAGACAGGCGGTCCCTGATTGTGACTGTGGCTTACTGTGCAGGCCTGTGTGATGGCTTCAAAGCCTTACTCCAAAAGGATTTAGTTTATTGGGAGCATAAACCTATGACCAGGACTGCTATAAAGTCATCTATATAACCACAAAAGGTATGATCTGGCAAGAAACTGCTACCATTGAATTTTATATGCAAAAGGACATTGCAAATATGGATGACAGGTAGCAGTAACGTGTTGTAGAAGGGGGAGATGGAATGGTTGCTAGGCATGGCAAAGAAACGTACTATTCTCTTCTTGCCTCAATTATTGTTAGAAACACACATAGAGTTTCACCCTGGTACAAGGGCTGTAGGCTGTGTTGTGATGATACTGGTGTCTGCACACTGTAAGAATTTCAAAACATAGCTGTCCTATTGCATGAAGAGGTAATGTACAGAATCACCCAGCACAAGCTATCTGATGAAGTGAACATTATATCAGAACTACATGTTATAAACAAATGTGTAAATAATAGCCAACTTCTTATCTCTAGGTATACTGGTATTGGCTGGGATAGAGTTAATTTTTTTCACAGTGGCTGGTATTGGGCTGTGGTTTGGATTTGTGTTGAACATGGGGTTGATAATACAGAGATGTTGTTATTGCTGAGCAGGACTTACACAGAGCCAGGGCCTTTTCTGATTTTCGTACCACCACACTGTCAAGGAAGTTGGGGGTACATGGGAGATTGGGAGAAGACACAGCCAGGACAATTGACCCCAATCAATCAAAGGGTTATTCCAGACCATATATAAAGGTATATAAAGTGGGGGGAAGAAGGAAGAATAGGGGGACATTTGGAGTGATGGCCTTTGCCTTCTCAAGTCACCATTACATGTGATGGGGCCCTGCTCTCCTGGCAATAGCTGAACACCTGCCTGCCCATGGGAAGCAGTGAATTAATTTCTTGTTTTGCTTTGCTTGCATGTCTGGCTTTTGATTTCCCTATTATGCTGTCCTTATCTCAACCCATGAGTTTCCTAGCATTTTCTCTTCTGATTCTCGTCCCCAGTCGGGGGAGGTAGGGGAGTGAGTGAGGGGCTGCGATGGGCTTGGCCACTGGCTGGGTTTAAACCATGACATCAGGTTCCTGAGAAGCTTTATTGAGTGGTAAACTCTGTCAGGGTTGTCCTGTATTTAACACACCTCAAGTACTGTGTTCAGTTTTGGGCTCCTCACTACCAAAAGACATTGAGGTGCTGCAGGGTGTCAAGAGAAGGGCAACAAAGCTGGTGAAGGGTCTGGAGCACAAGTCTTATGTGAAGCAGCTGAGAGAGCTTGGGCTGTTCAGCCTGGAGAAAATAAGACTCTGCTCTCCACAACTACCTGAAAGGAGGTTGTAGCCAGGTGAGTGTCAGCCTCTTCTCCCAGGTAACAAGTACCTGGATGAGAGGAAACAGCCTCAAACTGTGCCATGGAAGGTTTAGGCCGGTTATTAACAAAAAATTTCTTCATGAAAATGGTTTTCAAGAATTGGAACATGTTGTCCAGGGAAGTGATGGAGTCACCACCCCTGGGGGTATTTAAAAGATGTGTAGATGGGACATGGCTTAGTTGTTGACACAGCAGTGCTAAGCTGATGGTTGGACTTGATGAGGTCTTGACTTGATGACTTGAAGCCTTTTCCAACATAAAAGATTCTATGATTCTAGTAGGAGTTGAATCTCTGAAAACCCATAATCAATTGTATCTTCCTCTCGAAGTGAGGCATTGCTCTGTGCTGTGCAGCCCTCTTCTGAGGCTTTAGACTGTAGGGAGTTACCTATATCTGATGGACCTGTGTGAGCCTGCCAGAGGTAACACACCATATCTGTCTCGTTTTTTACTCCTTCACACCTAACACACCTTAGGCACGTAGGGGTGGTCTCTAACATTATTCTTTCTGCATCAAGGCCTCAGCTGGCTATTCACACAGAAAAGGGATCTCATCTGTGTAAATAAACCTATTCTTTTTAGTGATACTCATTGAAATAGGGTCAGAGATGTTCACTTCCCATGCTTTACCTTACTCCTAAAGATATGGCCCTATGGAGAGAAACCATTGTAGCTACACGTATACAAAGGTAACATTTACTTGTTATCCCTAACAGTGAATGTCCAGCTGTCTCATCAGTTTCCAGTGAATACAGCTGTAGCACTTGTTCATCCAAGGGAGACTGGTGACAATGAGAAGAAAAGCTGGAAGAAGCTGAAGTTTGTGTTTTCACTAATTATTTATTCCTAAACTATAACTAAAATCAAGAGTTGGAATTCAGGCCTCACTGTTTAAATCAACGATCCATGTTCCTCTCAGTGTGGGTACATGAAATTTACAGATACAGACAAGCTTAAGTTTTAGCATTTGAGTCATGCTGCTCATCTTCTTAAAATTAGGCATGTATGGAGGTGTTTTCAGGATTGGGGCTACATCATCGAGTGATTAGAAAACAGTCCCCTCTGGGTCTCAATTAAACATGGCTCCAGTAGCAGAAATCAATGTACTGGGTTAGTGATTTGAAGCTGAGATCATGTCTACAGCACAAGGCATGGCTGACATCAGCGTGTTAATCTGGGGTGTGAGCGCTCTGTGCTCGCTGAATCCCTTCGTTTACCTGCAGTTATAACAGAGCAACTGTTCTCTTGCCAGTCTAACATATTTCTGCTGGGAGGCGGGGTAGGGGGAGAGAGGGAGAAAGGAGTCAGTACACTAAGGCTCGATGCCCTTATGGTATGGGTGGTGATCATAGATGTGGAACTACTGTCAGGACATATACCCAGGAGGATGCACTGCTCTGGATGTCTTTGATAAGGGATAAACACTGCATCTCTTCAGCATTGCCTGTGATAATCCTTAACAGTAAAATCTAGGCTGCTATAGGCTGCCACAGATGACAAACTTTTTTTCTAGAGCAGTGTATATTTATAAGCTGTATTCTAGTTTAGACATGGCTATAGTTAATTCATGTTTATAAAGCACTGAAATTGAAAGGTGTTATGCAAATGCAAAATATTCTTCAGATGCAAACCCTCTTTTTACTTTTCAAAAAGGGTTCTTTCTTTCTTTGTCAGTGATGTTTTTGCTTATGTTGTAAATGATTGGTTGCCTGTGTTTGCTGTTGTAACATGTATTCTTATTACCACTTTGTTTGTCTTTATTGGGATGTCTGCTTTTCAATCTCCAAGGAATTTCTTAAATACTATGCATGCAAATTTCAGTTCACAGATGTGCAAATTACATAGACGCTTTCCATCCCTCATAGGTAAAAAAGCTGGAAGTTGCAGAAGTGGTGTATACTTGGTATGTGCGTGCTGGCACAGTACTGAAAACACAGTTCTTTGAATCCATATTTTGTTTCTGAGTATCACTCCTAAATCCAAAACAATTAGATTTAACAATGATTTTTAAATTATCTACTCATAAATCATCAAGCCAAAAACCTTGTATATTATGAATAAATTTAAAACTGGTGCTTTTGCCCTGCTTAATGAAATTTTCTGAAGAAGAAAAATAACTAATAAAATGAAAAAGGGAAACACTTCTAAGTGATTCTTACTCTTTTCTTATGTTGCAGTGGAAGAACTGTGGAAGGCTGTCCATGACTCTTTGAGGCTACCTTTATTTAAAAAAAGAAAAGAGTAAAAAAAGAGAAAAAAAGGCTACTGGTTGTTTGCAAATCTCTTAAGGACTCCTGGGGAAGAACTTGTATCTGGTCAAGATGAAGGTCTCAGCGTAATCTCAGTGATTTACAGCAATAATAACATATTGCTTCTTTACTGTGCACACAGGAAATATTCCTCAGTATTTTTAATTCAAAATCTCCTCATGGCTGTGTGATTTTAAATAACTAGTTAAAGTAAATTCTCTTTTGGGTACAAGAAAAAAGCACAATTCTTTGGGAAATTTGTGAAGGAGGCAGGAGAGATGATTTCAGAAGTTTCACAGTGTGGAGTTCAATTCCTACTTATATGGCATAATTGAACCAGTGTAATTTAACAGTGCATACTTATGCCTTTGGTTACCATGTTCCACGGAATGCTGAAGAATAATTGCAGGCAAAAACTGAGTATCAAGGGAAAAAGAGAGTCAACCCTCTGAATCCACATCAATTTCATTCTTCTCTTTCAGGAATTGTCAGTAATCATTGTTATCAGTCCAACAATAACAGTATTAAAACAGTAATTTTGCACCTCTTAACTATTTCATCAATTTAACACAAAATTTCAAAGCATGATCAGTCTGATGAACAGTAGATCACATGAATATGCAATATTTAACAAAGTTATATCAGGCTTTTCACGCATGTCTCTTGTATATATTATACCCCGGAACCTAAATTAAAATATTCATAGCTCACTGGAGAGAAATGGAAAATTTATTAACTTAGGTATTTGGGGAAAATGTGTAATCAGAGAAATGAGAAAGATGCAGTCTGGCCTGGGAATGACTTGCTGAGAGGTGAGAGTAAGGAGGAGGTGCCCGAAGCATAACTCCCATGACACACTGTGGTGGCACTTCTAACTGCACTGTTTGCTTTCTCATATAGAAGGATTTTAGTAAAAGGAAAAAAAAAATTAAAGGAAATGGAAATTAGGAGTAGGAGTGAAGATTGTTTTATAATGACCTTTTTTATCCAAATTGACTTCTATTAAACAATTTCCAAATAAATAAATAAATAAATAAATAAATATAATCTATATGTCCTAAAATTTTGTATTTTCAGTTGTTTTAGCGGTTGGTGTCTAGATGCATACATTCTGTGTTTGCTTTATAGTAATGTAAATATAGAATCTATTTTTTCATGAGAAGGGTTAGAGAATCTCTAAGTGCTGGAAGTGTAATGGCTGTGCTTTAATGGGAAAAAAAATAAAAGAAGAAATGATACATCAGATTATTCTGCTGAAATGATACTTTTAAATTTTCTGCTATTTGAGCATCATGATCCCCTGGGGTACTGAGATGGTGTTTCTGTTTGAAACCCCAAAGCATAAAAAAAAAAAGAGCTCTGCCATGCATGTGTACCTCATATGTAGAAGCTACACAGAATGCCTCTTTCACAGTTTTAGACCCCAAAACTTTAAAATACAAAGGGTGAGCACATTAGACATCCAGGAAGTTTCTACTGATTTGTGGCTCCTTAAAAATGTAGCAGAAATTTGTTGCATATTAAGAAATTCTCCTGATTCAGACAATAATGTGGCTGCTTATGTGTTTGTCTGGGTTTTTTTTTTATATATCAGTAAGTTCTTTAATACTGCTCAGTCAACTTCTCAAGGATTCCTTAAAATGCACAACCTCACAAAAGTAAAAAACTGAGTCACAGAATAACTAAAGGAGATTGGCTTTGAAGTAAGAGGATGCTTAATGTTTTACTTACTTAAAAATGATCTAGCGTGTTAAGTACCATCTGCCTTTTATTTTTGAATGCTTTTCTGATATCCTTTGCAGCAGAGGTGGTCTCCAGGACTTTCAACATTTGAATACACCATCGAGTTTTGAGCATCACTGTGCTGACCAAACAGGATAAATGCCCTAGACCTATTTTTAAACTCAGGGAAAGAAATGCTGAGAATTCACAATGCTCGGAAAATTCTGCTGCAGTGTCTGACTACATTCATGATTTAAATGCACTTTGAATAACCTTGCCTGTCTGTCCTGTTGCTTTGCTTGAGCTTGTCCCTTGACCAGACATGATAGAAATTAATTTGAGTCATCAATTTTCTGCCCAGCATGTTAACCTAAACTGCTGGTAGCCAAACTGTTGTAGGGGCAAAGCAGCTTAATCACCATAACTAAAATCAACTTTTAAGATTTTGAGTGAGTATCTTTAGCCAGTTTGCTGTATGAAACATTTTCTGGATGACCACCTCCAGAATGACCCGTCTTGGAGTTTTCATACTTGTATAACTACTTCTAGGTTTATCTAAAAATATTTTAAAAAATTAAAGAATTCTCAGGCATAAATATATTTAGTGGCAAGATTGAACACCTTGAATTTTCTTCCATTCATTCTCACTGTGCTTATTGCTATTCCAAAGGCATAAAATTGGTAACTGGAACATTGAGAGTTCCTTATTATAATACCCACTACCTTCTACTGCAAGAACATTAGCAGAATGGTACCCTCCTTCTGTTTGGTGATTACAGCTTTTGTGTTTGGTGTTATCCATATGCTATGATGGTAGTTTTATGACAAAGTAAATAGAGGTTTATGTATCTGTTCTTCCATGAATCTGCCATTTACCTGTTTGTTTTGTTATCTTCAGATGCCTCACAGTTGTGAATTGACCTGATTTATAGGCCTGGACAGGCTGTCTAAATTACATGCTGAGAACAAGTAAAGATAAACTGAGTTTCCCAAACTGACTGACACTAATGAATAGTTATAAATATTTTTTTTAGCTAAGAGTGTTTAAAAATAAAGAGGGAGAGAGAGAGACAGATCTGCAACAAGGTTGGTTTTTTCTTTATAAAAGCTTCTCTTCTTCATTGGGAGAAAGGTGATATGAAGATGACTTGAAGAAGTTGAAGTGATTTAGGAAATTAACTGTTGAAAGAGTTAAAATTCCTATTATACAATTCTTTGTGAAGTAGTACAAGGTGCAGATGTAGGAAAGAGGTAGAAAAAGTAAGTAAAGGAGCATCTGAGAAATAGATGATAGCTGAGTTCTATTGAAAAAAAATAAAATTGTCCAAGTTCAGTTGACCTTGATCCAGGGGACTCGAAGATAATATGTCAGGATCATAAAACATGGTAAGAAAGCAAAGCAGATTTTCAACACTGAAGTTTCTGCCTTGTCAGTTTCCAAGAAAAAGGAAATGGAAACAGACGAATGGCAAAAAACACATTATGGTTCAAAACATACCATACATTTGTCCCGTTAAAATCACTAGCAATTATTACCTCAGGGGAAAAAAAAAAAAAAAGGTAACAATTAGGTGATCATAGATTTTAATGGCAGGAAAAATGACAATTACTCTCTTCCTGAAGAAAAAAATTCATTCCTTTAAATTCCAGTTACATAAGAATAAGGGTAATTAGACTATTGAAGAACTCTGTGACAGAAAGTGGGCACTAGAAAATATCTATAAAATATGATTCTCAGTCATAGAGCTTTCTGAACTATTGAACACCCACAGAGCAAAATTAGCTGCAGATTGGTCTTTCTGTATCATGGAAATAATAGAAAATAGGACTAGAGGGAAGTGCGAGTGTCTACCTCATCTAACCTCAGTGCTCAGACAGATGAATGATAGCTGAAACTTTCTGGTAGACTAGCACAGCCCATACAATGTGATAAACATGTTTTGGGGATTTGTTGTTTTGTTTTTTTTTTTTTAATTTGCTCTTGCAGTAGTACAGAAGGGTGTGTTCCCAACTGTATGCAAAAATCTGTGTTCTTAAAAGATCTAATACCACGGCAGTGCACTCAATTTCATTTCTGTGTGTATTTATGTCACCATAAACCAAAATAACACTAGAATTTAAATTCCGTTGTGCTGCAAGAGTTGTTTCAGGGAATAAAGAATTCAGTTAATTAAACTTTTTTCACCAGGTGTTGCTTGTGGCAGGATTTGGAAAATTCTGCGTGTTTCTGCGACACCTATTCAGTCGCAGAGGGTACGGGAGGAAAACAACACCCATCTCTGCTCTTTGCATTTTAAAGAAACGTTTCTGCCGTGAGGGGAACATCCACGACAGAAGAATCTACTCGCAGCGTGTGTTCCTGCTACGTGTGACACGTGTATTTGTCCTTAAATGTATTCAAAGAGACAGAAATGTTCTGCATTGTATCTGTATCTGTATTCAACATATGGAGCATTCGTCTGTATCTGAGAAGAACAAAACAAAAAAAAAAAACCACACAGCAAAAGCAGTAGCATGATGGGAGGCTGACGCCAGTCTTCAGCTTTACGTTTTTATACTCACACGTTACAGGTTACCCTGCCCTCACCTTCGGGTCATTTCTCTGGGCTTTACGGCTCAGGAGCTGAGAGCTGGGAGGCAGAAAGCGAGCCGGAGCAGATACGGGCTCCCGGGCACAGACGGAGGGCAGGGCATGCGGTGGAGAGACGGGGACCCCGCGCCCCCGCCCGCGGCCCCTCCGCACCCCGCGCCCCTCCCGGGGCAGAGCGCGCCCGTCCTGCCGCCGCCCTGCCTCCGCCTGGGGTCCAGGCGTGTCCTGCTGAGTTCCGACCTCTGGGTGCTGTAAACGGAGCCTGTTCTGTGCTAGTCGTTGAGGAAGGATACCTAGCGGTAAAACCAACAGGGAAAAGTGCATCTTGAGAGAAATGTCTCTTAGGAACGCTCGCTCTCTTGAAACCGCAGCGGGTGGCTTGTGGCAAGCGCTCTTCAGAAGTAATAGGGAGTCTCGCCTGGTCGGGTATCAATTTTTTGCCCATCTATGAAAGACTCTCCCGTTATCTTCCTCCATCTCTCACACATACAGACTTCCCTTTTTGTTTCTTGCCCTCTTTTTCCTGCTACCCGTGCCCGATGCAATACTCCTACCCATGGCCAGGGTTATATCCCTGCCGTGCCCCATGTCACGCATTCCCTCCCCATCCCCGGTTTAACATCCCTGCCCGTCACCGGTGTGCGGTTCTTTCCCTTGCTGTAGGGAAAGGTTCTACAGATGAAAGACAAAGGGCGTCAACCGCACGAGGACGGCGGCGCGGTCGCTTACCACCCCTGGCCCCGCGCCGGGGGACAAGCACCTGCGGAAACTTTTTT
>VXAD01012235.1:478333-497988 GCA_013399195.1 Dicrurus megarhynchus
CTATCTGTGTCTCTCTGTCTCTGTCTCTCTCTCCGTCTCTCCCTAGGATTTATGGACTTTACTTTCTAGAGGGCGGCGCGGCAAGGATGAGAGTCCAGCTGGTGTGCGTGGTGCTGCTGGCCCTGGCCTCCTGCAGCCTCTGCTCAGGTAAGTCCCCGCCGCCGCCCGCGCCGGGCGCTCCCCGCACCGCCCGGCCCCGGAGCCCCTCTGACCTCTCGGCGCTGAGCCGCTCCCGGAGCCGGGACCTAAAGGAAGGAAGTGAAGTCTCTTCGGGCTCCGCCGGCTGTGTCCATTAGGCGCCCGAGAGCTGGCTCTGATAACGGGCTCTGGCCAGCATCGGTTTTTTATATCACTTCTCTAACTTTCTCCCTTCATATAAGCCATTCCTCCTCACAGCATCCATACCATGGCAATTAGTGTAGACTAGCCACTGGAAATACAAATCAGTGCAGACCATCTGCTTGGCTGTGCTATGGTTCATTGAATACGATGTATTTCCAAATTACAATACAAATTGTATTTTCTGCAACTCACATGAATAGCTGCTGTAATCCAAATCAACATGAATATGTATGCCCTTTAGTCACTTTTTAGAGAGAGAAATATAATTTATTATCTGGAGAAAAAGTTGCTAACAACCAATCTGAAATCATGACCAAAAAATACTGAAGCACAGGCAGATCACACAATAAGGTTAATGTAAGTGCATTTATTCTCCAAGAGCAGCTGCTTTAGAAAGCTCAAAAGGAGGACCATATATTAAAATGCATTGCCTCCTTCTTTGGAAAATGACACATCTTTAGCATCTGCCATTTATGTTCTAAGTTTATGAGCAAATAGAGTTACGGTAATGGTTAAACAGGTGTACCCACACAGATACGAAGCAGAATAATCTGCAAAATCCAACCTTAACTAACTTGAAAATTACTTTAATTTTTAACTCCACTAAATTTAACAAGGAGCTTCATTTTTCAACTTTAATATTCAGCAGTACTCAGAATTCCTAATTCTCACTTTAGATGAATGGTTCCAATTTGTATTCCCCTGCAGGAGAAAAATGTAAACCACATAGTACCTGCATTTTATTACCGTTTAAATGTAATTGTTCTGTATATTATAGAGAACTCATGATCTTGGTGAAAAAGCTTAACATTTTTTTCTCTCCATATAATTTTTAAGCTTTTTAAACAAACACCTGACTAGTATTTTCAGTGAAGCAGTTTCAAATTCAACTCTTCAGAGAGACTGAATGAAAGACCACTAAAGTAAAAAATTTAAGCAGGAATTCAAATAGGTTCATAAAAAAAAAATCCAGAAGCCAAATTGTAGGTGGAACTAACATGATGGTTTATTTGCTTTAAAATTTGAAATTATTTTTAAATGAGAAATGCCACAGAGAAGCTTATGTGAAGGGCCCCAAATAATTTGTAACTACTATGGACAGTTATGTTATAAAGAAAATGATTGTTAAATTTTCTTTTGAAAATGTTTGCCCTCAGGAGAAAGTGTATACCTGTAGAATGTAGTTGTTCTGTAAAATGTGAATATATGAATAGGAATTATTTTTCTTGTCCTTAGAATCAAGAATACCTCAAACTATGTGAATTTCTCTCTGATTTTAACAATAATGTGTAACCAGGCTTTTTATACATTGCTTTCTGAGAGTCTGTTCTTTTTACGCTTTTGCTCCTCATCCATCTCTTTTCACTCCTGAATTACCTGAACATGCTTCCTTCTCTCCCTCCAAGCCTTGCTTTATTCTCCACTCAAAGAATCTTGACTCCTAAATAATGCCCTCTAGATTTATTGTTTTCAATTCAAATGCTTCTTAATGCCTTCCTTCCCACCTTTCATGTCTGCAGCTATCCTCCAGCCTCAATGTGTGGAAGCTATCTTCCATCCTTCATAGAAACTAAATCCAGATGCTAACCAGGCAGAAGTCCTTTTATTGTTCTCAGCTGGTGTGATCCAGGACAACTCAAATCATGATGCTGTCATTGTGTGTGTGGTCACCTGCTCACAGGAGATGCTGTCATTGGTAGAAATTCAGCTGAGGTGATCTTGTGCTGCCAGCAGAATTTTGGCTAATGGTAAACCTGGTAAAACTGAGAGCTATTACTGCTGAAAGGGCTGAAAAGCATCAGGTTGGAGTTTAGTTGCTAGGGACTTGCTGACTGGTCTACAACTAGTTCTATCTAATATGAAAATTTTAAACATTAAATAAGACTGGTTGTCGATCAGCATTACAGCAAGTCAAATGCAATAGCTCTGATGATAAAAATAATGAATGAATGTATTGTGTTGGTAATGCAGAGCTGAACAGGAGCACCCCTACAGAGGAAGGGGATATACATAACACATAGAACTTTTTCATGACCTAAATAATAGGCATGAGAACCAGCGCGATTATACAAAATGCAGTGGCTTAGGAAAGAATAGAAATTCCTGTTAAAAGCTCCTTTTTAACCAAAGCACTGTTGGAAATCCGAGGAATAAAAGACGTTATCTTGTTATCTAACCTGCTTTTTGGGGTTTTTCAGGCACAAAAGACAAACAAACCCAAAAAAAACATGTAAGAGAGCTGCCCTTTGTAGCTAACGGTAAGCATTAAGGTGGTTAAGTATTGAGGTTTCTGAACCAAACTGTGCTATGCTGTTCTCTCTTGAGAACAGATAAGGGACAGAGGAGGGCTGCTCTGATGAGTTGGAGAATACAAGGCTGTTACAGGGAAGGAGAATAGGTTAGAGTCCAATAAATCTGGGCATAGCCTTTCAATGAAGCATTTATGGGGTTTCCAGGACAATGGTTTTTGACAAAAAAGACACAGTGATCTTGCATTTGTTTGCTAATCTTGTTGCACAAAAACACACAGAAACACTACACTGGGAAGAGCAGTGATTCCTCTCAATAAATACATGATAGGTAAATACTACAAATAGAAAGGTGTCATTTATAGTGTAGGGATTTATTTGCAAACCATGGATACATTTGTAATTAGAAATAAATTAGACTTGAAATCAGAAGCAAATGAGTAAGCATTGATAATTTAGAAGAATTTCCTAAAGAAGAAGCAAAGCAACAGTAGTGGTGAGATTTATTAAGTTTGAACATGATTGATTTTGTAATGGGTGCTGACAGAAACCTGTGACACATTGGCACATGCTTGTGGTCCCTTACAGCCTCATGTTCTGTGAAAGGTAGTGGCACAACATGGTGACGATCCCTGAAATGAAGGCACAGGCAGAACCTATTCACAGATTCAGCGGCAGGGTCTTACATGCCCACAGCACTGATTATTTTAAAGAAAGTGAGATATAACCTATATGAATATGGAATGTATTTTGTTTATTATGGTTTGAAATATTAGTGTATTGTTTGGTTTCGGACTGTTGGTATTCCAGGAAAGGTAAAAGCTATATGGAACTCTATTTCACCTAAAGGCTTAACTGATTCCTTACATTTTTTTTCTTTGAGCTGTGATTTCTGCTACCACGGCACCAGATCTTCATTGTGATTCTCATCTTCATCTCGTGATGCTGTGTGTAGAAATGTGTCTGTGTATTTTCTCTTTCTACAGCAATTTTTACCCTATTTACCAAATCACAGGTCTTGCAAGTCTACTGAGGTATCAAAGGTCAATTAAGTCAGTAAAGAAAATCCCTAAATTCCCAGTCACAATACTTTCTTTTTCTATGTATGTTGTCAAGAGCTTGTATCATAAACTGATCAGGCTCAATTCCCTCATATCAGTAAAAATAGCCTTAATTTAAGAATAATCGAGGCTATTGATTATTAATCAAGTAATCATAACTGCCATTTACCTAAATAATTACTACTTAAATAAATATTTGAAAATAAATATTCAAATTTTTCTTCCAAAGTAAGCAAAGGTGACAAATATTTATTATGAAAATAATGAAGAATATTAAAGCAGTTTTTTTATACTGAAAGAATTGTAGTTTAATGAGCCTTTCTGCTATGAAACCAAGATAAATGAACAGTTTCATTCACTTCAATAAGCTTGATCATGGTTTAAAAAGATATTGAGTATTTCTTTTAACATAATATTGCTGTTAACTGAAGACTTCTCACAGTCCCTCTAAGTCAGTGCTGTTTGTGTTTGTCTGTTTATTTTTTAAAATTCATTTAAATATCTAAGTTCTTTATACTGAATTGAAATGTCCATGATTTATGATCAAATAATAAACATATGTTTCTGGTTTATTCCCAGATTCAGAAGAGGAAATGAAAGCATTAGAAGCAGATTTATTGACCAATATGTACACATCAAAGGTAATTATTTTTCTTCCTTTACCTGACAGGGAGGGAGCAAATGAATTCTCATTACAACCCAAAAGTCTTTGCACGAAGTAATAACCTATGGTCTAGACAGAAAAGTTCAGTGTTAGGTTTTACTTTGGTGCAAGATTTTCTCCAGTTCAAAGGAAATTTAAAGGTGTTGATGTGGCACACTAAACGTGTTCCTCACTTGTAACACTGGTACTTTCATTAAACTGTCAAAACTGTGTTATGTACAGAGATGTAAATTTATATGAGGAAATGTGTTTCCAATAAGATTATGCCCGATGAAAGCTACATTAACCTTGAGTCAAACTATAAGTGCTATTTTTATGCAGAACTCTTCCTATATGCATATAAAATTAAGACAGTCATAAAGCAAAAATTGTTAATACATATACCTATTTTGGTTTAGGATTTTAATCATAGTGTTAGTACAGCAACATGAGGACATGACTGTGAAAATACTAACTTGGTAAATGGCATTTCCTTGACAAGTTTCCAGACTGTGAATAATGTTTATGTTATTTAATATCAATAGATAAAAATTCAGTTAAAACCTCATATTGACAAAGTGAAGCAGCAAGTGTTGCACATATGTGTTGGACAGGCTGATAGACACTTTCTCAACACTATTATCTTCCATAAATTATTTGAGAAATAGATATGTCTGATATATCTTCAGCAACATATTAAAGAACAAATTCTGAAACCAGTACTATGGGTTTAAGCATGAATATTTTAATTAATTATTCCAAAAAAGTTTAAGTGGTACTTCAATGTAATGGAAAATAAAATGAGAAATGAAAAATTTCTCCCCCAAAATAGAAATTTTTGTGAACCAATGACAAATGAATGGTTAAGGACAAAACCTGCCAGGAAGACTTCTGCATATACTGTATTTACGTATATGTGACCTTTTCCACAGGATTATTGGATAGATTAGAAGAAGTATGAGGCCAGAAAATGCATTTTCTTTATCTGTCTGGCAGTCCTTAGATTTCAGTGTTCTTTACTGGTATGATAGTTAACCTTAGATTACAATTAAACCTGTTTGCCACTCACTTCTCTAAGGTACAGAAAGATTTAATAACTACTCTTTTTCTGAGACATATTTAAATGTAGGAGGCTGAAAAAAAAATAGGGTTTTTTGCTGTGTGGCAAGGCATAGTGTGCCCTGGAAGAAAACCCTGCAGCTATTGGTATTTCTGCTACTGACTTTATTGGATCTGTGAACATAACTTCCATCTTTTCCTCCCTCTCATCACAGAACACAAGCTCAGGTAACTCCAAATGCACAAATATATTGCACCACTTAATAATGTCATGATGTTTGCCATAATACTCTTATGTTGTTTTATGTCATGTAGCTTGGTATTCAGCATCCTTATGGTATTTACCACAAGTCAACTGACACTTGAAGCTCACAGAAGCAGTAGATTCATGCTGTAGACACTGCTTTAATTCTGCACTATTCTGCCTTAAATCACCATCTAAAGTTCATTAGTTGAATATATGTTGTCTCTTGACATCAGAGTAAGACATGGTGGAAACACTAAAAACTGCGCATCAACTCTTCTGCAAGAGTCATACCACTATTCCATTCATTACTGATTTTTTTTTTCTGTTGTCCCCTGCTAGATTTTAACCCTCATTACAACAAATTATGGTTCTGATGTGATAGAAAAATTTGAAGATGGTATGTGTAATACCTGTCTTGTGTTGTGCCTGAGATCTGGTTCCATTTGAGGGCAATTACTGTTAAAATGCATTAACTGTATTTGACACTGACTTGGTAATCAGCAAAGGAAGTCCAAAGAATTTAAATAGCACTAAGATGGGGAAAAAAGTACTGTTTATGAAACATGAGATCTAAATGTGCAGCAAAAGGATTATCACTTGTGGGTTTAAGTATTTGATAGAACAAAAATCTACCTAAGTAGGTAATTGTGAACTATAGTATCAAGACTACAGCTAGGGCGTAAGCACACATCTTTTGCAACATTCAGTAGTTTATCCAGTATAATGGGAAGAATTGCTATATGCCTTTAACTTCACAGACTGCTGTCCAGTGCCTTCTGCCCCTTTTCAAGTTGCTCTTTAAAGTCACCTATATGCTGGATCACTCTCCATCCTTAAAGAATTATGTCCATGCTTACTGCAACCTGAATTCAACACATAATACAGTTTGTCACCCTTCCCTGCTGATACAACTCAACGAAGATACAAGGATCAAACAAACACTTAAAATACTTATCTGTATTTTTTCTAAGATAAAATCCAAAAAGCCATTTGGAAGATCTGGTAAAGCAACAAAACCTGACTTATCAAAAATATGTGGACAGTTATCTCCTGTCTCTCTTTTGTTTTAAATAGAAAACTCTATTCATGTCAAAGAGATTACTTTATTTCCAGCTTCCTAAATGCTGGCCTGAAGTCACTAGTTACATGAAGAATGTTTTGAACTCAAAAAAGATCAAGACTATGTTATTTAGAGGAAAAAAGAAAGTGAAGGAAAAGTATTCCATGGAGAATATATCATCCCTAGAATAGACTCCATCTTTGGGATCCCACCCGACACTAATTTTCTGAAGTCGTGGATCCCCCGAGTTTTTCATTGTTGTAGGATGCCCATTATGACTGTATTTGCCCTGAGACTTTAGCCTCCTTGTCAGAGGAGCTGCCTAGGGGGAGGTGGTACCTACAGCTACCTAGGAGTTACTGACTTCCTGACTCAGTCATCACACAAAAACTAATTAGGTTTACAGGCATTAATATACACCATGGAAGTAATTTTGCTTTAACAAAACTCAATGCTATATCTGATTAAAGACAGAGAATATTTTTATTATTTCTATGGTTACAATCTGAACAAAATTCAACTACTATTATGGAAAGGAACCAGAGAGATCCTACAGCAGCTTGGGATTTTTACTTTGTTATAACTTGGCTTTTTATCTGCTGTTACTAGATAAAGGCAAGAATATAAATAGCAGATAACTTTTTTCCTAAAGAGAAATATAATTTGGGATGTATTAACTATAACAAAAGAAGTGTCTTCAGCAAGCTCTCAGAGGTATCATTCAACCAGACACAGAAATAAAATATCATATAAATTATAACTTGGGAATCTCTTCTGTCGTGCATAGGACAAGCCTGTTGTCAAAGAAGGAAATAAGCTTATTTAAGTTTCTTAGATGATCCTAAATTCTCTTTCAAGATACATAAGTTGTGAGAAATTATATATCTGATTCTTATTTCACAAGCAAGTTCAACAGTGGAAATACAAACATCATATTAACTTCAGCATTAGTACCTTTTAAATTCTAGTTCATACTGCATTCTCTTTCGTTCCTTCAGATCATTCCCAGATATTTTTCAAGTCACTCTTAAAAAAATTAGTTCCATATTGTCAGATAACTGTTCCTTGCTCTACTGTGTAGGTGTTTTCCAAAATACATGTTGAGCTACTGTAGTTGATATTGCTTACACCTGTGGGGAAATTATATAAAAATATAAAATATAAAAATATATAATATATAATACAAAATATATTACATATTGTAAATTGATCTGAACATTTGGCTTATCATCATCTTAAACTGTTTTTTATATACCTTTAGGATAACTGCCTCAGATATTTTTCATAACCTAAAAAGCAAAGCAGTCTGATTTTAATGCTTGCTGTAATAGTGGAACAGAAAAATAACATGACTGCTCTGTTCAGTGACTGGACATGACCTGGAAAACTCCATGTTCAGTTAAAAAACCTCAAAATTCACTC
Source organism: Dicrurus megarhynchus (assembly GCA_013399195.1). Classification (NCBI taxonomy): domain Eukaryota; kingdom Metazoa; phylum Chordata; class Aves; order Passeriformes; family Dicruridae; genus Dicrurus; species Dicrurus megarhynchus. The sequence goes on from VXAD01012235.1 coordinate 486,417, forward strand.
TGGTTAATGGTAGCAGTATAAGTCAGAAGCAGGTGTACCCAAGTAAAAATACTTTGAGGTGATATATACGTGGTATTAACAGGAATGAGACTCCTGTAACAAACAAAGTATGTTAGAAGCTTGCAAACAGCACTGCAAAATTGTTTTCTCCTAACCTCATAAGTAGGAGCTAAGACAATTTTCACCTAAGAAAGTCTGCTATTTAAGTATTTTACTAATACACAGAGGAAAGCTCCTTTATACATAGNCTGCCATTTACCTAAATAATTACTACTTAAATAAATATTTGAAAATAAATATTCAAATTTTTCTTCCAAAGTAAGCAAAGGTGACAAATATTTATTATGAAAATAATGAAGAATATTAAAGCAGTTTTTTTATACTGAAAGAATTGTAGTTTAATGAGCCTTTCTGCTATGAAACCAAGATAAATGAACAGTTTCATTCACTTCAATAAGCTTGATCATGGTTTAAAAAGATATTGAGTATTTCTTTTAACATAATATTGCTGTTAACTGAAGACTTCTCACAGTCCCTCTAAGTCAGTGCTGTTTGTGTTTGTCTGTTTATTTTTTAAAATTCATTTAAATATCTAAGTTCTTTATACTGAATTGAAATGTCCATGATTTATGATCAAATAATAAACATATGTTTCTGGTTTATTCCCAGATTCAGAAGAGGAAATGAAAGCATTAGAAGCAGATTTATTGACCAATATGTACACATCAAAGGTAATTATTTTTCTTCCTTTACCTGACAGGGAGGGAGCAAATGAATTCTCATTACAACCCAAAAGTCTTTGCACGAAGTAATAACCTATGGTCTAGACAGAAAAGTTCAGTGTTAGGTTTTACTTTGGTGCAAGATTTTCTCCAGTTCAAAGGAAATTTAAAGGTGTTGATGTGGCACACTAAACGTGTTCCTCACTTGTAACACTGGTACTTTCATTAAACTGTCAAAACTGTGTTATGTACAGAGATGTAAATTTATATGAGGAAATGTGTTTCCAATAAGATTATGCCCGATGAAAGCTACATTAACCTTGAGTCAAACTATAAGTGCTATTTTTATGCAGAACTCTTCCTATATGCATATAAAATTAAGACAGTCATAAAGCAAAAATTGTTAATACATATACCTATTTTGGTTTAGGATTTTAATCATAGTGTTAGTACAGCAACATGAGGACATGACTGTGAAAATACTAACTTGGTAAATGGCATTTCCTTGACAAGTTTCCAGACTGTGAATAATGTTTATGTTATTTAATATCAATAGATAAAAATTCAGTTAAAACCTCATATTGACAAAGTGAAGCAGCAAGTGTTGCACATATGTGTTGGACAGGCTGATAGACACTTTCTCAACACTATTATCTTCCATAAATTATTTGAGAAATAGATATGTCTGATATATCTTCAGCAACATATTAAAGAACAAATTCTGAAACCAGTACTATGGGTTTAAGCATGAATATTTTAATTAATTATTCCAAAAAAGTTTAAGTGGTACTTCAATGTAATGGAAAATAAAATGAGAAATGAAAAATTTCTCCCCCAAAATAGAAATTTTTGTGAACCAATGACAAATGAATGGTTAAGGACAAAACCTGCCAGGAAGACTTCTGCATATACTGTATTTACGTATATGTGACCTTTTCCACAGGATTATTGGATAGATTAGAAGAAGTATGAGGCCAGAAAATGCATTTTCTTTATCTGTCTGGCAGTCCTTAGATTTCAGTGTTCTTTACTGGTATGATAGTTAACCTTAGATTACAATTAAACCTGTTTGCCACTCACTTCTCTAAGGTACAGAAAGATTTAATAACTACTCTTTTTCTGAGACATATTTAAATGTAGGAGGCTGAAAAAAAAATAGGGTTTTTTGCTGTGTGGCAAGGCATAGTGTGCCCTGGAAGAAAACCCTGCAGCTATTGGTATTTCTGCTACTGACTTTATTGGATCTGTGAACATAACTTCCATCTTTTCCTCCCTCTCATCACAGAACACAAGCTCAGGTAACTCCAAATGCACAAATATATTGCACCACTTAATAATGTCATGATGTTTGCCATAATACTCTTATGTTGTTTTATGTCATGTAGCTTGGTATTCAGCATCCTTATGGTATTTACCACAAGTCAACTGACACTTGAAGCTCACAGAAGCAGTAGATTCATGCTGTAGACACTGCTTTAATTCTGCACTATTCTGCCTTAAATCACCATCTAAAGTTCATTAGTTGAATATATGTTGTCTCTTGACATCAGAGTAAGACATGGTGGAAACACTAAAAACTGCGCATCAACTCTTCTGCAAGAGTCATACCACTATTCCATTCATTACTGATTTTTTTTTTCTGTTGTCCCCTGCTAGATTTTAACCCTCATTACAACAAATTATGGTTCTGATGTGATAGAAAAATTTGAAGATGGTATGTGTAATACCTGTCTTGTGTTGTGCCTGAGATCTGGTTCCATTTGAGGGCAATTACTGTTAAAATGCATTAACTGTATTTGACACTGACTTGGTAATCAGCAAAGGAAGTCCAAAGAATTTAAATAGCACTAAGATGGGGAAAAAAGTACTGTTTATGAAACATGAGATCTAAATGTGCAGCAAAAGGATTATCACTTGTGGGTTTAAGTATTTGATAGAACAAAAATCTACCTAAGTAGGTAATTGTGAACTATAGTATCAAGACTACAGCTAGGGCGTAAGCACACATCTTTTGCAACATTCAGTAGTTTATCCAGTATAATGGGAAGAATTGCTATATGCCTTTAACTTCACAGACTGCTGTCCAGTGCCTTCTGCCCCTTTTCAAGTTGCTCTTTAAAGTCACCTATATGCTGGATCACTCTCCATCCTTAAAGAATTATGTCCATGCTTACTGCAACCTGAATTCAACACATAATACAGTTTGTCACCCTTCCCTGCTGATACAACTCAACGAAGATACAAGGATCAAACAAACACTTAAAATACTTATCTGTATTTTTTCTAAGATAAAATCCAAAAAGCCATTTGGAAGATCTGGTAAAGCAACAAAACCTGACTTATCAAAAATATGTGGACAGTTATCTCCTGTCTCTCTTTTGTTTTAAATAGAAAACTCTATTCATGTCAAAGAGATTACTTTATTTCCAGCTTCCTAAATGCTGGCCTGAAGTCACTAGTTACATGAAGAATGTTTTGAACTCAAAAAAGATCAAGACTATGTTATTTAGAGGAAAAAAGAAAGTGAAGGAAAAGTATTCCATGGAGAATATATCATCCCTAGAATAGACTCCATCTTTGGGATCCCACCCGACACTAATTTTCTGAAGTCGTGGATCCCCCGAGTTTTTCATTGTTGTAGGATGCCCATTATGACTGTATTTGCCCTGAGACTTTAGCCTCCTTGTCAGAGGAGCTGCCTAGGGGGAGGTGGTACCTACAGCTACCTAGGAGTTACTGACTTCCTGACTCAGTCATCACACAAAAACTAATTAGGTTTACAGGCATTAATATACACCATGGAAGTAATTTTGCTTTAACAAAACTCAATGCTATATCTGATTAAAGACAGAGAATATTTTTATTATTTCTATGGTTACAATCTGAACAAAATTCAACTACTATTATGGAAAGGAACCAGAGAGATCCTACAGCAGCTTGGGATTTTTACTTTGTTATAACTTGGCTTTTTATCTGCTGTTACTAGATAAAGGCAAGAATATAAATAGCAGATAACTTTTTTCCTAAAGAGAAATATAATTTGGGATGTATTAACTATAACAAAAGAAGTGTCTTCAGCAAGCTCTCAGAGGTATCATTCAACCAGACACAGAAATAAAATATCATATAAATTATAACTTGGGAATCTCTTCTGTCGTGCATAGGACAAGCCTGTTGTCAAAGAAGGAAATAAGCTTATTTAAGTTTCTTAGATGATCCTAAATTCTCTTTCAAGATACATAAGTTGTGAGAAATTATATATCTGATTCTTATTTCACAAGCAAGTTCAACAGTGGAAATACAAACATCATATTAACTTCAGCATTAGTACCTTTTAAATTCTAGTTCATACTGCATTCTCTTTCGTTCCTTCAGATCATTCCCAGATATTTTTCAAGTCACTCTTAAAAAAATTAGTTCCATATTGTCAGATAACTGTTCCTTGCTCTACTGTGTAGGTGTTTTCCAAAATACATGTTGAGCTACTGTAGTTGATATTGCTTACACCTGTGGGGAAATTATATAAAAATATAAAATATAAAAATATATAATATATAATACAAAATATATTACATATTGTAAATTGATCTGAACATTTGGCTTATCATCATCTTAAACTGTTTTTTATATACCTTTAGGATAACTGCCTCAGATATTTTTCATAACCTAAAAAGCAAAGCAGTCTGATTTTAATGCTTGCTGTAATAGTGGAACAGAAAAATAACATGACTGCTCTGTTCAGTGACTGGACATGACCTGGAAAACTCCATGTTCAGTTAAAAAACCTCAAAATTCACTCTGGTTAATGGTAGCAGTATAAGTCAGAAGCAGGTGTACCCAAGTAAAAATACTTTGAGGTGATATATACGTGGTATTAACAGGAATGAGACTCCTGTAACAAACAAAGTATGTTAGAAGCTTGCAAACAGCACTGCAAAATTGTTTTCTCCTAACCTCATAAGTAGGAGCTAAGACAATTTTCACCTAAGAAAGTCTGCTATTTAAGTATTTTACTAATACACAGAGGAAAGCTCCTTTATACATAGATGTGAATCAGATTGACATAAGTAGTAACTTCAGATCAAAAAGATTCTATAAATTACGCAAGGCATGACAAATTTCCCTATCCTTTACTCTTCTCTTCTGTTTCCATCCACTGCAATACTTTTGGTTCTTACTTAACTTAGAAATCTCACTCACTCATGTAGCACTGCCTCTGGATTTTATGCTCCATTGCAATTTAGCTGTTGCAGTGCTAGCTCACATTTCTTTCGTATACCCAGGAGAGAAAAGTGAACTGGGAAAGCCTCCTCATTTTTCATGGAAAACTCCATATTTTTGTATTTCAAAAATACTTTTAAAAAGACCAAAGAACATTTTGAAACTGTGTTGGACATTTGGTTTTTTTCCTAGTTTAACTTCTGTTAGTAAAATTTTATATTCTGCACTGAGATTAATTTCATTTTGAAACTGTCACATCTTTTCAAATAATTTCATAGACTAACTAGGGCACTTAGATGGGACAACAGATAAGCTCAAAGTAAACAGTGCAGAACCAATTACAAGCTTCCAAATAAGTTTTCAGATTTGTTTTCATAGACTCAAAAAAAAAAAATCTTATTTTTTCCAAATGTTGTCAGGAGTTTGAGAATGCACACCAGTTTCATTAAAGGGCTAAATCATTCTGATTTTGAAACGGTTGCGTGTATCAGATGTATATTAGAGTAATGATCATGGCCAAAAGGAAACTTTTTGTAATTAATGCTAAGAGTGATGCCAGCTTTTCTTGTTTCTTCCTCATTTCTCTCAATTTTCTTTCTTTTCCCTCAAATATTAGTAAAGTGTGATGAATATATATAAATCTTGCATGCAAGGCCTCTTTGTTAGGAAGGTGCTCTAAAGAAACAGGTTATGTGATTACCTCATGTTGCAACCACACTCTCAGTAAGTGCTGTCAAGTATGTGTGAAAGGCAATGTCTGTGGTAGTGTAATACCTATATTTAACTTCATACATCCAGGAAGAGAAGCAACTACATTTCAGTTCATAGGTAAGGCCTAATCCTAGTGTGCACAGCAAGGAAATCCTTGTCAGGAATAAATAGGAATTTGCTTTTTGGCTTTTGATTGGAGATTGCTATGTCACCAGTTCTAGCTCAAGGAAAGTAATTTCTGTACTCAGCACTAAAAGGAAATACAGTGCAGAAGAAATAATTAGTAGTGAGAGAATGAAGAAAATGGCAAAATCATGAAAAGCAGTAAATGACATAGGAATTAAGTTTAAACCTTACTTTTTTCCTATTGATAATCAAAATGGAAGAAGGCCACTGCCACAACTGCTTGGAGAAAACAATACCAGTAGAAAAGTAAAAGTCATGCTTGTCAGCATTTCTTTAAAATGGTTTAAAAGCTCATACATAATGCAAGATACTGGAACAAGCAAAATTTGAGACAAACCGTGGGGAAATTTCCTTAATTGTTTCTGTAACATCTCTGGACAGGTTCTTTATGGATCACCTAAATACAGATGGTCTCAGTTTTTCAGTCCAGTTACCAAATTAGGAATACTTTGTTTTCACAGCTATGTTTTATCTCTGCTCCATCTTCCTAAGCCTGTAGACCTTCAATTAACATCTCCCAGGCTCTTGACTTACCAGCATCAAAAACTCCTGGTGCTTACAAATTCTGTAACTTCAGATCCAGACTCATCAGGCAGCTCGTCCTGAAGCAGGGACTCCATTCCTTTTCTCAGGGAATTTTGAAATGACTGGTATTTGTTCTGAACTAGGGAGGAGCGTCTACTTAACCACAGGCATCCAGCTTGGATTCCTGAGCTGGGAATTTATCCAGTGGGTTTGATTCATTATCCTTATTTACACCTGTGAATTTATATTATATTAATTTCCATCTGCGTTTTTTGTTTGCACCTGTGCAGAATGACTATGAAATGCTGCCATTCTGGTTTGGTAGCAGTTTAGTCTTTTCATCTTGTATATCTACCTGGGGGGCAAGGCTGCAAGGAAGCAGACTCGGCGTACGTAAAAAATGAGTTGTCCTACGTTCAGCACTCTAATTATTGTCTAAAAGTTGACCAGATGAAAAGCATGTCAGAAACATAAACTTGTTTCTAACAAAATGTTTGAATGTAGCACATGATTACAAAAAAAACCAAAACGCTTTAAATTGTGGGTGTTTTTATTTTCAGATTAACAGAGCAAAACTTCCTTACTGGAAGATGACCCTGCTAAATGTCTGTAATCTTGTCAACAACATAAACAACCAAATGGGGGAAACAGTAGAGGTAGATGAGGAGGATCTGGTTCCAGGAAGACAGTTCCCTGCTGCTCTGGATGGCTTCAGTTTGGAAGCAATGCTGACAGTATATCAACTCCAAAAAGTTTGCCACAGCAGAGCCTTTCAGCATTGGGAGGTAAAACAAACTGTCACAAACACATGTTTTTACTCATTAAACTCTTAGGCTCTGTAATGATGTTGTAAAAATCCATATCCTTGTAACCCCCATCACATTGTCTGAGCTTTCCTTCCCTTTTTTATATTCTGTAATACCTCTAATAATACCTCTTTGAGTAAGAGTTGTGAATTAGTAAAGTTTATGATGACCTGAGCGTAAGTTTCTTACAATGACCCATACATAAATGAGAACTTTTCTTAACTACATACTTTCTCCACTTTTTGTAGCTGTTCCAGGTAACCAAACACATGAAAGTCATCCCTAAGCCAGAACACATAATTAGTGTCTGCTTAACAGCCATGAAGTTACTACAGATCTATTGAGGCATAAATAAATGTAGCCAGTGTCTCTGTTTTAAGACCCTAAGGCAAACTGGATTCAAAATACAGGGATACATGCCCATGTGTACTTATTATTTTACTAGGTACTCTGTTTTTTTTATCATTGCTAGGAAACTGGCAGCAAGGTAACTCCTGCTTTTTGTTTCCATACACCTAAAGAGGGCCCTGGTAGTTGACATTGTGATTTTATGAAGAGTTCTGCTCTTAAATAGTGATTGTTTATAGTCCAGTTGTGATGTTTATTTTACTACAGTGATTACACAGAAGTACACTAGGCATAATCCAGTTGCATTGTTACATGTTACATTAAAAGCTGCTTTGTGTAGTGAAAAAAAGATGTCTCAGTGTCACTACCCACTATCCAGTAAACCAAATTTCTTCATCTTATCTCAGGTTCCTGTACACTTTGGCTGAATCCAGATCCTCTTTCTAATTTGGTTGGGGTTTTTTTGCTGAGTCCTAACTCTGTATATATGGTCTTATTCGCAATCCTCATATTAGCTGGGATGGTCCATGCAAAAGACTGTAATGTCTTTGAGAACCAGAGTTTTCTGAAGATTCTCTTCATCAGTGCACTTATTGCTGGAAAGGAGCTACCATAGAACCAAATATGCAATAACCCTTATGTCTTGATCAAAGTTCCCCAGTTTGCAGGAAGTTGTAGATTAAAATATTTCTCAAAAGATGAAACCAGCAAGCAGTGCATGTAGGTGTTTAACCTAAATGTGTGATCACAGAGTGATAGTCATTAGGAAGCTTTCAGTCAACTTGAGTTTTAGTCCAAAGAGGATATACCAGCTTTCCTCTCTAGTCAAAACCAATTATCTACTTTGTTTCAGTGGAATTTAAATACCACTTCTGTAGGCCTCAGCTCATCTTTAGCCTGATTTTAGTTTTGTGTCTTGAGTTTGGCTGCTTTTGGGGTTTTTTTTAATTCCGCAACTAATATAGGAAAGATTTTTCTTGGTGGCAGATATTAAAATAATATTTTATCACAATTTTGAGGAGTTAATAATCTTCATTACCAAAAAAAGTTGATAACAGTGTCTCTCTTCTTGCGTCCTACAGTTACTTCAGCAAGACGCTTTTGATCTAGAGAATGCAAGCCAAGAAAAGGAAATCCAGAAGAGAAAAAATCCCTATATTCTGAAACGGCAGTTACATGTCAACAAGGCTAGAAGACCGTACATACTCAAGAGAAGTTCATATTACTGATGCAGCAGAAGAAAACAATGTATATTTAGTTTATAGGTAACTGTGCATTATGGTTATCTTATCTAAATCTAAAATCATACTTGTGTGGAAATATACTATGGAAAATCAAGATGATAACATAGCTGTGTCTTTTTTGCAATTGCTGTTTCTTGATTGTGAATTTTTCCTACTTGAGATTAATTGGACTAATACATTTGCAAATAAAACTAGTTTTTAAGCATGATGTATTGTACAAAACTGAGATTTCAACATGCTTTCAAACAATCTTGTAGTCTTTTCGAATTTTATAAAGCACACTGACATAACACCAAGTAAATTGATACTGTCCATAAATCCTACTGAGAATCTTACAATTTTTTAATGGGACACTTCAAACATGTAAATATTTGCAAATTTTTTGAATAACATATTAGTAAGAACTGCCACAGTATTTTATGTTTTGGCCAGTTTAGTTTATTAGGGAATAGGTCTAAGGAAGAAAGGGAATGATATCAATCAACTATTAAATGGCAATTTCAAAATGACTGTTTTAAATTGCTTGCTTTTAAGTAAATTTTGAGGTTTTGACTTCTAATCTATGAATACTCAGGAAAAAAAACAAACAACAAAATCTGATTCATGTCCCAGTTCTGTCACTCTTAAAAGTCAAAATAATAATCTGGTTACACGAGAAACTTGATAAAGTATTTGAAAGATGAATGGAAATTATAGCATCTTAAATTTACTATTAAATGGCATTTCCTTTCCCTCATGCCACAAATTTGTAGAAAACAGGAAGTTTCAGAGTTGAAGACAGTCTTGGAAGCTAACAGAGAAGGAGGTTCATGGCATGGGAAAAATTGTTTTCAAGCCATGAGGAATCAATTGCCGCCTGAAAGTTACACATTTTCCAATTCTGTGTTTGTGCTGTGTGCATGAGATTTGGGATCTCAATGGTTCAGGCTTCTGATCCGGAAGAAAACAGTCTGAAAGGACTGGGGGCCACAACCACCATCAAAATTGAGGGATAGTCCAAAGCCTGTGAAGCCTGGATGCTCAGACCAGGAGGCAAAAATGAGACAGACATTGTTTTTGAAAACTTGCCTTTTTCCTGTTTGAGGTGTTTCCTCAAACCAATTCTCCTCCAACAAATAGCCACAACCCAGCCACTCACCTCCCAAAACAAGCAAAAAAACCAAACCAAACAAAGAAACACCACCCCCCCACCACCCTCCACACACACAGAAATCCCCAAACAACCAAAAACCCAACAGAAAAACCCAAACACTCAGAGAATTTTCAAATCCTCTCACAAGTTTGTTACACTTTGTTGCATGGGGAGGGATGGGGGTTTTTAAGTAACATGTATTTTCACTATATTAAAACTAACTATATTTCCTTTTCTCACTGCAAATATTATTAATCAGTTTATTCATTCAATAACCATTAAATGCATGCACTGACAAGAAATAACTGAGCATACACTAATTATTGCAATAATCATTATGACTCAAATACAGCAAAGCAATTAAATATGTTCAGTCTCAATGTTTTAAATGCTTAATGTGCTTAAGGGCTTTGCTTAAATAAGTAAACTCATACCCCTTACTTTTTCTGTGAGACTCATTGAATTAGACTGGAGACCCAGCATGCTCTCAAGTCATTAAGAAACACCTTCTTTCCAACAAACCTGTAAGATCCCTAGTCCTATAATGGATATTTTGCGTTCTAAAATAGCTTTTGGTCTGAAATAACAAAGCAGAACATTTTGTTCCAAAATTTGCTGCTAGTAGTACCTGAGGAAAAAATAAAAAGAAACTTCACATCACTTTTTTATGGGAAACACAGAATATGACAAAAAGAAATAAGTTGCCTTTATATTTTTCTCTTATGCTGAGTTTAAGAGTATAACAGCTTAAAAAAAAAACATAGGGAAGGTAATGTAGTTTTCATCTGATAGAGAATGTAAATTTTTCAGAAACAAACACCCTTCCATGTTTCATTTTGGAAGTTAGACTTTCAGGGTAATGGCATATGACCTAAAACGATGATACTAACTGTTCCACCCTCATCTATTGTTCCACACTACTTTGTGACCATGTACTTCTTCTTTGCAGTGCAGAGCTAACAGATTACTCAGACTGGCTGGAAATGGCTTTAAATAACCCATTTCCTTTCAGCAGACTGTGAATCCACACACAGCCAGCTACTGTGTGTCACTGATGGAGACAGAGCTTAAAGTATGGCAGGAAAGTACACCTTGTCAGCTGTCCCCAGTCTCTGAATGAGGTGTCACAGGAATGTCGTTCAGAGTGAGAGTCTGAAGTAGATGAGGAAACAAAAACCATAATTGTAACACAGTCAGTTAAGCTAAAAAAGTCAGTGCTGGCTTTTCAATTTATTGGTCATTCACAAAAAGCAAGCATAGCAGTATTAAAATACTAGAAAACACACTGTAGAATTAAGCCAGGTTCTCAGAGCCGCTAAAGAAAATTTTGAAGTCTGGGAGGCTTCCTCGCTTGAAATCTTTTCTCTCTTCTGGCTGTTGCTACCTCCTGATAGCCTCACTGCTGTGGAATTGCAGCCTTTCTTTAGCCTTCATTTTTGGATGATGGCAGAAAGATAATAGGCGTATGTGTATTTGTCTCTATTTCGCACATTCTTTCAGTGAGATCCTCAGGGTACCTGCCTTATCAATAACTGCATTGCCTGCAATATCCATGCTGCTATATTTGCAGCAGCAATGAGTGCTGGATGAAGTTCAAGTCAGAGGAGGCTATCATTATATGTAAAGACTTATTAATTCAGAAATTTAGATGGATTTTCTTTTCTTTTCCTTTTCTTT
>VXAD01012235.1:498355-555047 GCA_013399195.1 Dicrurus megarhynchus
CCCCTCCCCTCCCCTTTCCCCTTTCCCCTTTCCCCTTTCCCCTTTCCTCTTTCCTTTCTCCTTTCTCCTTTCCTTTTTCCTTTCCTTTCCCTTCCCTTATGTTTAAAAATGTTTTTTTGAAGACCATTAATTCAGATATTGCTACTTTGTCTTAAAGAACATCTTTTGATATGAGTAATTTTGTTTTATATAGGCAATTACTGGGAGATGTTCTGCCTTTTTGTATCTCTCCAGAGTAGCACATTTTTCCTATATATTCCATTACTGAATTTTTAATGAAGTTCATAGGTGAATAATTACACCAATTATTCAGAAATCTCATACTTAACTATTTCTTAAACTCCTAAAATATTGGATATAGTCATACAGAGTTATTGCAGAAACCTGTCAGTACTTTCTAATGCAGAATTAACCGGAACCAAGATTTGCTTTGATTTTATGGATTTTTAAGATTTATCGTCCATAGTATTGCAAATGCCCTATACAGGAAAAGGAAAACATAGAGAAATTAATAATTTTATCGTATCTGAAGCATATATTTGTTACTTTTTCTTTAAAAGAAACAAAATAATAGTTGCTCTTATCAAGGTTAAATGTAGTGGTGATAAAATAAGTCTTCTGTTCTTAAGTCTTGCTTGTAGTATACTATAAATTTTGCTATTTTCTGTATTTTTAATTATAAGTCAATATTTTGTTCTATGTTTTAGATAAGAGTTTAATGGATATGCTGTGAACAAATTGGATGAAATGTTGAGTTTCAGATTAAGACAGATTTAATTTTGAGATGTATGATATTGGCTATGCCTCATACCCTAGTGAACACACAATGGAGACAAAATTGGTCTCGATCTTTATTTTTTTTCCCTCAAGATTAGTTATCAGTTTGCACTATAGGGTATCAACCGAAGATACAAGCTATCACTGCAATAATTTCACGTTGGAGGGCAGAAAGGGGAGCACGTTCCTAAATTCACCAAGATTCCAGACTGATCACTGATGTTCTTCACATCCAAAATCCTGCACTGACTGAAAGCAGTGAGAAAACAAGAGTTTTAGATAATCTGCAAAATAAATTTTGCTGACTTCTGTGATATAACAATAGAGTCAGCACCTGGATCTCACTCTCCAGGAAGCAAAAAAGTAGAAGAGAGGGGTTGACCTCCACAAGGAACCCGGAGAATGAGATTTTAATTGCTGCCATATGCAAGCATTCCGAATTCATGAGTGAGGCTAAAAAACCCTGAAAATACATAGATAGATAGATAGATAGATAGATAGATAAAGAAGTAAATATCCCTGACACCTAAAAAAAGTAATAAATATATGTCAAATGATTTTTGTTTCCTTCCTTTTACTGGACTGCCAGGTAGCATTAGAATCATCTATCTAATCTTTGTCAACAAGAAGAACTCAAACATTTTTGTTTGTTAATATTCATTTCTACTGAAACTTGACCTTGTCATCCAGCCTCTTGAATCCTTGACACCAGCAGGTGTCATCGTATTACAACACACACAAGAGCACAGTGTTCATGGCCAGATTTCAAAAAACATCCATATCCAGGATGCTTGCATGGGTATGTCAGACCAACCAATCAGACAGTGGAATAGATAGAGCTTTGTGTTACCTCATAAGCAGACAAGCTTTGTCTGACTGAATGATTGCTCTGAAGTAGCAATATGGGAAAATGACATGGGAGCCACCCAGTTATTTTTGGAGGGGGTCAGCTATTAAGAAATGAAACCTTCAGGAACTCTTAGTTGCCCAACTAAGACTTGATTTTTCCAAGCAGATGAGATGTCTCAGGAGCTGCCTCACATTCCATTGCACAGAAGGAAAAGAGGGACTATACAAAACTGAACTTGAATTACCAAGGAATAGCATTTTTCTGTTTGATCTCCCAGCTTAAGAAAGAAAGAAAGAAAGAAAGAAAGAAAGAGAGAGAAAAACTAGTACATGCTATATTGTGCATTATTTTCTTAAAGTTTTTAAAGAGCAATACAACTTGGAAATCATTTTATCGGGAATGAATGACATGGTTCCTCCAATTCTATTTTTCAAATCTGTTGTTTATATGTACTTAAAAACAACTATTCCTAGATTCTTATATCTTAAAGCCTTTTATTAGGATGCAAAAAGACAAATTTTCTGAATGAATAATCTCTATGCTTAAAACCCAATATAACTTGTCCTAAAAAAAAAAAATTATATATTCTACTTTTTAGCAGATATAGAGAAGATGCTAGAAATAGTTTATTCAATAGCTCTAGCATGAATGAAATCTCTTGGTTATTTTTGTGTACTATCAAATCCTTAAGATAGTTGTATAACACTATACTGTAGAAGTTGTGTTTTGGTATATTATATAATGATCTTTTAAATAAAGAACTGTTTGGAAAAGACAACTTGCCTTTTGTGCTGTTTAAAAGAAGGGATCAAAAAAATAACACCACATAGAGCAAAGGTATATGTGTATGCACCCACTATGAAGGGTTTATTCAAATTATTCTGAATTTTGCAGCATATAAAGTATAACTTAGAGTAATATGTATCTGCAGAATACTGTAGTAGCATGGTATGATAGTATTCTGCAGCTGATTGCTGCAGAAACAGACAACAATGACACAAATCTCTAACGATTGTCTTTAGTATGAAAGGCATGGAAGTGCTAAGACTGCAGCTGCTTTTGAAGATAAAATCCTTGGCAAATAACTTCCATTCTCCTAAGAAGTCCATTAACTAAATGCTGATTTTCATGATACTGGAGCTAAGAGATACTATTAGAGGGCCTGGCCTACAGAGAACAATGGAGTTGTGAACATGACAATTTCAGGTTTCTTTCAAAATATCACATGCACATCCCTTTACCTCTGTAGCTTTACAGATTCCCGTATTACAGTATGCAATTGAAAAGAGCTGTGAGGAAAAACACAAATGGGATGTGAAATGTATGGATAGATAACAGGCTTAACAAATGTTCATATTAGACCTCAGCCAAAAGCCGAATTTCTGGCTCATGTTGGGTTAGGGTTGGGGTTAGATTTAGGATTAGGGTTAGGATTACGCCTAGGGCTAGGGTTCAGAAAACCACAAAGCCCAGAGCTCCAGGTACACTGACAATGCAAAAGGAATGCATACACGAGCGTGACACTGCCAAAAACTTGTGGATTTCATCTCTTCCAGATGGTTTCTCACTTTAACCCAATGCCAGACTTGCCCTCCACAAAGGGTTAGAGTTGAGGTTAGGGACAGGCCTAGCACTAGGGCTCAGAAAATGAAAAAGCCCAGAGCTCCAGAGACAATGAAAATGTGAAAGGCAGGCCGAGGAGAGCGTGACGCTACCCTGACCTTGATAAAAATATATTCTTGCATCTTGGCTCAGCCCAATGCAAGGTATCCTGCTCTGCCGAGGGTTAGGGTTATGCCTAGAATAAGGATTCAGAAAACCACAAAGCCCAGAGCTCCAGGGACACTGACAATGCGAAAGGCATGCCATGTAGAGCGCAACAGTGGCCCAAACCTGCTCCCTCCATTATTCTTCTACTAGCCGCAGCCCAGTTACAGGTTTCCTGCTCTGCCGAGGGTTAGGGTTATGCCTAGAATAAGGATTCAGAAAACCAAAAATCCCAGAGGTCCAGGGACACTGGCAAAGATAAAGGCATGCCGAGCAGAGCATGAAGGTAACCCAGTCTTATTCCTTCCTTTATTCTTGTACTTGCCACAGCCCAGTGGCCGGTTTCCTGCTCTGCCTAGGGTTAGCGTTAGGGTTACGCCTAGGGTTAGGGTTCAGGAAACCACAAAGCCCAGAGCTCCAGGGACAATGAAAATGCGAAAGGCATGCCATGTAGAGCACGAAAGTGCCCCAAACTTGATCCTTCTTTTAGTCTTGTACTTGATGCAGCCCAGTGCCCAGTTTCCTGCTCTGCTGAGGGTTAGGGTTACGGTTAGGGTTATGCCTAGAATAAGGATTCAGAAAACCACAAATTCCAGAGCTCCAGGGGCACAGACAGTGCAAAAGGCATGCCATGTAGAGTGGGAAAGTGCCCCAAACCTTGCTCCTGCCATTATTCTTTGCGCTCGCCACAGCCCAGTGCCGGTAATCTGTTCTTCATAGGGTTAGGTTAAGGGTTAGGCCTAGGGTATGGGTTCAGAAAACATCAAAGCCAAGAGCTCCAGGGACAATGAAAATGCAAAAGGCATGCCATGTAGAGCATGAAAGTGCCCCAAACTTGCTCCATCCTTTATTCTTGTACCTGCCGCAGCCCAGTGCCCGGTTTCCTGTTCTGCTGGGGGTTAGGGTTAGGGTTATGCCTAGAATAAGGATTCAGAAAACCACAAAGCCCAGAGTTTTAGAGACACTGACAATGCAAAAGGCGTGCCATGTAGAGCGCGACAGTGCCTCAAACTTTCTCCCGCTGTTATTCTTTGCGCTCGCCGCAGCCCAGTGCTGGTTTCCTGCTCTGCCTAGGGCTAGGGTTAGGGTTATACCTAGGGTTAGAGTTCAGAAAACCACAAAGCCCAGAGCTCCAGGGACACGGACAATGCGAAAGTCATGCCATGTGGCGCGCGAAAGTGCCCTACATTGCTCCCGCCCCTATTCTTTGCACTCGCTGCAGCCCAGTGCTGGTTTCCTGTTCTTCATAGGCTTAGGGTTAGGCCTAGGGTTTGGGTTCAGGAAACCACAAAGCCCAGAGCTCCAGGAAAATTAACAATGCAAAAGGAATGCCATGTAGAGCACGACAGGGCCCCAACCTTGCTCCCGCCGTTATTCTTTGTGCGCGCCGCGGCCCAGTGCCTGTTTCCTGCTCTGCCGAGGGTTAGGGTTACACCTAGGGTTATGCCTAGAATAAGGATTCAGAAAACTACAGAGCCCAGAGCTCCAGGGAAATTAACAATGCAAAAGGAATGCCATGTAGAGCACGACAGTGCCCCAAACTTGCTCCCGCCGTTATTCTTTGTGCTCGCCGCGGCCCAGTGCCTGTTTCCTGCTCTGCCTAGGGTTAGGGTTAGGGTTATGCCTGGGGTTTGGGTTCAGAAAACCACAAAGCCAAGAGCTCCAGGGACAATGACAATGCAAAAGGCAGGCCTATGGAAGCGCGGGAATGCCCCGATCTTGTGGCCTTCTTGTCCTCCTGATTGTCTCTCGCCTCAGCCCACTGCCAGATTTCCGGCTCCATCTGGGGTTAGGGTTGAGGTTATGCCTAGGTTTAGGCTTTAGAAAACCACAAATTCCAGAGGTCCAGGGACACTGACAATGCAAAAGGCAGGCCTATGGAAGCGCGGGAATGCCCCGATCTTGTGGCCTTCTTGTCCTCCTGATTGTCTCTCGCCTCAGCCCACTGCCAGATTTCCGGCTCCATCTGGGGTTAGGGTTGAGGTTATGCCTAGGTTTAGGCTTTAGAAAACCACAAATTCCAGAGGTCCAGGGACACTGACAATGCAAATGGCACGCCATGTAGAGCACGACAGTGCTCCAACCTTGCTCCCTCCTTTATTCTTGTACTTGCCGCAGCCCAGTGCTGGTTTCCTGCTCCGCCTAGGGTTACAGTTAGGGTTATTCCTAGGGTTAGAGTTCAGAAAACCACAAAGCCAAGAGCTCCAGGGACACTGACAATGCAAAAGGCATGCCATGTGGAGCACGAAAATGCCCTACATTGCTCCCGCCTCTATTCTTCGTGCTTGCCGCAGTCCAGTGCTGGTTTCCTGCTCTGCTGAGGGTTAGGGTTACGGTTAGAGTTATGCCTGGAATAAGGATTCAGAAAACCACAAATTCCAGAGCTCAGGGACACTGACAATGCAAAAGGCATGCCATGTGGAGCGCGAAAGTGCCTCAAACTTACTCCTTCCTTTATTCTTGTATTTGCTGCAGCCTAGTGCCTGGTTTCCTTCTCTGCCGAGGATTAGGGTTACGGTTTGGGTTCTGCCTAGAATAAGGATTCAGAAAACCACAAATTCCAGAGCTCCAGGGACACTGAAAATGCAAAAGGCAGGCCAAGGGATGCGTGGGAATTCCCAGATCTTGTGGCCTTCTTGTACTCCTGATTGTCTCTCACCTCAGCCCACTGCCTGATTTCCAGCTCCACCTTGGGTTAGGGCTTGGAAAACCACCGTGACAATGCGAAAGGCTCGCCAAGGTGAGCGCACTACATCAGTCTTCCTCCCTTTTCTTCTTTCTGCTTAGTACTCTCCTCAGCCTAGTGCCAGATTTCTGGCTCCACCTTGGTTTAAGTTTAGAATTCAGAAAACCACCAAGCCTAATCTCCAGGGACACTGACAGTGAGAAATAAACCCTTCTGTCTGGCTCCAACCAAAGAGTGTCAGAGATGTCTTAGGCATGGGTTGTATGTGTTTGGAGGATGGAATAAAAGGGAGGGAATAGCCTGGGATCAAGATGAAAGAGAATATTATACTGAGTTAATTATTGCTTTCAAAATGGTGTTTAAGAACTAAAGCGTTGATAGGCTGGTATAATCTAGAAGATACAGGATATTCTGAAAAATTTGTTGAGTTCCCGTCAGTGTATGCGAAGGGTAATCATCTGGCTGGCATTCCCAGCACTTCCCTTGGATCAAGAAAAGAGGATTTGAGCTGAGATGTTTCAAATTGAAAGCTTTTAAGCTGAAACTGGAACAACTAAAGAAAGCTGATCAAGAAAAGCAGAGAGTTCATGGCAAGCATCAAGAAATATTCAAGTCAGAATCAGTTGAATCATTCAGTAAGCCTGGACTGTAAGTACTCAGGAAGACAGAAATACAGATTGCTGTTGATAGCTTGGGATAATCAACACCAATCTGCCCACGTTTGAGAAAGCTTGTGGTTTGAATCCAAGTCTCAAGCAAATAAATATTGTTTTTTCACACTGGTCTCAGAATTAGAAGACATCCCAGTGTCTCTACAGGAGGACCACCACTTAGGGGAGATGGAAAAGAACAGAGGAAAACTTAGCTCCAAAGTGAAGGCCTAATTATAAAGCAGAAGCTCATTTCATTCTTGAAAGGTAACAAGAAACTTATATTTGTAGGTAGGTTTTCTCGGACTGCTTTCACAGGTAAAAGTTCAGAGAAAAGCTCCAGAAATTTATATTCTTGGAAAGAAAGTATACTGGAACTGGTCTTTGAAAAAATTAGATTTTCTTCACGTATGTAGCATAGTTGTGGCAAATCAGACATTCTACTTCAGTGCATGGTACACTGACCTGGACCCGAAATCCATGTTTCTGTGCAATGGATGGATGTAGATCTCTTCTGAACGTTCAAAAAGGCAGGAGGCATAAGAAGTAATGCCGTGCTAGAAGATTTTTGATGGCATATTATCAGCTTTCAGTAGTGTGTGAAGAAACATAATGTACTATTTGCAACACTTTCCAAGGCATATCTTGATGTGAAAAGAACTGACATTTACTGGGAAAAATCTTTAGATAGAGAGAGTGTTAAAATATCTCTAGCACGGTGCTTAGAAACCTGATTTCTGTTCATTTAAACTCTTCAGTGCTTTTCTGCTAGGAGTGCATCTGCCCCTGTGTGAAAAGGTGGAAATAAGGAAGGATTGCTCAAATTCACCATTACAGATTGTCCTTGAGATTGATAATATAAAAAGCTAAATTTTATTAAAACAGTATAGCTTTGTGCAATCAATTGAAAGGTTTTGGGGAAATAGGAGGAAAGTCAAATAAATGGACAGTATTTATTTTGCTAATATATAGGTACACCTACACACAAGAATAAATTCTTTACTGGATGGTGGTGAGACACTGGAACAGGTTGCCCAGAGAAGCTGAGGATGCTCCACCCTTGGAAGTGTTCAAGACCAGGTTGGGGGGGGGCTCTGAGCATTGTGGTCTAGTGGAAGGTGCCCCTGTCCACGGCAGGGGCAGTTGCAACTAGATGATCTTTAAGGGCCCTTCCAACCCAAACAATTCTATGATACACATTCATATGATACACACAAGCACACTTGTATATGAAGACACTGCATATAATGTTCTCTTGCTTTATCTCTCTTAGGATGTATGTCATCACAAGAAGAACTTTGCAGGGATGTTACTTGATTTTCCTGGCCAGAAAAATGAATGTTTAAGTTGTTTCATACAAAAAAACATAGAAAGTTAATACTTCATAATTCTTGCTGTGTGTTATCAGATCCAGCCAAAACAATGATCCATAACTCATCTTGGGTATGAGCTGCACAACTGTATTCCTGATGGCACCTTCCAACATTCAGAAAATCAATTCTATGTCCTGGACAGTCACACTGAACCTGAACTGAACACACAATTTGGAGTGAGAGAAGAGGAAATGATTTGGTGATGGAGAAGCTTCAGTCTTTTAAGGCAGCAGTAGACATAAAAAAACCATCAGATATTGCAAAAGTGATAGGAGGGAAGCCTTCTCTAAGCTGGAAATGATGACTGGGTAAAATAGCAAAAGGATCTCAAAATGTAGACTAAATGGTCACTATTAAAGCTAAATGAAGAAAACAGGTACAGAGAGAAAGATTCCGTGTTGCTCCCCACATAATATTTGGGTGGTAATCACGATTTTCCTTCCAACAGGACTTGTGATTACCGTTGATTTTTTGGTCAGATTTTATGCACTATCAATAGAAAATTCAGGATTTGATTTAATTCTGGAACTGGGGACTGAAAACTTTGTAATATATTGTTTATGTGATGTGTACCTTTCCTTTAAATGTTTAACAAAAAAAAAAAAAGGGGGAAATGGGAGTTGGTGAATAGCCTGGAAAGAAGGAGAAGACAAGGAAAGAAAGCAAGAGTGACAGACTGGGAAGTGCCCTTTTCCTTCTTTCAGCAACTCATGAAGCAGCACAGTGTCTTAGACCTTATTGTTGCAAGACACTGCCTGACCTGTTGGAAAGTAGGGAATCAATTTTTTCTATAGTTGCTAATAGGTCTGCATGCCTGATTTTTACCCTGTCAATTAAGACTGCCTTTTAGAAAAAGGTACTTTCTCCATGCTGCTATTTACTCAAACTATTTCAAATGGACCAGTTACAAACCAAGCCAGTCCATAAACAGTAAATTCCAAATTGAACATTATTCACAGTTTTTCAATTAAATTCTTTGCTTTAACAAGGTTTCAGGCCCATTTTCAGACGTAAATAAATCTATAAGTTAATTTAAAAATTTCCCTGACCCAAGCTGTAAGGAAAGCTTGATTTTAAAAGAAAATAAACATGTATTTTCCCTGCATATTCTTTTTTTGGGTGGGGTAGATTAGTTCCTACAGTGGACTTGAGGAGAGGAGTGGCAGTACAAGAAGTTTTGTAGAGAATGCCACAAGTTCTGCGGTACCATGGCATAGCAGACAATTTGTAATCCAAAGTAAGGAGACCAAATGAATAGCTGATGTTCATAACCAGTGGTCTTATGAGGATCTGCATTATTGGTGAGCACAGAGATGAGGAGGCAGCAGTCAACACAGCAGAGAACAATTTGGTGGAGTATGGATGACAGGGCTGGGAATTTGGGCTGCTTCCTGTTTGGTACCAAGGGGTAGAATAACTGTTTTAATTACATTTAACTTCTGAGACTTTGGCTTTCACATGAACAGAGGCTAATTAGAAAACAGTCCTGCTCCAGGCTTGAAGCCTGCTTTTCACATCCACACAGCTTAGGGTGGAGTGTCAGGACTTGTGCTAAACATCATATTCCCAGGGGCCCCAAGCTCAGCCTCTGGAACTTAAGGATTAGCAAGTTGAACCCTTTTGTTCATGAATGCATATCAAGGCATTGCCTGGAGAGACACAGTGAATAAAGCCTAGACAACAGAACTGTATTTTGGCTTTTAAATTTTTCCTTTGTTAAAACCGGTAACACAGAGCTTCCAATCAGTTCAGATGCTGAAATAACAGTTTCCCAGTAGAAGAAAATATTTCTCTATTCTCAGATGCAAATAAAAAGTTTTTGATGAGGAGACCTTTAGCAAGTTTTTTGCTTGTAAGTGCTTAAATGCCTGCATATACAGATTCTAATACCACAATACTTGGAGATGAAGTATAAGGGTATTAACTACCTAGAATAAATCTTGAAAGGTCACACCACTCCCTGCCACAAATATCCATAGCACTTGTAAAAACACTCATACCCTGTAAGGACTTAAAAATGCAGTGTTTCTAATGAGTTACTCAGTTCTAGGAGGAGTAGCAATGCTGATGTGACTTTATGCACATGCTCATCTCTTAGGTGAAGCAATGGTTTCAGAATCAATGGGAATCTTCTTGCATAGAAGCCAAGGATGATCTTTAAGCCAAAGTTAAATCTTCCTTGACATGATGTCAAAGCATTCGGAACACTCAGGAGTTATATCATGATATCTAATTAAGATTTAAGTATTTCCTTTGGAGTGCCCAGAATCTTACACCTAATCCACCAGAAAAGTGCATTGGTGTTGCAGGTGAGACAGAGAGCAAAATGCAACTAGTAAACCCTTCTTAGAAAAAATACATGAAAACAGTGCAATCAGGAATCACTGCTGAAGTGGACTAGAAAAATATTAAAAGATTTGATTAAAATATAATAACTGTGTATATCTATCTCTCCTACTCCATCTATTGAAAATAAATCTATCTTAAACAATAAAGAAGAGACTAGAAGAAAAGTCATACTCCTCCTACGTACAAAAATCTGGATGGGGTCAGATATAACTTTAAAAAAATTAGGTCTTCATTTCTGTAAAATCTGTACTGCCTTGTAGAGATGCAACAATTTCTTTTTAAGTGATGAAGATTTTCCCTGGTTTTTTAGGCTTTGAGAGGAAAAATGATCTTCAGGAGTCGTTTTTTGCAATATACCACCATCTGGTGGAAGTAAAGAGAAAGACGAAGATTTTGAGGGTTAACCTGTCTTGATAATTGGGAAGTTTTCATTTCCTAGTACTAATTGTCTTCAATGGGTTCGTGAGCATTTAGAGCACCAAATCACTTTAAACCATGTAATTTTCACATTTCTCTGTTCAATTTATTTGCTTCAATTATTTTATTTTAAGGGGTTTACTTTTAAGGGACCTAAGGATGTTCTTAAAATTAAATACACACTTCAGTATTTCTTAATATGTCTGATCTGTAAGAAAAGACAGAATTTTCCATAAGGTGATATAAAATGCTTCAAAATATTTTGCTAAATATCAAGCAAGATTTATCATATAAACTATGGACTATTGCTGTATATTTCAGGTATTGGTAGAATTTGATTTTTTTCCCTTTCAAAAAAATTGTTAGCAAGATTACCTTCTTTGTGCTATTAGGGCCTTTTTTGCCCCACAAATTTTTGATTACAATCTTAGGGAAAAAGTTCTATTCTTATTGCCTATGCACTTCAGGAGCTAAGTTTCATTTTGCACTGCACTGAAAGTTCCAATTACCAGAGTTCTCAATATAAGCTGGTAGTATCTGTGCTCTCTCTGTGGTCATCATGTTCTTTCTGTGCTGTCACCTGCAAATGTTGTTAAATATTGTGGGCACAATAAGATTGGAAATAAAAAATATATCTATTAAAAAAATCTTTCAAGAAAAATGTAGGGGAAAAAAAGGACCAAACAATTATGTTGATGTTTTTTTTACTGTAGAACTAAATATTCTGCTCTGGAGATGTTTACCAGATGTTTACTGGAGGTCTTGTCTCACCTCTTTTTTTGCCACCTGGTAGGCTCACAAGCTAAAAAGTCAAGCATCCCAAATGTCCAGCAGAAAATTATTTGGGGAATAGAGGTATGATACCACCAGATGTTGGAGAATTTGCAGCAGAAGGACCTAAACAGATTTACAGACAGGCACATTATGCAGTCTTGGCCACCAGCAAGTCAGCAAAACTTTCCAGGGAATTAAGAGCCTTGCTGAGCTCAGTGACATGATCACAGCCAAAAGGTCAGCCTGTCTGCCAGTTTCTGCTGGAGTTTTGGCAAGATCAGGCAGTCCACAGGAGTGTGCCAAGGCCAGACAACTACCATTTTTTTAAACGGGAAAATACTTTGCTGTAACATTTTAACTAGCCCTAACAGCATACTGTGAATATAACTGTGGCATTGGCTTTGTAACAACTGCCTTTCATGTACTTGACAGAAGGATTTTCTCTGGACTCTAGAAAGCCAGAGGGAATGCAGCTGGCAGGGGAGGATCTTTGATGGTGCAGAGCTGCTGAGCCATTCCAGTGTGCCAGGGAGAAAAAGATCTTAACAGTGGTATCAGGAAAATGTTGAACATGGCATATGTTCACAGTGGTTGCCACACTTATGTGGTGGGAGAGGATCTGTTTGCCTTGCCTGCTATTTCCAGTGAGGCTGTGTTCAGGATGACACAATGTGTAGCTGCACCCAGTATGTTCAGACACCTGACTGCTGCCCTTTGCATGAATAGGGGCTACCTGTTAAATTTGGTTCAATATCCATGACTCTTGTCCTACCTGGAACAATCTGGATGGAGTCAGACGTAAATTTAAAAAAAATTAGGACTTTGTTTTGGAAAAATCATTATCTTATGTAGATTATAAGTGGGGATTTTAAAAAATGTATTTATTGTAATTTCAATTTAATTTTGAAACTCGTGACTAGAATAATTTAACTGCACTATATAAAGTGAATATCGTTTTCATGGTGCAATTAAGCATGTGGGACAAGGACTCCAATTTACTGGGAACAGAAGTTCATGTTTAAGCCATACTGATGAAGGGAAAATGGGAAACTTAGATCCAGAGGAAAGTGCAGTTAAAATGATTCAGAAGACCATACCATTTTAATGCCACAGGTGTGTATGAACACAGGATGAAGTCTGTCATACTTATAGTTATTTGGAATGGCTTTGCTGTAATTGATATTGCCAGTTTTGTAAGGAGATGTTCATTCTTTTTCAATCACTTGACGACTAGTTTCACAAATTAATTGTGTCTCGTAACATGAATCCATTCTAAATATTTTTAAGGAGGGTGGATTTAATTTTTGTTTTCAACCTATGTTAACTTTTAGGGAGTGAAAAACAGCATCATTGTTTGAGTGGCTTTTTTTACAAATATTCTATATTTTAACAAGTCCTTCTCTTTCCTTTTTAAAACTAGTGTGACATGGATGTATTACATTGCTCCATTACCTTAAGCTCGGATGCACCAGAGAAATGCTTTCGATCTCTAATTGATTCTTGGGGTCCAAAATACTTTTAAAATTATTACCTGGCTTTTTCAGTTCTCCCCGTGTGTTGTGTTTAACCTTGGTAGGCAGCTAAGGACCACACAGCCCTCACTCCTTCCGCACTGAAGTGGAATGGGGGATCAAGAAAGGAACATTAAAACCAAAAAAATCTGGGTGTCTAATCATTAATTAAAAAAAGTAATAAATGAAGGATAAATGGAAGAAGAGAGAAAGAAGACAAAACACATGATGAAAAGGCAATCATTCACTTCCCTCAGGAAGACCAATGTCCAACCAATTCCTCTTTTCCCTTTTTTTTGGCTGACCATGATGCTATATGGCATGGAATATCTCTTTGGTTAGTTTGGGTTGTGTGCCTTCTCCCTCTCTAATTATTTTGCACCCCCCAATCTAATCAGAGTCGAGGTACAGTGAGAAGCAGAGGTGGCCTTGGTGCTGTGCAGACACTGTTCATCAATACTTACAACGTAAGTGTGTCATCAGTATTGTTTTGATCACAAATATAAACTGTAGCACTGATTGAGCTGCTATGAGGAAAGTTAACTCTATCCCAGTCAGGCCATTACTGTTGGATATGACTGATACTCCCCAAAAGTTCTGTACTACATACAGCATCAAAAGCATTTTCGTACACAGCCTTCACCACAATAAAAATTTATTTGAGAAAAGACATGAAACCCTCCATTCTTTTCTTTGCCTGAAGTGAGTGCAGGATTAGTTTGCAGTCTGCTTTGTCACTGCTTGGAAGCTGATTTTATTTGTCTTATTTTTAAGCAAGGGTTTAGTTTTCCCCTGCTTAAAGTCACAAAATTAGTAAACATATTTAACTGTCCACCAGTTTTATTGAAAGTAAAACCCTACAAACACCAGCACTGTGCCCCAAATTCTGAGTGGGCCAGAATAAGGCATGTAAAAGGGAACTTTCAGAAATTTGGCCTTAGATGTGAGACAGGAAAGGATAAGTGCTGTTTCATGAGTAGTGTGAGTATGCTGAGTGAGAAGAGTGACTGCAGTGCTTCTCCTGACCCAACCTAGATCACCCTGCTCTTGACACGCTCAGGAATTCATAGTCTATCTGTGGACCCTTGGTGTTCCCAAATGGAGCTCCACCTCTTTCTCGTCTCTTCTCTGCTTCACATGCTGGCAGGAAATGAAGTCTGCAGAGGCAGAAAATGTGCCTAGTAGGGTCAGACCCCTGAGCTGAAAATCATGAGTAAGAAGATTTTATTATCTCCTATGTCCTTAAAATAGAGAGAGAGGTAAGAGCATACTCTTTTACATTTCTTTGTGGGCAAGCATGTGATTCTGGAGACTGTTGCTGTCTCATACTAAAGAAATCAAGCTGCTCTTTTATATGACTGTTGCCAGCTACACTAAAGCAAGAACAGCTGGCCTCCTGCATATCTGTCTCAATTTTTTGACCTTTATTGATACATATATAAAAGCAAAAAGAATATTTGTTCAAATCCACATGCCCAGAATGATACAAAATGATGGGAAATTAGGTTGTTTTAATCAATAGAGAAGGAATAAGTGCCACTGAGCAGAAGACAAATAGATTTTCAGATAATTTCACAAAAAAACCTGATGGCCAGTAGGTGGTACCCTTATTCCAGATATCAAACAAGGCGGTGGCAGGGGGGAAATAAAACCAAATAGCTGATATGTAGCTCAATTTTGTGAATATTTTCCTCCCCTATTAGCCAATTCAGACTCCAGGACACACTCTAAAGATCACTAGGCAAGTTTAATGAGAGTTTGGGCAAGGCACCTGTGTGTGAACTGTGAAAGGGTCAGATTATCCATAAGATAAGGTAATCAAGGTTTTATGCATTTAAGAACTTGATGCTCACAGTAAGTACATAAACCTCTGACCCATAGGTTGTACCACTGATGAATATAATTAACTTAATAATGCTAAAAGAAGTTTTAAATATTACATTTCATTTGTGTGAACATTGAAATTTTGGTTTTTTTTGTAAACAAGCTTGTTTACCAGTTTAGGCAATTCTTAGACTATGGAAAGATGTTATGAACAAAATTGACTTAAACAACATAGGAAATATTTCTTTACTTAAAGGGCTGTGAAGCTGGAACAGGTTGTGCAGGGAAGTAGTAAAGTCACCACCTGTGCAGGTATTTAAGATGTGTAGGTGTAGAACATGCTTGAGTGGTGGGTTAATGGTTGGACTGGATGGTCGTAAGAGCCTTTTTCAGAATAAATGCTTCTATATTTCTAACATTAATTAGTCAATGTACTGTTCCTTGAAGATATACACTTTGAAATGATTACAGCAAAACGTCAGTGCTGGGGAAATCAAAGCCAGTCGCAAGATGTTACAGTAGAATGGAAATCCTTTCAAACTGATCCTGAAGTTTTTGTACTGTTAATTGAAATTAGTATAACAAGTTAGTTGTAAGAATCGCTCTTTTTTTTTTAAAGTATAGATACAACCATCTTCAGTTTAAAATATGGGTCTGAATACACTTTGGGGTGGAGGCGTAGGAGGAAACTTAACTAACAGACAAAACTAGAGGATACATGTCACTCGATCAGTGTACTTAACGCTGAAAGTCTTGTCTAACCTGTCATCCTCTTCCCATGACATCCTCTTGCAAGAGGTGTACCCTGAGGGGTACCACCTCACTTTTTGGCACTTAACCTAGCACGCAATGAAGGGCCCTCCGGAGAGCCCCGGTCTGTCCTGACTATAGATGCACCTACACTGGTTACCTGAAACCAGATACCTCTCTCTTTGGTTGCTTCAACACTGATTTTTATTACTGATTTTTATTTTGAGTAATATTTGGCCACCATCTGTCACTTAGGAAGTTTATTACCTAAGATCCTTTACCCTATTGATTAACTCTGGATTTCAGATGTCTCCCATAACAAGTAATATCTAATAATGCCTAAAATGGTACTGAACATCTGAACATCAATACTCCTGAAGACAACATCTGCAAACAATTACAACCTTTCTCATCTCTTATTCCCAGTTATATAACTAGAATCAAGTTAAATTCATTTGAAAATGCTGAAATGTTATCTTATTTTTCTTTTCTTTTTCCACTACCTTCTCTTTAATTTTTTTAACTTCTAGTTTAAACCAAGAAGCATTGCAAATATTAGATATTGTAAGTACAAAAATCTCTGAAATTTTTACACTAATCTGAAACAGATATATAAAAAAAGTCTTAATATGAAAAGGGACCACTTCAATAGAAAATATCTTCTGAGCCAAACTCAGCTTTAGGCCTTTCAAGATGCACATAACTCAGAACCCAGACTTCACACTGCAAATCTGCAATTAATACTAGCAGAGATTTGGTGTCTCCAAATCTAACTTCATAGGCCCCATTAGAATTCACTATTTTCTATTCTAGCACTAAACCAAACCAAACCAAAACAGAGAAGCCAATAGGAAATATAATTTTGTCTGAATTGTTGGCTTTTTAAAGTGACAGCTCTGGGAAAATTATTCATGTGAGCACATATTTTATTGGTTCTCATTCTTCATCTCTGTTTACTCTATTTTCTCCTGTCCTCCTGGATCCATCTGATATTCATCTCTGCTGTGACTCTTTGACATCTCTCAGTCTCTCCTCACCTCCCAATGGGCCTGGCTGCACTAAAAACTTTTTTTTGATACCATTGTCCTTTTTCTTTGATTGCTTTACTAAAGGTCATAAGTTATGTGTCCAGCCCTGCATGAAATGGAAGGGATTGATGTAGTTTTATGCTTTCCAGCCTTAGAATTCCTCTCTCATACTATAAAATAATTTTCTAATATCATTATTTCAAAAGATGAAAGCTCCTTTTCATCTTCCAAACAAAAAATGTTATTTTACAAAACCATGCAACTCCAAATGGCCTTTTTAATCTTAAAAAAAATCAAGTGATTGTGGAAATTACATTAGAATATTATACAAGACAATTCAATTAGGTTTCTGTTTTTTATCCCTAGGTTTAAAACTATGCCAAAAAAATACTCTTTTTTTATTCCCACAACATTCCTTTCACAGTGCCCTGAATTTGCATGCTCTTGCTATGAAACTTGTTTACTGGCAATGAAGTCTGCCTCCACAGTTGTCTTCTGATTGCACTCTTGGATGTCTTGGGTGAAGTCAGAACCTTCACAGAGTAGTGGGAACTGTGGGATGTGCTGAAGGTAGAAATCTAAACACAGAAAACAGGATAACTCTGAGGCCCTGCAGTAGTAACTGCCTATTCCCTGCAACCTCATGCACTCTACTGACAATTGTTAATGACATGCCATGTACATTTATTAACTTTTATGGTGTTATAATGCATTAAAAATGAATTTTGGAAAAGAATTGATAGGCACATCAGCTCTAATTTGAAGACCTTTGTAATGCAACTGGAAGATTATTCCTAGGTTTTCTGGTCTTAGCTTTTCTATAATTTCTTTATTATTCATTAAGTTCCTGGTTTATACTCCGTTGTCTTTACCAGTCTGATAGCAACAGCATTCACCTATTTGGGTATGGAGACTTAAACACATATCTGTTATTCAAATCAGTCTTATTTATGGATTTTAAGCTGAAGTTAAATCAGTATGACTTCAGAGTGTTGAAAATCTTTATATATATAACAATACTTAGCAAAAATATAATGGGAGTTATTAATTAAAGATAATTTATTTACAGGGATTAGATAAGCTAATAGACAATGATTATTTTGAGAAGGCTTTTCTTATGGACATGAGGTTATATTTATGCAAAATTATAAGAGGCCAAAGAATTAAAATCACAACAACATATTTGCAGTTGAACAATGAGAACACATGGAGATCTGGGCCCAGCTTGTGGCTCTGAAACAATTTTACTTTATGGTCTTGGTAACTCTTAGTAATCCCCCACTTTATTTCGTCTTCTTGGATTAATTCATTTTTCTTTCTCTCTCTTCATTTATCGTTTCTAAGCCTTCAGATCTGAGACATTAAGAAGATTATTATATGTGCTAATACAGACACTAAGGTTTAGAAATATCTCTGGGTCTGCACACAACTGCTTAGTCATTAACTACACAATGTCTTCTTTCTGTCTAACTGAGTCATGTTAGCTCCAGTCCCTCAACTATGCCAGTACAAATGCAAATATGGCCAAATGGTGACTGAATTAACACCACAGTTTTTATTTCTTGCTTGATTATAATTCACATTATATTTCTTTATTTGCTTCACTATCTGATTCACTGAATACTTGTACCATCATAGTTCATGGAGTGGGTGGAAACACAGGACAGAAATGGAGCAGCAACACTAAAACCCTATTTTCAGTCCAGGAGAAATAATGGTGAGTAAATTTTAATTAAATTCAGTGTAACTCTGAACACAATTTCTTCAAAAGCTTCAATACCAACAGTACTTTGTTTTCATGGCAATGGTTCCAAAGTGCCATCACTAAGACTAGTTTAATGATTAAAAATAATTTCTGAATTAGAATGTGGTCAAACCTGTTGAAATGAAGTCATGCACTCCTTTTGATTTCAGTGGTCTTTGGATTGTTTGGAATATTTTAAATTATTGAATATTTTGGGAGCACTAGAAACATCTCAGTTGTCCTTTGTTTTGTTACCAACTGTCCCCTTCTTACCTCTGATTCCTTTTCGGTAACTATGGAATTGCTATCTTCAACCTCAAGGAATAGTTTAAGCTAAAGCAATTTCCGTGCTTTTTCTGATTAGATGGTATCCAGCGTGCCGCCCTGCATGCTTACTGCCAAAGCATGGCAGGGCATTCCAAAAGAGAAGTGTAACACTGCTCTAGAAATTTAGCCCCACTTCTTTCTGTATCCTTTCTTTTGTAGTAGTAAAAAAGAAAAAAACCTAAGTTTACCAGATGAACTGTTTCTTACAAATAGTACCCATTATGATTTAAAATAAAATAATAAAAATTTAAAAAATTTCCAAAAAGAAGCTGTTAAGATGCCCTCATCCAAATTCCAGTACAGGTGTAAAAGGAAAATAAAAACCAAAACCCACAACATTAACACCTTGGGTTCATAACAGAAAATGATTGCTTAGACACTAGAGAGAACTAAAAAAAGCAGCTGAACAAAGAAAAAAAAGGTGCATTAGCATTTAGGAATACATATTAGCTCTGTTCTGAAGTGCCATATGGGATAAAATATCTGTTGTCCAACAAAAGGGATTAAAAATGAACAATTCTCCTGAAGGCTGTAAAAATTTTTCATAATTGTTTCTTTGTATCTCTCAAATTTTTGTCTGAAAACTGCAGTGAACTGAAGCAAACAGTAAAAGCAGAAATAATTCCTGATTTTTAAATTTTATGTCACTAAAGACTGAAAACTGAAAACTGGGTCTACGAATCCAAGTGCAGTGAAGACACTTATGCTACTGAATGCAGTATTTTAGAGCAGTGGGACAGGCAGGAGAAGCTCCCATAAGATTTCTAGTACATGTACACCCCATTTATGAAATTATTAATTTCATCCTTTGGAATAAAGACTATTCTGGAAGAAAGGTGCTTTTCTATAGCTCATATTGAGATAGGTAAAGAGGAAAGAGGCCCTCTTTTCCAAGTTCCTGAGATTCAAAAGTGCAAATCCTTGGGAAATCTGCTGTAGCACTCCCTTTTGCGAGAGAGGAGGAATCTTAAGCTGCTGACTTCTTACTCCAGGTTAAAATAAAGATCCTTTTACCCTTAAAAGACTGTTGAGGCTCTTTTAATAATCTTGGTCTATTTAATTGCTGTATTAAATTGAAGAAGATAAAACAAAGAAGGAAAAAACCCAACCAAACTTCTGCTTTTTCATTAGTATTGAAAGTGCTTATTCACAGCAGTGTAATTCAGATAAGCATCTGGCCCACAAACTATGTTGGCACAGACAAAGGTTTATTTTCCTTTTTAAGGACTAGGAATTTTTCCAAGATGTCCTGACTACTGGGAGCAGAACGTCTGACCAAAGTATGCTCACCAGATGGTAGATGTTTCCATGTGGGTAAATATTAAAAAAGTTCTAAATCTATGCAAACTGTGAAGTAAGGGTGGGAAAGGTTTGCTGTTGTTTTTCAGTTTTCGCTGCCTCTGCAACTCATAAACGCAAGAGGAAAAAAACCCCAAACCACAAAACAATGCTAATTTGAGTGGGAAAACAAGATAAATGTCTTGTATCTTTTAGTGGATATGACCAATCTTTAATGACTCATTTCAGAAACTTTAGAGTTGAAATCTGTCTTTTTATTTTTTTTTTCTTTTATTTCCTTAATATCTTTATTACTTTTCTGTTCAAAAAAAACTTTTCTGCTCTAAAATGTGTTAGGTCCACTAAAAATGTCAAGCAAAATAGTTTTTACAGGGGAGGAAATGTGGAAAAAATCCCAAAAAAGTCAATTTTAAGGGCCAGCTGAAGTTTTCGTGCAACCAGCTCCTTGCCACCATTCTTGCCTGCTGGGCAGGAGCAGAGGGCAGTGTGGGGCAATGCCTCTGGCATGCCAGGTCCTCATCCTCTCAGAATAGTTAAAATACTGGTGGATGCACACTTAGCAAAGACACTGCATTGAGCAATGGCTTTGCTGACCACTTTTCTTCTTCTGGCTGCAATGCTCGGTTTGTAACTTTAAGCAAAGTGAGGAGAGGGGAATACCACAAAAGCTGGCTGGTGGTGAGGTTTAAACCACTCCAGCTGTCGGCTGGCTGGATGCGAGTTGAAGGCCTATGGTGCTATTGATGCCTTTTCCTGGTCTTAAAATCAAGAGTCAAACACGGTTTGAAGGGAAAAAGGGATTTTACCTCTGTATTTATTTTAAGGATCCTTAGGTGCACCACATCCAGGTCGAATGCACCTCAATGCACACTGCAATGCATCCCCACCAAAGACCTGGTATAACATTATAGGTCTTAATAATTAGCATACCTATCAAAAATTCCCCAGTGAGAGGCTCAAGTGAGCCCCCCTCCCCAAGGAACCTTCCCCTGGATGGTTCTTAGTTTGAAAAATGTGTTCTGGAGAGGACCTTGGGGTCTGGGGCATTTTGATCCCTAACTATGAAGCTTCTAAAATGTTTTGTCTCCTAGCTTAACAAACAACTCCAAGAAAGTAGGCAAAAAGCACTCAGAATACAGAAGTTGTAAAAAGGTATAAAAGGGGCATATAAAAAAGGCAAAAAAATCATCATGGCATCACTATAATGCATGCCCAAGCAGTCCCCTAGGCGATGTAGCATGCCAAGTTTGGCTCCCGTACCCAATCTCAGCAGGAGCAGACACCTCTCTAACTTAAACATCTGCAAAAATGTTTGCTGGGTTAGTAATTTATCCCAGATTTAAAACCACACAGACAGCTAGAGGGTACATTGACACCACATGGTGTAGCTCGACCAGAAAGCAAGCTGGCTTACATGACAAAAGATTTATAGCTGGAGTAGTGAAGAAGTGCAAAATTAGTAGAAAATATCCAACTAAGTGCGGTGAGCTTCAGATCACGTATCCACAGAGGCACATGAAGCAGAAGAAATGTCACGGTCAGAAGGCAGGGCAGTAGAAGAAAATGTTCTTTAGTTTTCCTTGTATTGAACTTTAAATAGCTAAGACAGCTTCTAACTCTTTCTCATGCTCCCCTCTCTACCAGAATCCTATTGCCTTTCTGTTTATTTGTGTTTTCACTGTGTGAGCATGTGCCTGCAGTAAGAAAGTGAGTAGCAAAATCTGGATATGAAGAAGGTGATGACAGAAATAGGTGAAGCAGAAATGCAACCATTTTTTTCCCCTTTCACTCCTCAGGAAAGCTATGCCTGTGAAGGTAAATAAATAAAAACAAATATTAGCCAAAAATTATCAAAACAATGAGAAACATTAACCAGAATTGTACAATATTTTTTCTTTAGGACAGCAAGACAGATGTTCAATCTTTAATAAGCATAAAAAGGTAAATGTAGACTAACTAAATGCATACAAACCT
Source organism: Dicrurus megarhynchus (assembly GCA_013399195.1). NCBI lineage: Eukaryota > Metazoa > Chordata > Aves > Passeriformes > Dicruridae > Dicrurus > Dicrurus megarhynchus. The sequence continues at coordinate 520,456 of VXAD01012235.1, forward strand.
GGTGGGGATCTGACCATGAATCAGAACTGAAGAAATATGATTCCTTGCTGCTGGCAGAAGAAATGAAAGTGTGGGAAAGGGAATTTTTCCGATAATATTGTCTTAGATGGGCATTTTTATCACAGAGTCCTGAAACAAAGATATTCTATGTTTCTTTAGAACAGATGAATGCTTAAATATACTTTTATGACCTAGATACATTTTATCAAATATGATATTATGAAAACCATTGATTTCAGTTTCGTACCAGATTACACATATGACTCCTATTGCCTTGTTCTATAATGTTTATTCTAAAGCTATTGAAAAGAAAAAAATATGTTTCTTCAGTTTAAAACAGAAAAAAATGAGCTTTCAAATAGAATAAATCAAGAAAAAATATTACCAGTAGTTCGTGGACAAGGTAAGTATATTATTTATAAGCAATATTCAAGAAAAGTAACATCTGTTTACAAAACCACTTAGCAAGTCATATAACCCAAGAGATTATATTTTATGGAATTGGCTTAGTATCAGAAGAAAGAGTGATTAGCTGTACAAAAGTTGATGTCCAAATTATTTCTGACACACTGGTTTCCCTCCAGAGAAGCTTGAAGTCTTTGGTACAGAAGACAGCTGTGAATGTGGGGGTTTGCAACATTTTTATTAATGCACTTATGTACGCACATGCCACACCTAAAAAGCCTTATCTGACTTTTTTCCTTGTTTTTGTTTATGTGAGGAGCAGTTAACACAAATATGCTTGAGTAAACATATTTTCTACTTTGCGTGAACGTATTGAATATCACACTTCGAATGTTTAAAAAAATAAGTATGGACCCTTGAAAAAATTTGTTGGCTGTGTTGTGTCATTTATGCCCTAAAAGTTAAGAATTTCTGCATAAATTAAAACTATTCCTTCCCAAAAGAAAACTATGAGTGTGCAGATGGGAGTGAGTTAAGGTATTGGGAAGAAGGAGAATCTCATGTTGATTTTAATATACAGTTTTGAGGGACAGAAGAGAGGAAGCATAGGGAAGAAATTGCATCTTTGAAAGGTAGCAGACAACCCCTAGAGAGAAGACATGTTTGGGATTTTTTTTTTTCCCCTTCCTTGAAAGTTGCTATTCAGCTTTGTGGAAGAGAGAAACCTGGCTCATTTTGCAAATGCGAAGCCAGACTGCTGCCAGGAATCATTTGCAGGAGTGATTAACAAAACCTGTTTACTTTAGGAGATTTTCATGGAGGTAAAATGGTATGCATATAATTTTGACACCATCAGATAGTACACTGTTAGAGTTATATGGCAAAAAAAGGAAAAGAAATTGTCCTTCTCTTTTAAAAGGGTGTCTCATTAGAGCATGCTTATTGTCTTCTCAGCAGATGTGGCATTTAAATGTAGTGAGCTATGGCCAAATGCAGGAAGTAATTTTGAGAAATAAATGACAGTAACCATCCCAGTTTCCTGAATGGAGGTGGAAGTGGTTTGGCAATATTCACCAAAGATTATGTTCATTTATGCAGTATTGAAATTAAAGAGAAAAGAAGGGAATGGCTGTGTGTGCTGGTGAAAGTGTAACATGAAAATAGAATAGATTCTAAAGTTGAAAATGAACTGAAAAATCCCAGGTGGCATCAGCACGCAGCAAGGGACTTTCAGTAGCAGCAAAGGCTGGTGTAAGGGTTTAACTTAAACCTTTAGATCTCTGCTCTTAGTGGTGCAAGGTATACCGAAGAAAAAAAGCCAGAATACTTTCAACTGTTGCTCCAGACTGAAGTCTGGCAAAAGTAAACCCAACATTAATGGGTAAATAGCAAGAAAGAAGGAAGGCAGCTATTTAACTGAACAGAGGAAATGAACATCAGCTTTTGATGTTCAGCTTTACTTGTTAAATGTGAAATTCTTACATAAGCCCAGCAAAGGGCTGGCAAAGGGTTTAATTAGCAATATAATCCTGCTTAAAGCACTTTCAAGTTCTACATGGAATTTTAAGAACCTTTTTACAACTATCAGAGCAAAGTGGAATTTTATTTGAGAACTAGTAGTAGGTAACGTGACAGTTAGAAAACATCTAGAAATGTGGTTGAAAAATAGTCTAATATCTACCCAGATGCCAATTCAATTTCATGCCAATTTAACAGCAAACTACTATTATGGAAATGTTATTGAAATTAATCTTTCGTTGTACTTAATTTCATTGTTAAAGCAACACGTAATAAATAATTCTTTGGATCGAGGTGGAGATTCATATTCCTTTTTTTAAAGCTCAACAAATTATTCTCATTGCAAGATATTATTTATGAAGAAGATAGTGAATATCCCTTCTGGGAAGAATGGTGTTGCTGATAGGAAATTATCTGTAAAAGTGACTATGTATCATGTGGTTTTATCAAGATTTATATGTATTGTATATAATCATACAAAAATAGATCTCCTGTATCTCTAATTATATAGGAGATGAATGCACAGGACAAACCTCTCGCATGGCCTCCCATCATCATCAGTAGAAGGAATCAGATCTTAGACAAGGGTTGTACAGTGGGATGACTCTGTACATGCTTCTCTTTCTTTTCTTTTACAGCAAAAGCAGCAATATAGCCTCGGTTTACATGAATGACTGTTCTGCAGAAGGACGTGAATACCTAGGTGACACAGAATGTATTTGCTGTGGCAAAACCAGTAAAAGAGGTAAGGTGTGGGAAAATGCCATCTGAAGATACCAAAACACACCTATTTGGAGAATATCTTCATTTCAGACTTCCAGGATGGCTAAAACTAAAATAAAAATATAAGACAAATATTTCTATATGCATATATATATAATTATTTTGGAAAAATCACCCTTTCAGTTTTCTCTGATATATAGGTCAATACAGCTTTGATTAAAGAGAACAGAAATTTCATAAATTTTGCTCCAAGGACTAAGGATAGAAAAAAAAAGATTAAGCCCCTTGTTTTGCTTTATCTGAAAAGCTGATAGAGTGGTGGAGATGCTATAACTAATTTGTCTTTGTATATAGCATATGACATAAAAATCATTGAATTTGTTTTCATTATAATACATTTGTATTTTCCACTTGTTTTTATAAAGCATTACACTTTACCATTTGAAGATCTGACACTGCTAGAGCTCATGACACATGATCTGCATTACTACTCATAATTTAATACTTATTTTAACGTAGCCTAACAGAACTGCAAATTTAACCAGAGAGCAGTAAGAACTATCATTTCTATCAGGTTCTCTGAAATGCTTCACAATGAAAGCTGATGTCATCTGCAGTTTTTAAGACAGTTAACTATGGGATTTGTTACTTTAATAAGTTTCCAAATGAAATTTTCTCTAAGGTGTCACAGTTTGCTCTTTATTTAACTTTTAATAATTCAATAATGATCAAGTTCCCAATGTCCTTTTATAAAAGTGAAAACATTAGTGTCTAACATAAGGGAATACTGAGCAGAGAGTAAAACAGAGCACCATGTTAGAAGATTGATCTAAAAATATATTTGTATAGAACCTTAGTGAATTACCCTTATCATAGTAGTTATCTTAAATATTCTAAAACTGGTTTTCCTGAATATTGTCATGTCCTGGGTTTGTTTATTCTGCAGTAAGGGCTCCTTTCTTCTTTTAACTTGCAGTGAAATGTATTTTACTTGCCAAGAATTCCTTATGTTATACAGTGAGGAATCCCAAACAATGCTAAAAGGAGCAATATATGTAGGTAAGTTCAGAACAGATCCATCACTGTCCAAACCGCAGTGCAATATTTTCAGTATTTGTGGAAACTACAGGTGCCTCAGTCTCACTTCAGTTCCTGGTAATGTTATGATGATTATTCAGGTGAAAAACACTTGAAAGACAACTCAGTCATATGGTCATCAGCCATATAAATGTCTGATTAAATATTTTCCTTGCAGAAGACAATCACTTTTCCTAGCACATGAAAAAAACCATGTCTTCAAATATATCTTTTTGAAATATGCCTGAAAACCAGTTACCATTGATTTTATGGCTTCTTTTTTTTTTTTCTAAAATCTGGTAACCTTTTTCATGTGAATGTGGTGGATAAAATATACATTCAGTGAAGGAGAAGCTGGATGCCCTACAGTGAGTGCTCAAAACATTAGTTTTCATAACTGAATTCTAGAGACTCCTGGAATGAATGTATTGTTCATAATTTTTTCCAAGTCAGCTCAAATTCAACAGTAAGAATAGTGTATGTCTCTCATTCTTAGCACTTACCAGCATCCACAGCCAAGGAAATCTTTCTCTGAGAGCATTTGTGGGTCTGATCTCCTAAGACTGGTAACAAACAGATTAGAGATCTTGCTGCTAAGCCTTTATGCCAAAGATGAGACTCATTGCTAGTGTTATTTTGAAAAGGAAAGCAGTTTTGTTCAGCTTGTAAATCAAAAATACCATTTAAATTACGTTGTCTTATGTTGAGAGCATTTAATTTGTCCTAGCCATTCACATTGCCTATGGTTTTGATTACAAGAGTATTTGAAATCTTGGGATTGCATGCATTTTCAATTCTAATTTAGAAGATTGCTTCTGACACGCTGCATTTCTGAATAAAAGTTACCTAGTAATGTTTGTTTTGGCACTTAATAGTTAAGGATCAAGGAAAGTTAATGAATTATAAATTAATGATCAAATGATCAAGTGAATATAGAGGAGAGCTACAAAGATGATCAGCGGGCTGGAGCACCTCTGCTGTGAGCAAAGGCTCAGAGAGTTGGGGTTGTTCAGTTTCAGAAGAGAAGGCTTTGTGGAGACCTAATAGCACCTTCTAGTACTAAAGGGAGCCTACAAGAGATGCAAAGGGACATTTTACTGGGACATATAGTGGCAGGACAAAGGGGAATGGCTTGAAGCTGAAGGAGAGTAGGTTTAGAATAGTTCTTGGGAAGAAATTCTTTACTGTGATGACAATGAGGCACTGGAACAAGTTGCCCTGAAGAGCTGTGAACCCTGGAGGTGTTCAGTACTGGTCTGGATGGGGCTCTGTGCAAGCTGGTCTAGTGGAAGACAACCCTGTCCATAGCAGGGGGTTGGAACTAGATGATCTTTAGGGTCCTTTTAAACCCAAACCATTCTGATTCTATAAAAGGAAAAAATACAAAAATGACAGCTTATTAAAAAAAAAGGGATTGACTAATAACTAATTACCAACTAATTATTTTTGAAACATGGAATATCAATATTAAAGAGCAAGTCCTTCATAAGTATTTTTAATAATTTAAGATTAACATGTATTGGCTTTTTTATAAAAAGGGTTTTATTTTTCTTTTCAAATCGAACATGCATGGCACTTTTAATCTGTTTTATTGAAGATCTGTATATAGAAAAGAGAGATTTAGGTGTATATTAAGGAAGAAAGAAACAAAGACTTTATTTGAGAAAAAGATGTTTTTCTGAATTATATAGAAGTATGTATCAGAAGATTTATTTGACAATGTATCTTACCTCTGTATTGGGTGATTTGCCAAACCTGGACCTGAATTTATCCAGATTTATGAACCAGGAAAATCAATTGCATTGATGTTTTGTGTAGAGTTTAAACATAATTTATCCTTCTGAAATATCCTTGTTAGGTTTCTATGTACTCATCCAGTAGCTAGTTCACTCTTTGTCAGTGCAAGCATTCTTGAAATTTAATTCTTGCCTTCCAGGTTTAACCAAATCCCTTAAATGCAATCAGATGATAACCGTAATATTCATGAGATTGACAGTACAGTGTTCATCTCCGTCACACTTGCTACTCATGTATTTCTTAGTGTGTCTACTCAGACAACATAGTGAATTTCTTAGAGGAAAAAACTCCACAGATTCCGTTAATCAAAATTTATGCATACAGTACTAATCATATGCCATACAGCCTTCCTGTGTGATGCACAGAAGCCCAGAGCTGACACTGAAGACATATGGACTGGGGGAACTTTTCTGCTTATTGTCTAATGCCAGGCAAAAGATGTTTATTGGAAATAACCAGAAGCAGTGTGAAGATGTCTACAAGACTAACACAATCAGAATTAGAAAACTTAAAAAACCCCAAAACCAAAACACCCCAAAAATCCCAAATTCAGAAACATATTAATTTCTCATTGAAAAAGGATTCTTCAGTTTGTGTGTCTACTATTGACTACGGATCACCCCGGACATAATGGAGACTACATTTATCGCCATCTGATTAACCCAGTACACTTGGCATTTGTATCAGACATGAACTGGACATGTAAATATGGAAAGCATGACAATCCTTAGAAACCATGCTGTAGTATTCAGCTATGTGCAAATTTCTCAGGGGGATTCTCCATATCATGAAGGAACAGAAAATGTTGAAGCTGAGATCTGTTTAGAAGCCTGTCTAAGAGAACAGTGCTGCCCTTGAGGTACCTGGGTTTGATAGTGACATTGGTACTCAAGTAGAAGGCTTGCTTAGTGTGAGGCATTTTGAACAAGTAAAGAGAGTAAATTGGTCCCTTAAGTAATATAGAATCCAAGTAGTGCTCGTTTCAGTGAAAAGACCCAGGCAAAAGAACAAAGGATATTTGTTGAGACAGAATAACAGATGCAACTATCTATTTTTTACATAATTTTCATGTCAGATTTATAATTTTATACATTCCCTTTTGACAAGAAGTTGCAATGACTGGCCACATTTTTTTCTTACAGTGTTCATAAGTAAACTGCCAGTTTCAGGACAGATTTCCTTGTCACAACTTCCTGGAAAAGAAACACATTACCAACTACAGTACAAACGCATACTACCATAAGATTTTAAATTTTTATGTTCATAAAGTGCAATCCAATTTCTTTTCACAACATACTGGTCATAGATTTAAACCTTTTGGCAATTATAAGATGGGTTTTTTTGTTCTGTATAGTCCATAAGTTCTCTCTTCTAGAGAAATAATAATAAAAAAAGGTTTAAAGATCTCAAGAGAGGTTTGAGAACTTTTCATTTTCTATAAAATTCAAAATTTTCAACAAATAAATGTCTGCATATTGCCTGACCAAACCGGTAAAAAATAAATTGCTTTACTTCTTTTGTTATTTCCCCACATTTTCTGCATCTCTAGTGAAGAGCTGGAAGTGTCTGTTTTTATGGGGAATGGCACCAGTTGTGACCCAGCTGATTGTATGCACTCTGTACCTTCTCAGGCGGCCTTGCTTTATTGATTTGGTGTTTGAGAAGTCCAGACGCTAATGCTCCTAATGATCAGCCATTCTTTTTGACTTTTAGTAACAAGTATTCTCATGCAGTTAATATCAAACAGAACTTTGTGCTCTACATCTGTTATTTCAAAATTCCCATTTTTGAACTCCCCTAGTCTCAAGTAAGTAGTACATTGTCTCCCTTTTTTACTGCCTACAATCTTTTCACCTACTTCCAGGGCCCCATGATGTAAAATGTCATTTTGCCGATCTTCAGTTCCAGTGACAACTTTAATTTTACTGATTTTAATGGGCTTTTCAAATACAATCCCATAGAAGTCTCCAGTAGAAGGAGCTTTGCCCCAGAAGTACTCATCAATGCTGCTGTAAGCCTTGCTTGCCTCATAGTTTTCAAATACATTCATATTGGTGTGCAAGTTTGCAGGTGGGTTGTCAGGGATATCAAATGATTCCTCTTCAAAATCATCATCCTTTAACTTATTTTCAGCTCCTTTGTAAGATGAGTAGTACCCCATGTGCTGGAACAGAGATGGCTTAAAACGTATCACTTCCTTTTGAGCTAACAGCCCACGAAAGTGGATGAGCAGCCAATCGCAAGGCATTTCTTGGTAAAACATCAACAGAAAATGGGCCAGGCGTGGTAGGTCATGAGAATGGTAAAGCTTTCCAATGTACCCCAGCTTGGAAAATTCCAAAGTCACCCAGTAGGATCCTTCTCGTGAGGTAACTACTTTCTTAACAGCAGTCAAAAAATTCTTTGAGCAGCGAACGTCGTCTTCTAGCATCACGTAATAGTCAGAAAGATTAGCACAAAAGTTTAGAAGGAAAGCATAATCTACATTTTGTTTTGATCGAAACTTCACACGGTCCTCTGGGTCATTGTAATTTCTCTTAAGGCCATCCAGTACAGGATAGTAATCCTCAGGGACGTGAATAACAATTAATCTGCCCGCAATTATATGATGTGCAAATTTCTGTGAAATATCCTGGACCATCCCTTCACACCAGGCTGAGTCAAAATCTGCCAGCTGTACGACCACTGCTATTTCTTTGAGTTCCTCATAGCTTGACTGCTCAAATATGGACTTGATGGTCTCAAGCAAGTAATTTCCCTTTTTCCGTTTTACAGAGGATAGTCCAATTGTAAGATACCCTGTACAAAAGACAAATTAAACAAAAACTGAGTATCTGATATTGGAAACGGTTTCATCACGAAGATATTCTCCAGAGCTGTGTTTATATTAAATAAATCTCGTGAATGGTGAAGACTGAGAAATTTGCTATGTGAATTTATTAAATTGCATGCAATAAAGGACCTTTATTGCCTTTTCATTAAGAAGTATGATATTGCAAGCAAATCGACATATGGAGACTATTGTGTTAAACATTCACTTGTTTACTGTCAGGAGTAGCACGTTGTGGACAAATGCCAAAGCCATGTGTACATATATGCCTAGTAGACGAAACCACATATACAATGATAAGGCCGTAAATCTGCTAAAAGAAAGGGGATTATGAGGGGATTATTCACACCATACTTTGTAAGCAAGGAACTACCAAATGCAGCACTTTTATCTTTTTAAGCCCTCCGAAAGTCTAGTTACATCTATGCATAACTTCACAGTTTTATGAATTTTGCATGGATATTTTTTTTCTCAGTGTGCTCATTTTCAGGTGAATTTGTCTAGTTTTTCCTTGCTAGTAGTTTTTCTTCCAACCCTCTTTCAGGACTCATTGAGCATTTTACAGGGAACACCCTCTTGCAAGATGCAATTTAGATACTATTTTAAAGGAGAACAGAACTTCTTTCTTGTACAAATAATTTTTAATGCTGTTCATTCTTTCTAGAAAGAGATATATCTTATAAGGGAAGAAATTTCATCTCTGCTGTTTTGTAGTCACTGTCATTGCATTTTTACCAGCATTCCAAATCAGGAGGTTTTTTTCAGATATTTGCTAATGCATCTCTATTTTTGTAACTTCTGATGTAAAAAAATGTTAAGGCTTCATAATTGACAGAGTATACTTAATTTGAACCTACCCCAACTTTCTTAAAATATAGTTGTTTGTAAAAGACTGCTCTGATAGTGATTCAGGGTTTCCCTTGAGGTTTAAGTCTGCTCAAAATGCAGTTGTACAGTGAAGTACAACCCCCAGAAGTCATTTACGCTGCCGACAGAGCCCCAGAATTTTCAAATCTAATTTGAACAAACTTTATAACTTTCTATAACTCACACATTATTTTATTTTACTTTCTGGTCTTGGACTTCAGAGCCTTGTTTATATATGTGAAATGATTGATTTGGAACCCAAAGGACACCTGTTTAAAGTCTAGGTATAGCCATATTTCACTTTCAGAGGAAAATTTTGAACCATGTCTGAAATAAGAATAAGTAAATAGTCCATCTGCAGATGGCTGTGAGAAGAATCCTCCTTTACTGTCCTGACAACAGCACAATTCAGCTCCCTTGTTAGCACAGCTAAAAGAATAAGGAGGTCCATTTGCAGCTGCTGGGCTGGCAGTATAGTGGACCAGAAGGGTGTATCTATGTGATGTCAAGCATACTTAAGATTGGATTTACCAGTTAAACAGAGATTGACAGTATGGTCTCAGAGGGTGGTTGCAGAACACCACCAGCACGTGCCTTGCTTCTGCTATCTAAAGCATCTTCCTCTTGCCTGGGAGGAGATCCACAGAAGTATGTTTACACAGATCGCCCAGGGGCTGCCTGCAGGACATCTACAAGTCAGGCAGTTGATCAGAAGGTGATCAGACTGTGGGGCAATCACTGTTAAGTCCAGACTAGCAGCCACTCTAGACCAGCTGTGCCACTAACTCTCTTGAGATTGTCACTGCTTAACTCAGCCCCTCTTGCCAAGAAATACCACAGGGACTATATGGATTTCACCCCTTTTTAAATTACCTCATTTCGTAACATTCAAATTGCAGTTACTTACTTTTCCTTGGCAAAGGTGTGCCAGCTAGGTAGCGATAGGAAATGTTTATAGATCCTGAGAAATTAGACAAATCTTTAAAACTGTGAACATAACGCTCTGGGTTGAGCTGGTGCGTGGCTGTTTCTCTGATTAATTGCTTGTCCCCTTCCTATTAGCGGGAAAACAAAAGGAACAGAAAAGGGAGAGAGACAGAGAAAAACACATTTGTGAATGCCGGCTAGAGAGGAAACATGGACAGGCAGGTTTCCAAGAATAACATTTTTCACTGTCAGCTTTTGTGAAAGCATGTAGATGTCACCTCATTCAAAAAAAAACCAAACCCAAATAAACAAGCAAAAAGCCCCCAAACCAACAAGCATTACTGAATATCATACATCTTTGGCTACAGAAAATCTACCATAAGCCTTCAGATTACAGTAACAGGAAAAGAAAAATAAATACTTTGCATAAAACACTGGAAAGATAGAAAACATTAAATAATTGGCCAAAAAATGCTGTGGTATTCAAAAGAGGGATAAGAAAGCATCAGTCAACAATGAATAAGATAGTTTTCCCAGATATAGAAGCAGGGAAGATTTTTGAAAAATATTTTCAGTGATTAAAAAATCCACCAAAACTGCTGCAAATGAAAGACAAATCTAGATTCTGGCACTGGCTCATTTTGTCATTTTTCTGAGTAGCTTCAATTCAGGTTTGTGATAAGAAGGAATGCATGTGATCATGCAGACAGCAAAATTTTCTCTGAATTTGGTAAATACTTTTTGATGGTATAGTCAAAAGGTACATTTATCACCATGTCTCCTCTTCCTGCCTCCTTCTTCAGTCTTTTTTTTCCAAGAGACTTCCCTTGTCATAGTAAAGGCACAGAAGGGAAAGAATAGCTTCATCAATAGTGCCCTATCCATAAGGTCACTTGGGTCTCAGGGAAAATCTGTTCCTTAGTCCTTAAGATAAGGGAAAATATCTAACAGGTCATGAAGACTGAATTGAAAGGTAGGAATGCTTATTTAATTTACCTGGTTTGATTTTAGTCTGATGACAGGCACATGTATGAATGAGTTCGTTCCTTCTGATATATTCAGTATGTTAATGCACTAAAATTTCCTGATCTGTCATTAAATGGGAGCATTGTGTGGTAATAGTACTATTGCTAACAAGAACAACCACAGAAACGGCAAACAGCACTCATATGTAATGGCATAAATATTAAAAAATGTTTCAAAGGTATATTTTATAGTACAAAGAAATATTTCTGCAAACTGATCTTACATTCACTTAAAGTTCATTGTTATTCTTGCATAAAAGTAGTAAATAATCCACTTCTGAACTTAGTAAAGATCTTTGGCAGCCATCCAGGGGCATCTACCTGCACTGTTATGTTCTCCTGATCTGCAGTGTCTCTTGAGTAATTTCTCTCTAGTGCTTATGTGTCACTTTGCTCATAAATTATGAGAGGAAGTTTGATGATCAGGTTCGAGATTAAAATGTAACTCAATGATCTAGAAAGAAAATACACCAAAACTTAAGGAGATTTTCCATGAAAAATGTCAGATGGAAAAGGAAAGGGCTAGTCCAAAACCTTCCTTTTTTCAAAACCCTTTTCCTTAATATCAAAACATTGTGTCATGGGCTCCAGAGTGGAGCACCAAAATTCCCTGTTTTATAAGGGTTTGAAATGGAAACTTATTCTGCTGAGGTTTTGCTACATAAAATGTTTAGAAATAGACAATGTCAGAAGAAAATGTTTTGATTTTAACAAGCAAAATATTTAAACTGACCACAAAAATTTTCCCTTTTTTTTCCCCCTCTTTAATAAATGCCTTTTGTGACTAACATTTCTTTTTAATAGTTGCTATTTCATTCCTTCCGTGAATGATGTGCAAAACTGAAATCTGGATTTTTTCAAAAGATTAAAATCTGTTTCTTCTATCTCTGACTACTATGTAGAGGTCAGTGAAGATGAAGAGCCTGATTAACTCCCCTTGGTTTTCTTCTCTAGCTTTTTCTGTAATGGTTTGGCTTTCACCTGTTAACTAACCTCTAACTTACATTCTAGTGTTTGCTGGGACCTTCATGTGGGTGCCATAGGATGAAGTGCCAGGGTTCTCCACACTTTATGAAGATACTCTGCTCTGCTAAGGATGCTATGTCAACTACAGTAGTACTATTCTTTGCACAGTGCCCAAAATAGTGATTAGTATTCACAGATGAGTGCAGAACGCAAGCTTCACTTATTGTTCACTTACAGCTCTGAATAGGTATAAAACCCCCCTTGTGCATATTGTGATATCTGGTATATATTAGCTTAGTACATCTTCAAAATACTTGACCAAATGTAGTTCATAGCTGCAGTTGAAGCACCTTAAATTGCTTTTCTAATAAACATGTATCAGCACTGCATAACTGCATAACCTCTACCCAACATACTTCAGCTATTTTGCCACATGGGGCCTTTCCATTTCTGCTACAAATGCCCTGCAGAAAAGAGTGAAGGGATTCTCTGGGTATGAGCAAAACCAGAAAGTTTCGCTTCTCCCTTCTTAAGATTTGCCACAATGAATCTCATTTCAATACTCTAATGTTTTGAAAAAGACCCCTTGTCTTACATCTGGTGCCAGAGACACCAGCCCCACATCCCCTTGCACAGCCTGCTGCCTGAGACTGGGAAGAGGAACTCTGGGTCGGGTGTCTTCCTTCTACCAGTTGCCTTTGGAAGATAGTCCAGCAGGAGACTGGGTAAAATTCAAAGAGCCCTTGGGGATCTGAGGACTTTCAGATTCTCATTCCCTGAGGGAAACTTGTTAGCCTGCTGTCCTCAAAAGCTTTCCCCAAGTATATTTCTCCTCACCACAAACACTGAAATTGCTCATCTTTTACCTCAGCAGAGAAAACACACCAGACTTGGTGTGTTTGGAGCTGTCAGAGAGGGTCAGGAAATTTGAAAATAAAACTAAATAAATAAGCTAAAAAGGCAACATCCTAACACACTTGAAAAACACTTGATGGACCATAAAAAGTATCAAGGGACCTGGAAGAACTCTCAGGAGACTTGGCAAGAGACTTGGCTGAGAGCTACATGAATGCAAACGTGCCAGAACTGTGATGAGAGAAGCAATGAAAGAGAGTGAATTTATAAAAGAAGGGGGAAAAAAGAGCAAATTAAGAATTAGACATGGAGCCATCTGGGGAGCTGGCAAATAGGACAGGAAAAGATTTCAAAAACAAACCAAGAGGAACACCATTAGCAGTGATAATAAAAGCACTTTCAGAAACATCTGGGAGACTTTGAAGCAATTAGTGAACAGAGAAGAAACATTAGGGAAAATGCCACTAGTAAAAACAAAAATGATAAGCCAGGTCAAATTTAATCATAACCAAGAAATGTTAAATAAATAAAACAGTGCAAAACCTTAGTGTTAGACGAAGAAATATGTCTGCAATGGAGTTACATTCTACAAGCATGGGTTATCTTTTCAATGGCTTAAAAAGTACTAGCATAATATTCATATTGTAAATATTTACAATACTGTTATAGTTACTGTTTAATTTTATAATTAAAATATTTTAAATAAAAATAATTAGGAATGTATATATGGTTCTGATAAATAATGCAAGTATTTTACTACTTGTGTGTTACACTTCTTAACATACTATTATGTTTCTTTTCAGATGCAAGAGAGATCAGAATTCACCATTCAGAATATTGGAAAACCTGTTCCTGTTCAATTCAAGATAAAGACAGAACTATCTAATCATATCACAACATAACAAATTCAGTTTAGTTGTTTTACTATTTGCAAGATCCAGGTTTTCAGCCACCACGTTCTTTTACTGGGCTCAGTCCAATCTCCAGAGAACTGGAAATTCAATCCATTAATCAAGTCTCCAGGGCTTACTTGGCATTCAGCACTGAAACACCCCTAGGTTACACATAAATGATAGAGTTATGTTATGTTGTTGTTGGTAGCTTATTTGTTGAAATTCCTAACATAAATAATTGCATAATTTTTTTCAAAATCATAAACTTACATTAGGTTTCATTTATGACTAATTGTTAATGCTGTAGCACTGAACCCGTCAGATTCAAATCTGAGTTACAAAATGTAAGAAAAACACAAATTAAACCCGCTAAATTGAAATTGTTTATACAAGGAGCTTAAAGTAGATGGAATGGGTGTAAATTTTCTTTTATAATTTTATTTCTGTAATAGCTTTTAATGCAGTATTCGGAGGTGAGATTTGCAGCGTATACTGAAAAACGAGCTCTCAGCTCGCACAAATAGTTCAGAAGTAGTTTGTCTTCAACATTAACATTAAGGGAAATCCAGAAGTATGGAGAATACAGAGGACATTTTGACTCAAAGAACACCTCATGGAGATATCTTCATGTTTTACTACATTCATTATCTCCCATACTTCCAACAAACGGTGACATATTTACTTCTGTGAAAAGGACTGTTAGGGTCTAACCGACCCACACCATCTGCAGTATATATTAAGAAGATGGTTTCATCATAAGGGACACACTTGGAGGATACTTCACTGCTAATGGTACCCCAACAGGGGAAATTAAAGGAATTATGAAATTTACTGTTTTACTGGGGGTGTATCCTGTTTGGTTGTTCCAGGATCACTTATTAGCAACTTACCAAAACATAACCATCTTCAATGTATAAGTTCATGAACAGCAAGCAAACAACAAGGATTCCTAAGAACGACACTGCTGATCGTTTCCGCAAGCATCTCATTTTATCAAAATATTTCAAGTTGTGTCTCGTGAAGAATTGCATAAAGTACTGTCACCTAAGAAAAAAATCACAGTATTACAAGAGTGGTCCACCTGATAAGCATGATAACAAAAACTTGCCTTCAGATGTATCAAATCCCTTCAAACATACATAGACTACACTTTCAGGCAGAATTAATTTCATTTAATTATTGTCATCTTCAGGTTCAATATACAATCTTAACTATAAACTAAGCTTCCTTTTCTTTTTTGTGTCAGAAAGGAAAAAACACATACCCACTGTCATACCCATTTTACGGTGGGTTCATGATGTCACTGTGGCAGGAATGCATCAACAGTTTAGTTTGCCACGTTTAACTGTCAGATCCCAACTTGGTGGCTAGAGATGATGCTGTGCATTGTTTCCCTATGTACCTGTGTCTCCTCCCAAAGACAGGTCAGGCCAACGGGCAAAGATGAAGTTATTGCATGACTCAATGTTGTTACCAATAGAAGAAATCTGTATACCAAAGCTTCCAGGCACAAGTAAAGTACCTTCCTTGAAGTGAAAAAGCAGTAGCAAGACTGTTCAACATCCCTTAGCCTTGGGCTTCTATACTAGGATGGAAAAACTTGCAGTGGAGGTATCACTTCCATCTTCAGAAGAAAGGTGGGTGTCTACCTTAGACCAGACATGTCTACGCAGAGTATTGGGAAATCCTTACCAACCCTATTAGATAAATCAAATAAGGGTGGCATAGAGAAGGGTAGCATAGAGAAGGGTGGCATAGAGAAGCCATTCAGTACTTCTGCTCAAGATCAAGACAGTGATATCAAGACTGCCTGGTCATATCACAATGTTGCATATTCATTTAAGTCACTTTAAAACAAGATGAATGCTGTTCTTGTCTATCAAATAGTAAGCACTAACCTGTGTAAGACTGCATGTGTTTGAACAAGATTTGGCCACAAACTAAAAATCTCACTGCCCAAACTCAGAGGGATTATTAGCAAAACAGTAGATTATAAGGTTATTATTTATATTCTTACTCATATTTTGACTATTTTCCATAGCAATTCATGATTTTTCAATCAGATTTAATATATAGAAGTTATATACAAATGGAGACTTTAAAGCTAGCCTGCGTGAAATAGTAAAAAGCACTACATATGCAATGGTTAAACCCTGTACTTAAATACCTTCATTTTTGAAGTGCTGAACATCTACACTGATACAAAATAGGCCATATCAGGAGTTCCATAAATGATTTGTCATGTCATATAGAAAATTTTCTGTCCTAATAACAAAAAGCCTACCAAGCAAAAAATTCAATATATATTTGTTTGCCAAACGGAATAAACATATTTAACAGTATAAAATATGAGTCCATTAGACTCTAGAGAACCAGGAGGTAAATATATCAAATATTACTAATACAAGTGTTTAACTGCTAGGAATCTATATGAACTGCAGTAAATGGAGGCTGGTTGTACACAGAATGTTTTTATATTCACTATGTTGAGAATAAAACCAATTTACAGGTTGCATGAGGAAAGAAAAAGGAATCAGTAAAAATATAGATTTTCATCTGTCTTTATTTGGGATGGGCTGAATTACAGAAGCTTGATTATTCTGAAGATGAAAACCCCAGTTTAGATATTATTTTAAGCTACATCAAAGATTTCCTTTTTCCTAGTATCTAAGGATATTGAAAATAAACCTCAGGTAGGAGCTCTTAGGGACATGAATTTCCAAACACTAGGACTCCCTATACCCCCGCAACTCCTTGAGACAACACAGTGGTTGCTAGTTTTCTGTGGATTCCTGCAGGTTGCTGTGAAAATGAAAGGTTGCCCCTGTTTTAGAAAAGACTGTGTTACAATTACAATTTGGGTTTCATTATTATTTCTCCCCCAAACCCCTGCCCCCTTCTCCTCTGCCCTCTCCCTTCTTCTTCTCACAGTACAATTAATGATTTCAAACCACCATACTCTTTTAAAAAACAATCAGAGGATCACTGATAGATTAAATACTGACGCTTCTCAGACAGTGGCATTAACTATCCTGACTATTGAAAATGCAGGTAATCTGGGTAAGAGTGCTTGTAGTCACTGTCAGTGACTTAGCTCTAAACTTTATTGATTGGGTTTTTTTAAAAAACTTGGAAATCAATAAATGTGATTTTTTTTCAGTCACAGGATGAATGAATGTGACATATGTGCTGGCTGGACTGTGGTGTTACACCACATCCCCCCATCTTTCCTCTGAGCCACCGGTCTGAAGTCCCCAAGGGTGAGGAAGGGGCTTAGAACTGTATTTGCTGGCCATACTGTATTAGATAATTCCATTAGGATTAGGAATAGAGGGAATTACATAGGTGAAGCTACAGGAACATAAGACTGTAATGACTAAAACTGATGTACAGAAAGAGGAGAGCACAGTACAGTCACCACTCAGAGGACACCTGCATTCCCTGGGCTGGTTTCTCACGAAGCCATTACATCACTGTTTTACAAGCGGAAGCAGCTGAAAGCGAAACATCGTGTCAGAGAGGGTTTTTTGTTCAGCAGATCTATTGGTAGGTCTGTACCACGACACGGAAGGGAAGGACGCCCCAAGGGGGGCACGCCCCGGTGCAGCCCGTCCCGGAGGAGGCTCCAACACCGCTGCTGTCACCAGGTGGCAGCGCGGGCTCGCCCTTGCCAGCCCCCAGCCTGTTCCTCCACACAGTCCTCCCAAAACAGTCCCCCCAGCCAGTTTGTCTGAAGGTGCTGCTTGACATCCTTGTTCTGTAAGCCTTTAGCTAACAACGCACCCAGAATCACACATACGTACATGCAGAATTCCTTACTTCTTCCTAGAGCTGCTTCCTCTTGCATCTCTGTATCCAGTCTCTGGATTGCTTTGTGGAGCACTGCACCAATGAAATTTGCACAGAAAAAAAAAGGGAAATGTTGCCTCTTTTTTTTTTTTTGCAGGTAATGTCAGTCATCTTTTGAAAAATAGTCTCAGAACTTCCTGCAGTGAGACCCCTGGTGTTCTTTAAGACATTTGAACAGAATATTCACCATTACTAAAAATCTTTGACTTTGATATTGAAGAAAAGGCTTCAATTCATAATTCAATTCTGAAGGCACAGCTTTGCTTGAAGATTTTATGCCTTCATTATTCATGCACAATTAAGTAGCTATCAGGATGGTATAAATGCAATTTGTTTCATAAATCTGGCATTAAGCAGTTAAACAAAATAATTAATTGACATGTGTGAATTATAAATCTTTTCGTTTCTAAATGAGATGTATTGCTTTCCTCAGTCTCTAGAGAGGGAACTTGTAAGACCTCAGATCTCTATGTACATGTATGTGTTGCTATCAGACACACATGCAGTTTTACATGGTAATGTGAAATTATAATTCCTTTGATTTACTAAAATGATACACAGTGAAGAGGTGGTGAGCTGAAAAATGCAATTACAAACCTTTACAGTGTGTAGAGGCTGTTCTTTATAGGATCTGCAAAGGTGTGAAAGCTGTGTAAAAGGTCAAAAATTGATTTTCACACCATGTGAGGTTTTCTCTTGCAGAATTTGTAAAACTCAGAAGAATTCTAATATTTTTTTCTAAAAGTAAATCCCAAATGACCATCCAGAAAGAGTCTGTTGTTAATAAACAAGTCCTTGAAACCAAAAAATTAAATTAAAATATTTAAATTTATGTTTACTAAAATTTTAAAACAAATTTCAATTTGGATTTCCATATGGTTATTCCCAAGAGGAAAAAATTATATTAAGCGAGATTTTTTTCCTTCTTTTCCTCTTCTCAGAGGAAAAGATTTTTTGCCATCTGTAGAATAATTTCTCTAGGCCACATACTTGCACACTCACTGTGGTAAATCACTTCATATTTGTTCCATTCTAATTCTTCATCACTTTCTGATAATGCTAGGGATTTGTGCTTTGTCCTGCTTTCAGAGATTATCACTTACTCTCCTGACATATTTCCTCCAGAAACAGATACAGAAAAAGGCCCTGTGATGTTACTTTACCCTTAAGGATGCCAACACGAGTTAAGGACTTAGCCTTACCTAACCAGTACAGTGAACCTTCTTGTATCTACAGCTGTACAGGGATGGAGCAACAAGGTCATCTTTGTATTATATTCTGATCTGCTTGAGTGCTGTGCTCCAGCAGCTCAAAAAAAGTTGCTTGTTTGCAGAGGCACTGATGGCTGTCAGAAACGGCAACTGAATTATTTTTATATTTTAATATTTCCAAATAATACATGTAGCTTTACCTGTCACTGCAGAGCCCATATTCCAAGAGATAGAACTGATCCACTGCCACATTTATTATATGAGATAACACACAAAAATAACATGATTAGATTATTAAAACTCCTGTGAACTTTATTGCAATCCCTGATTTGACTGAGACGCTCAGAAGCAGGCACTTCATTCCTCAGTTTTCTGATGTACCATTCCACCAGTCTGCTACTGAACTGCTTTACTTGCAGTTCTTAATGCTTGTCCAATGTGTTTTTCAGTTTTTCTTTTTGGAAGGCTGCACACAATACCTCAAGGATTACATTCACTTATCTTTATAAAGTTGCAAAGGAAACACTTTCAGAAAAAAAAAAGCCCAAAACAAACGAGATTTTTTTACATGGTTATTATTACATTTCGCATGTGCATGCCAAGATTAAAAAACCAAATCCTATATTATGATGTAGATTTGAGCTCCAGGGGGTAGTTTACTAGAGAATTATAATGGATAGGCTACTCCATAGGGCTCGGATAGACTCCCAGCCAGATTCACTGTCTGCCTTAGTGAAAGCCTGAACGTACTTATAAAATGTTTAAGGCTGACAGGCAGGATGTTCACTGTCACTGGCAGCAGGGAAGTAAAAACTGGTCTGAAGGGAAGGAAACTTTAATTCAGAATGAGGCTAAAAAATTCAGAGCGTAGAGCTCAGGTTTTAAACTAGTCATAAGTAGATTGTGTGGCTACACATGCTTAAAATAAATGGTTTAAAGATTATCATATCTGAAATCTAGATTATAGATACAGGATGTTAAAAAATAGAGACATATTAGTAGGCAGATTACTCAAAATTGACACTGATAAAAGGATGGGCAAAAGAAGTAGGTTTTAAAAAAGAATTTGAAAGGCATATTGATCCTTGATCCACAGAAAGTGGGAGATTATTTCAAACATTAAATAGCATACAGATATATACAGACCCCAACAGTTTTGGAAAAGGGATGAAAGTTTGGGAGAAAAGAGATGATTCAGCTAAGGCAAGTTACTGAAAAATACAGAAAAGCAAAGAGCTTAAATTCAAAGTCGGTGTTGGTGGATGAAGTGTCTTTCCTGTCTGACAGCTTCAGGGTGATATAAAATGGAGTCACAAAACTCTGGCTGTAATGCTCTGAGCATTTCTTCTGGCATGGAGGAGTCAAGTCTAATCAAGGGGAAGAGATGACTAAGAAGTGTGGAGTTGCATTGACTTAGATGGTAAAGCACTATCTAATCCATCACTGGATGGATGGCTGTATACCACTGGATATATTTTATCTAGTAAGTTGTAGTGTAAAATATGGGTTTTAGAAAAATGATATAGACAGTGAGTTAATGGCATGTGGAAAAAGCCTGGAAGATAAGAAAAACAACCAAAGAAACCTGAAATAACCCTGAATTTCTGCTCCAGAGAGACAAAGCAGAGAGCAAAATAAAACAGCATGGGCATGGAGAGGGAAGAAACAGATGACTATGACATCTGGGGAGAGTGAGATTAGAGGCTTTTAGAGATACAGGAGTGGGGTATAAATTTGCATAAGAAACATGGGGAGAAACGCTTGCGCATTGAAGATAGCACTGGGCACCATTCTGAGAAGAGGATTTTTAGAAAGATGAGGGTAGACATTGAGTTACAGATATATCCAGTAGATTTTAGCCATTGACTCATCAATTAATGAAAGGAATACATGGACACATGTTCTGATAGATTCAACAGAAGATAGAACTTTAATAAACTGTTGTCACAATGTACATTTATACAATGTGAGAGTACTGGGATTATCAGAAGCTACAGGCTATCAGATAAACTAAATTCCTTGAGTCTATTAGGGTCCAGCCTGAATAAACTAGAGTGACATCCTGGTGTGAAGATACCTCAGCTCTCAGTCCCTTCACCCAAAGCACAGACTATATGAGCTAATGTCTCAGCAACACTTACTCCATGTGTTAACTTATACCTCAGTGTTCCACAGCCTTTAAGGTTTAGAGATAAGAGCTTGTCAAGTGCTGTGGACAACCCTGTTTTAATAGAATTGCACAGAGAGAGAGAAACATATTTTTGGGATGAAAAAAAATGAACAGAGGTGTTTGACCAAAGCCAACTAATCTTGATGAAAAGAATTTCATCTGATTCTGATGAAATCTGTTCATGGTTTTCTCTACAGCACACTCTGTATCCTTACATAATAGAAAGGTGAGTGGCTGTTTCAGAGACCTGTAAAATCACAGAAAGATTGAGGCTGAAAGGCACTTTCAGAGGTCCTCTGTTCCACTCTCCATGTCGGTGTAACGCTGCCTGGAACCAAGTGCCCTCAGTTGTATCCAGACAGCTTTTGAATATATGAAAGGAGTGAGAGCCACACATTCTTTGGGCAGCATGTTCTAATGCTCAGTCACCCTCACAGTAAAATATTGTTTCCTGATGTTCAGAAGGAACCTCCTGTGTTTCAGTTTGTGCCCATTTCCTCTGGTCCTGTCACTGAGCACTGCTGGCTCTGTTTTTTTTTGTACTGTCTATTCAGGTATTCATATACAGTGTGAGATTCCGTCTGCACCTCATCTTCTCCACACTTAACAGTCCCAGCTGTCTCAATCTTACCCTATAGCAAAGATGCTCCAGTCCCCTAAACATCCTTGTGGCCCTTGCTTGGAATCTCTCTGGCAAGTCCATGTCTCTCCTTTACTGGGGAGCCTGGAACTGGGTACAGCACTCTAGGACTGGCCTCACCAGTGCTGAGTACAACACAACCCTCGACCTGCTGGCAGTGCTTTGTCTAAGGAGCCCAAGATACCGTTTACCTTTGTGTGAGTCAGCACTGGCAGGATGCAGGAACAAACATAAAAATATCAACAAAATACACAGAGTATGTTTATTTTTGTTACTGCACCAGCTGGGGACCCTCAAAACAGCACCCTGGTACACAAGCAGAGATGCAGGCACTGCAGAGCTTGGTCCATGCTAAGGGGTCACTGAACCTACTGGTTTTGCCTGCGTATCAGGGATTTGCAGAGGCACAATTTACCACTGTGCTTGATCTTTCTTGCAGCAGAGAATAAATCTCCAGAATGTTTGATAGGGTGCCTCTAATCCTATCACAGGCCTATATTATCTAAACACAGATGTTCTGCTTGTCAAACACACAAGCTAAACAGCAATTAATATAATATATGTGGTTTTTGACACCCCAGCTGTAAGTCACTTGAATGTGTGTTTACAATACTCCTTGCCAATCTTCTGTTTTTTCCCCACAGTCTTTGCTGCAAGGGCACATTACTGGCTCTTCTTGAAATTCATGTCTACTGTGGCTGCCAGGTCCTTTCTGCTAAGCCGCTTTCCAGTTGGGTGGTCCCCAGCATATATTGGTGTATGGGGTTGCTATCAGTGCAGGATTTTGAACTTCTCCTTATTGGCACTCGAGGTTTCTGTCAGCCCATTTCTCCAGCCTGTCAAGGTCCCTTTGAATTGCAGCACAACTCTGTGGCATATCAGCCACTCCTCTCAGGTTTGTGTTATCTACAATCATTTAGTTATTTGTAAACCTGATGTGGACAATAAAAACTCAACTAAACAAACCAAAGAGCCTCCATGCAGTTGTATATATGTGTGACTGATATCAGCTTATCATCTGATGTAACCTTAATCCTAAAGGGGGCTCTAGGGACTGAGTTGTGGCAATAATTCTCCATCCTCTTCTTGCTTCACAGTGTTTGTGGCTCCTCAGAAGGCAGCATTACCAGAGATGCACAACCTTGAGAGAGTTTATCTGATTAGGAACAAGTGATATTCTTTTGTGGTAAGTATTCCCTTCTGAGGAGATACTCTTGGTGTTGGATATAATGGACTTATGTCAAGTATTGAAAGATGTTTTTACCTGGCATCCTTACATGTTGTTTCACAGAGCTTACAGAATGATATGAATTTGGGGGATATTGCCAAGATCAAAAAGTAAATAATTATTTATTGGGTGACTTCCAAATATTTTTATTGCATTTTTTTCTTATTAATTTTTAGTTTTTATTTTTTTATTAATGGCATGGTTGAGTCTTTTTACATCTACTTAGAATAGGTTTAACTTTTTCAGAAGAGTAAAAAAGTCTATTTAGAAAGTTGGCTAACTTTTAAGGGGCTACTCTCAAACTCATGAGATTCTACCATATAATTGGATATTTGCACAAAGACATGTATCTGTGAAGGTCATGGTACCCCTGGGAAATAATGTAAAATAGATTAGAAAATTAAATGCCAGAAAGTTTGTTTTCACTGGCCATACTACTAATCTGTTTCTAAGATAAGAGTTTCATTAAGGCTTTCCAATGGGCACCCAGGCACCAGGTTCCTGATCAATAAAATATCTCATTCTATAGAGAAGGCTTAGAAAACTATGGATAGGTGTGTGTGGCCAACAAATGGCTTATTACTTAAAAAAGAAAAAAAGAACACAACAAACTGCAGTGAATTTTGATGAATAACTATATATAAAATGAAAAGAATTCTTTATAAAATGCTGTATTTGTCACTTGCTTTTTCTTTTAATATTTTGTGTCTTCATCTATAGTCACATCAAAAATACACTTTTTTGATAATTTCTTTCCAATAGAAGCAATCCAGTGTGTGGACAAAACACATCCGAAATTTGTCATCTTCTGTTTTTATTCTGCAGTCAGACTAACTAGCAGAAACACAACTTATATCTCCAAAACTCTTCATGCTTTCAAAAACCAGTACTCTTGCTTGCATTAGTTTGGTTTCTAACAAGAAGGAACTAAAATTATTTTTGCTGTTGAGTGGACTGCGTTACTTATGGAACAGTCTGGCCTTGATCTATTACATTAATTGATGTTGACTGTGTAAGGAAGGAAGACGGTTTTAGAGGTACCTAAAATCTGCAACGTTATGCTGTACTCTAATGCAATTTGATCATGCAAGCTAAGCAGGATGTGTAGTGGGAGGAGTAAGTAGTGCCAGAATCAGCACTGCTTTTGCCTTCTGAGTTAATATTAGTTTAGAGACCTAGTGAATAAATCCTTCATAGAAAGGAAGCAGACCAGGTGCACTAGCAGCTTTCAATTGCCATGATGATGAATTCAACTTTAATCATCAGATTTCCCATAGACTTCATAGAAGTGGCTCTAGGCAGAGTGAAGAGGCCTTGGATGAATAGCTACATACCGAGTTAACAGGCATTTCCGATCCATGAAGCTGAGTAGCATGGGATCTCTGCAAGCACACCGACTTATCTAAAGCTGAGTTCAGTGAGCAGGGCCATGCTACCCTTTATCTCTGTGACCTGTCAAGTAAAACTAGTTCCATTTGAGAAGGGAACATCTCTCCAAAGCCTGTGCCTGTGGAAATCTCTGCTATTCAGCTGAAGCCTGATTTAATTTAATTGATGCACCATTATTCAAAGGGATAGTGAGGAGGAGAAAGTGTTACTACCTCTGTCTTGTAGCAGATTAGTTTCCCATTTTTCTAGATGTTTAATTCATTTTACTTCTAGCTTCAATTTATGTTTTATCAGCCTTATGTTTGATGGGATCTGTTAGGTTGTACCAGGGATGATTTTGTAAACTAAGAAAAAACTTTCCCCCTTGCCTTTCTTGAAAACAAAACAAAACAAAACAAAACAAAACAAAACAAAACAAAATCAACAAAGTAGCTGGATGATATAGTCAACTTGTCAGGTGTGCCAAATAGGCCTTGCCACACGGGAAACTTGATGATCAATAAAGACTTAAGTTACTTTTTTCTCTATTCTATATTTCAGTTATTATAAATACAATCAAGTCATAGCAATAAAATACTATTGGTTATCAAGGTTTATAATACAAAAAATATTTTTGAATTCATTATTTTTCCAAATAAATTGTTAAAAAATAAAAGTTTAGTAGCAGAAGGTGAAAAAATCTTTAATAAATATATTTGATGTTTTTTTCTTGAGTGTTTTAAGGTAAACTTCCTATCCACTTTTCCTCTGAAGAAGCTATTAAATATAGCTTCACATTAGTGACAGAAAACTCTTTTATGTGTCTTAAATGATATCAATATATAAAAAAATGGTTACTAAATAAACCAGTTATTTCAATTAAATTCAATACATGGATAGGAAGGAATTTCTCACTTTGTGGCCAAAATTAAGCTTAATAAATCTAAATGTGCATTTCAATATCTGTTTTGCTCATTTTTACAATGCCAGCAGCTACAGTGTAGTTTGGGAAGAAAAAAGAATTTTAGAGTTACTATAACTCTAAGAAGTACTATAAAAGAGTTTCTCACTAGAAAAACTACATTTCTTTGCAAATAAAGTTCAAATTAGACCAATTGATAAGATAAGCTTTTAGTTGGATCTATATACTAGGAGCAAAGTGTAGCATTTTTACAGAGAAGAAAAGCAACCAGAATATCCACAGTATCTTAAATAAAGTAAAAATAAAAAGAACAGAAATAAAATCTCCATGGCAAGGAAAAAATAATTTCCCTTTTATTCTCTATTTTACATGACTTCTCAGATTTGTCCCTTGTAGGTACACTAGCTCTCTTATTTTTAAATAGCTCCTGAAATGCAGAAATAAGTTTAATGGTGAGTCTTATGTAATGACATGTGTTCCACTTTGCTCAAACTGGTTCCTTTAGAGCACCAACCTTGCAATATCCTTCCGAATCACCTTTTGTAGAGGCTTCTCACCACCAGTGATATTACAGAGAGCTCAGGGAAAATAACACTCTAATTCAGCATTGGCAAGAAACACTGTTGTAAATGCATTAAAATCTCAGTACCCTATGTTTTTCTAATGAATTACAATGTAAATAGATTTAGTGAGCCTTAAGGACAAGAAACATGGCATCTTTTCAGATAAGGCTTTCAGGAATGACTACAACAGAAGAACACATAATAACCTTATTGATAGATGCACGAAGTTCCTGAGGTGATACTTTCAGGCCACTCCTCCACTACTGATGGTTGGGTGTGTTATGTCTATTGGATGTATGTCTCATTGTTTGAGAACTCACTGGAGTTGTGCTTCATTGTCTTCTTAAAATGACGTTTGCTTGGCCGAACACAGACACCTGCGATGTGAGTGCCTGAGCTAGTCACACTTGGTCTCCATCTATAGCCCATGAAGAAAAGTAAGTATTTCTAAACTGAGATTCATCTCACTAAACGACAATTTTCTAAAATATATCAGATGAACTGTGCCTCAAAAATGCACATTTCTCTTCACTGGCTACAAAAACAGCCTGAGATGTCATACTCAGTTATAGATACGCAAAAGAAGGAATTCCTTTCACATTCCCTCAGTAATTTCCTTTCTCTTCCTTTTTAAGACAGCACATAAACAATAAACCACTGTCTCTATCTCCAAAATGTGGAATTACAGCACAGACCTACACCTATCCTCAGCACAGAAACGTCTTCATTCTACAATAACTCAAGGTCACATCCTCTATCATCCCCATCTATGGCACTATGGCTGGCACATCTTGTTTGCAGTAGACTGCTACAAGTTCCCTTCTATTAAAAAGCTGGAGTGTGCTTGTCTATCCCAAGATAGTTCCCTTTGTCCATTTCACAAACCAATTCTCTGACTCCAGGTATCAGACTCTGCTGCTTCCCCCCTGGCTTTACCCAGAACATGGTTTTGCTGCTTCTAGAGTTTCCATTTAATAGATTCATCACAGTACAGCACAAAGTAGACAGACTATTACCTGTATGCCACACAGTAACTACCTAATAGCTTTACTGCAGGATATATGAAAGTTGCAAGAGATACCCATTGAAGGGCTTAACAGCCACAGTGGACTCACGCCCTTAAGTTGTGTTAATGGGGGAACAAATTTTAGGCGGAATAAATTTTCTGTATGGCAGGACAGTAAGTCAGAGAGCTGTTTCATTTCTACGCAGTATGGGGTATTCAGCCCATGTATTGGGTCTGGCTGAGATGGAGTTCACTTTCCCACAGCAGCCCTCACAGTGCTGTTCTTTGCACTGGTAGCTGAAAGGTGCTGATAACACACCAGTGTTTTCTGGCTACTGCTGAGCAGCACTGGCACAGCACCAAGGCTGTCTGTCCACATTCAGTAGGCTGGGGGTGGGGAAAATCCTGGGGAGGGACACAACTAGGCCAGCTGACCCAATCTGATCAAGGGGATATTCTGTCAGCTTGGATATAAAAAGTAAGGAAAGAAGGAGGAAGGGGAGCATTCATTATTTACAATGTTTGCCTTCTGGAACAACTGCTATGTGCGCTGAAGCCCTGCTTTCTGGCTGCAAGCTGTGTGAGAATATGCTTTTAAATGGAAGCTCTAGAGAGCACGGATGTATCTTCACCAACTGCAGGCACCATGTCCTTGGGAAAGAAATTACTCACAGTATTGCTGATGATCAATAGTTTTCAACTGTAAATATTTAGCAACTAAGTTTTATGACAGGGTCTTCTGTGTTTGGATTAGGGAAGTGGGACTAAACATATCTGCAAATGCAGCCAAGCAAGCACACTGTGACTTGCTGATTTTTATATCAGAAATATGTGACTCAGACATATAACTATAGTAAATTAGAGGAAAATGGCTGCATTGCCTCCAAGTGGAAAATCAGGCAGATACTTGCCTTCTTTTGTTTTAAGTTTACAGTTATTAATTTTATGTGAATCCTTAATGAAGATAATAAGCACAGGAAGAATAATGAAGAGGAAAAGCAAAATTTCTGGTTTTCTTAATTGTCAGTCTTTGACTGAAGTAATATGGTAGTAAGAGTGGCTTATATTATGTACTAGAACATTTTTATAATTCTTTGCTGTCAAAATTTCTAAATGCTTGGGGTATTTTTAATATTTCACCATGAGTTTTGAAAATATGCACTTCAAGAAGAGCTATGACGTTACATGGAAAACGATGTGATTGCTTCCCACTCTTCCTCGGGACTTCATGAGAGAGAGCATGAAACCAAAAGCCAGAATGCAGCTATGTTTCCAGGTGCCATCAGCTCTCAGTATGACATAGTATCTAATAGTTGCTCAGGATGTATGTAATACTTTTTAAACTTGGGCTTAGGAGGAGAAGTAGAAGAATTTCAGTATTATTGAAATTTTTATACCACTGAATGCTTGAGCTCTAATGACCATTGAGATTCTAATATAAAACTACCATTTTCTGTGTCACTTTCTAATACATCTGGACTGTAGATATCAGCCTAGGCTTTTAGTGTTCTTTTGACCTCTGATTGTACAAATCCTATAACATCAACATGATATAACCTTGTAACATCATTAGGTGAAATAACACCTTTCTGTGATTCCAGTGAGCTATGTCAATACATTATTTTAACACGATACTTGAAAAGTTAGTGTGTTGCCTAAAAGGAAGTATATTTCAGCAAGTTTTTGTGCAGTAAACAACCTAGTTATTTTTATTAGTATGTCTACAGAAACAAAGATGATTAGAAATAAATTACATATTATACCTTACCTACATTTTTGTGTTGTTTATTTTGCATGAATATTTCACATCCCGTAGCTCAGTAAGTGCACCGTGATATTTTATTGCCTGTTGTTTCTGTTAAACTACATGACAATGCAGCTTGTGTTTTATACTGGCTTAGAGTGTGCAATGACTTAGTGCAAAAATATAAAATATTTCAATAATTAGATCATAGAATCATAGAATGACTTGGGTTAGAAAGATCCTTAAAGATCATCTAGTCCCAAGCCCCCATGGGGGTGTGCCATGGGAAGACACTCCTTTCACTAGACCAGGCTACTCAGAGCTCCATCCAACCTGGCCTTGATCGTTTCCAGGGATGGGGCATCCACAGCTTCTCTGGCCCATCTGTTTCAGTGCCTCACCACCTTCACAGTAAAGAATTTCTTCCTAATATCTAATCTAAACCTGCTCTATTTCAGTTTGAATACATTTCCCCTTGTCCTGTCATGCTCTCTATTTAGAAGATTATTTGTAGGCTTTTCTAAGTTTATGTAAGATAAAAATATGCAAACACACATGCATAAGGTAATGATTAAATAATTCAGCAAAAATATTGATAAAACAACTTGGAGATCATTTAGGCTGACTATTTGACAATTAGTCTGTTCCATGTAGTCAAGTTGAAATATATTATTCTACTTCCTTAAGTGGATACAAGAAATAAAAAGAAATACTGTTCTTTTCTGGAGAAACTACATTTATTAAAGAGTTTACACTCTTTTTATTACTTTATAAAACAGACAATTATTTCAGGATTTTTACCTGGTCTCTCTATACTTTCAAATCTGCATATGTTGGCTTGTAAGCTTCCTATTTGTACTACACTTTCTTTATAAATGACTTTGTATTTTTATAGAATAAAATGACAAAAATTACTACCTAAGAAATGCTTAAGAATTTGAAACCTTGTGGAAAATGAAGAGAAAATCTGCAGGTGATATGTGAGCTCAGTTTTCAGTTTGATGAAGTTCTATTGTATACATAAGGAAGAATTACGTCTCGCTTTACAAAAAGAGTTCTACATTCCTAAAATGAATAACCTTTGATTTTGAATGAAAGCAGAACATCTTTATTAGTGTATATGATTTCAGCCAAGAAAAATGACTCATGGGAGTTATTTTTCTATCATACTAAAACTGATATTTTATTCTGAATTATTAGAATTAAAATAAGTTTTACCTTTCCCTCTTATCTTACAGTGTAGCTCAAAATTTTGATAGCTGTGAATCAGGGACTTGATCTTAGTATTTCAAAGGCAAGATCTAGACTGCAGAGTAAATAATAAGAAATAAAGGGAGAAAAAATCATGACATAGATAGAAGATGGAGAGAAGCAGAAAATGTACTTTGATTAACTGAAAGGTTAATTACTGAAAGACTTCCTCCACACAGCATACTGTTAATTAGAAAGTCTGAGCAATGTGTGATTTCATTTAATATTATGCAAAAGGCCAACATGACATAGTAAACTGCTTGGTTCTTCTTGTGAAACAGATGACTTGGTGTTTCATTCTACTCTGAACTAAAAGAAAGCTGCTTTTCCTTTTTTCTTTATTTTTAATAGATGAAAGAGAAGGTTAAAAAGTGAGAGTTTGGTAGGGATGAGACCATTTAGATACCATGGATTAGTGTTCTCACCCACCGTTGTCACCTTAGCTCTGATCTGTTAAGCACATTGAGCACAGGACAAAAGTGTTTTGTACAATAGGGTTTCTGGTCACCTCAAGAGGAGTACGGTGGTGTCTTCTAGAGAGCAGCAAGTCTCCTTGAAACTTACATTTCTTTTCTAACATTTTGAGAAAAGCGTTGTTCTCATAAGAATGGAAAGTATAATGTTAAAAGTGTTTCACTGTCCTGCTTATGTGTCACCAGAAACTCCTCACTCCTTATGGCTTTTGGAAATACTCTAAGGAAACCATCAGCAGCACACATAGGAAGATACTGACAACAAGAAAAACATGTATGGAGCCCAGAAACCTCACCAAATTTGGAATCTCCTGGGTGTACTTCAGGAAGTGAAGGACTGTCAAATTCCTGATTTAAAAGAGCTATAGAAATGGACAGAAAGGACACAATATTGGATAGCGGATTTGAGGGAGTCTGGGATGGAGATCATGAGATTTGAGTCCTCATTGTTGGTGGATGTATACATTTACAAGTAATTTTGATGGGATATGATTTTTATAGGATAATAAAAAACACAGACTGGAATTACCAATGTAGTACCAGGCCTAGACAAGGCATAAAACCAAGAATTAGTTATTGCGTCACTGTCTGCCACACTTTGAGCTATGAAGGCAGTTCCTTGAAGCTGGTTGATAATACTGTGAGCAGAAACAGCAACACTTTAAACCATTAGGAAAGAATTCATCCTCTGGTTTTAGTCACCTAAACATTAGTCATATTCTATGCTGCTTACACAGGTACTCATTATAAAGTAATTAAATGTATGCTAAGATAGCTGTTTCAGAAAGGTGCTCTGAGTAGGTAAACTGTCTCATTCCATTTACTCCACTTTTTCAAGAGTAAAGTTTGGTAAGGTGACTCCTGTCTTTAGATACTGCTGTAGATTTTGAGAAGTCTAGACAAGTAGAGCCATTTTCTCCAAATTTTATTTGAAGCAGGTTGATAGAATCCCATCACAGTAGTAAGCAAAGGAAAATGGAAATAACACATGCATGGCAAGCAGCATGAGTCAAGTAGCAGGAAAAATGCAAAAGCTTCCTAGTGCTATACAATTAATTTTCCAAGGATGTAAAAATCCACATTGTCACAGACTAATAATTAGAGACAGCTTATTGCTGTTCAAGGACTTTTAGCAAAACCTGTTCTTGTGTAATTAGTTTTTTTTCATTGCAGAGTCAGGATACCCATTCCCATTTATGCTACTATATGGATAATTCATTAAAATCTACCCAGCACTGGCTAACATTAATTTGAAAAAAATGGCTGCTTCTTCAGTGTAACAGTTGTTTCTATTTAACTAACCCATGTTAATAACAGTTAACTAAAGAAGAAATAAACCAAGAAATAAAAAGTAGTGCAACAAGGAAGATAAAGAAAATATCTCTCAACCAAAGTAAAGGTCCACTCAATCCTCCACCTTTGGGACAGAAGTTTTGATGCCATCTAGTTTAATACAAGCAAGCCTCAAATGCGTAGGCTAAAAAAAGTATTGGAAAGGAAGAGGGCATGATCACTCCCCATTCCTCTTCAATCCCCAAATCACAGGGCCTAATCAAAAACTAGGGGTCTCTCAACAGCTTCTCATGTAACACACATTGTACCCACCATGGCAACTAGCTGGTAAAATTCCCTGTAGTGGCACAAGATTACAAATTTAGCTATAATTTTCTTTCTCCATACTTCTATCCTTTCCCCTAGCTCCACATGATCTGCAGGATAGTGTGATAATTGGAGAAATAAAAGAAAATGTTATACTGGCAATCAGGTCTCCTTTTGACAAGAAAATTACTAAAAAATATATAAAATTCTTAAATAAACTTGGAGCATTAAATAAAAAAATCAGACCCTTTCTCTGGTCTGAAAAACCACATATATTTTAATCTGAACAGCCATAATATTTTTTACAGTGCATAATTTCTGATGGAGTTGAAAAGGAGAAATAGGTTAGACTGAGAAAGATTTACCAACAAGACAAACCTACAGTCACAGTCATATCTAATTCTCTAAGCTTTTATGATTAATATTTTATGGCCCTCACTGATCTGCCCAATCTTGAGGAAAAATGTGGCACAGCTAAAGAATTTATCTGTATCAAACAGGAGGTAAAATGCAAACTACAGTAGAGATGTCATAGTAAAGTATTGAGTTTGCTCACTGTTAGCTGAAACACTGCATGGAGTGCTTTATTTGAGCAGCAGGAACACCTTTAGCATACACAAATATGATGGCAAATCCATTAAGAGAAAAATATGAAGAATGCTATTTGTAGGAAGGTGTGGGGTTTTTTAACTCTACCTAAGCACTTCATTTTATGCAGTCACTCCATAAAGTAGATACCATTGCTGCAGATTTCTGTAAGAAGTATTTTGAGTTTAACCTATCAATATTTTTGATTTTTCAACATTAGAAAAAATATAAAAAGGAAAATATTCTTTTTCTACATTCACTGATGAACCTCAATAATGCATCAAGGACCATTTACTGTAGTAAAGGCGCTTGAGGAGACCATACATTTCAAATAGTTTTGTTAGTGAGTCTGCTTGCATTAGTGAAATGTGAAAATATAAGAACAGAAGGACTGTACTGTGCTCTGTAATAACTTTATCAGTTATGATGAGGTGTAGTAGGAATGACACATTTGCCTATGGCAAAGAGGAAACAATGAATTTACATAGAAAAAAATATTAGTTATAAATCCAGTAATACATGCCAGTTACAAAAGGCTGACCATGAATCATCCTTTGGTGATAATGCAGTGATATATGAGGTTTAAAGACTGGCTGAACAATCCCTAGGTTAAGTTCCTTGTTTGTCCTGCCTAGACTGTGTGGCTCAGGCCGCAAGGGCACAACTATGTAATTTGCAGACAGTCCAGAGCAAACAATGGTGCTCCTTACCAGACTAAAATAAGCCTTGAAAATGAGACTCTGGTTTGTGATACACTTCTCTGTACCATGTCAACTACATAAGAGAAATGATCAGCTTCATCATCATCCCTTTTTATTACAGGATGTTGGTGTGATATTGAGCAGTTCCTGAAAACTGACAAGTCCAAAGACATTAATTCTCCAGGAGGGTTATCCTGATATTCAGCCCTTGTGATGGCAGGTGACTCTTTTTACCTTTTCTGTTTTACTGAGTCACAGCATTTCCACTTCCAGGATAGAAGTGCTGGTTGAGGGGGGTGTCAATGGAGTTCATAAAGGTCAATTCCTACAGGAATGGGGCTATAGCCAACACTGGAAAAGGTCAGCTGTGATGGTCTAGCCAAGGCTTGAAAATCTCCAAGTACATTCCACAACCTTCTTAGGTACTCTGTTCCAATGCTGCCCTGCCCTTCCTGTAGATTTTTCTTGCCCAGGTGTCTAGTCTGAAACTCTCAGGCTGTAATCTCTGACATTA
The DNA here is from genome assembly GCA_013399195.1 of Dicrurus megarhynchus. Lineage (NCBI taxonomy): Eukaryota > Metazoa > Chordata > Aves > Passeriformes > Dicruridae > Dicrurus > Dicrurus megarhynchus. The sequence goes on from VXAD01012235.1 coordinate 554,166, forward strand.
GTAGAGAACTAAAGCTACAATTGCATTACCCAGTATTAAATATGAAAATTAAATATGAAAAAAAAGTAATAAAAACACTTACAACATTTCATTTGTGCCACCAGATGCAGGAACTGAAAACTTCAGTGCAAAGTCATCTCGCAACAGCTCATAACAGAGACATGAAAACTCTCCTAGTTAAATGCCTTAACATTTGGAGAGATGAGTCAGAAACTGAAAGACAAGAAATGAAAATACACTTTTCAAATCTCACCAACTTTATTAGGAACGACTATGGTAATTACTACCAGTTTAGATCAACGGGAAAGTTATTCTATTATCTATAATACAACTAAAATGCAAACGACATTCGGTCATCTGTATTTTAGAATCTTATAGTTAATAGTCAGTGTTACCCATGTTCAGGTAAACCCACATCCTCATATCACACCCTCAACAGTAGTTCAAAATTCATACCTGGGAAGAAATAAAAAGTGCAAAGGAGAAGATAGAAGGAAGGCAAATCACAGCTTGGAGTGTGCAATATCTGAAGACGCCTTATTTGAATGAATATAACCAGCTGAAAATCTGCCTGTGAATCTCCAATAAATCAGTAATGTTTTCATCAAAAATAAATCAGATTAGGCTAATTCCAAAAACATTAGTGAACAACTATAAAAAGGGGAGAGTGCTACAATAAGTGGCATATTAGGAATATGAGAACATATTTCTTATTGTCCTAGCAGCTGTTCTACAAACTGCAGAAGAAAATGCTTTAAAATGGATACCTGAAGAGTGGAGAATAATGGAAGGGAAGGGAAGGTGCGGGAAGGGAAGGTGCGGGAAGGGAAGGTGCGGGAAGGTGCGGGAAGGTGCGGGAAGGTGCGGGAAGGTGCGGGAAGG